>NW_026847882.1:13737009-14032529 GCF_025583915.1 Anolis sagrei ordinatus | reverse complement strand
AGCCTATCACATTTTCTTTCTGGCTTACTGCAAATTGGGGAAAACAACCTTAGCTCATAGTCCCCAATCTTGGGCGATGGGGAATCCTAGCAAAAAAAAACCTCAGTTCAGATATGCTTCTGATTCCTCATTTTGAAACTTCCCAAAATTCTGGCAACCAGACTAATTGATAATCGGCAAATAGAGGGAGAAAACATGGAGGCAGTAACAGATTTTGTATTTCTAAGCTCAAAGGCGAGCCCCCGGTGGCGCAGTGGGTTAAAGCCCTGTGCTGGCAGGATTGAAGACCGACAGGTCACAGGTTCGAATCCGGGGAGAGGCGGATGAGCTCCCTCTATCAGCTCCAGCTCCTCATGCGGGGACATGAGGGAAGCCTCCCACAAGGATGATAAAACTTCAAAATCGTCTGGGCGTCCCCTGGGCAATGTCCTTGCAGACGGCCAATTCTCTCACAACAGGATGCTCCTGACACGACAAAAAAAAAAAGCTCAAAGATTACTGCAGACGCAGACTGCAGCCAGGAAATCAGGAGACGCTTACTTCTTGGGAGAAGAGCAATGACCAATCTCGATAAAATAGTAAAGAGTAGAGACATCACACTGGCAACAAAGATCCGCATAGTCAAAGCAATAGTATTCCCCATAGTCACCTACGGATGTGAGAGTTGGACTATAAGGAAGACTGAGAAGATAGATGCTTTTGAACTGGTGTTGGAGGAAAATTCTGAGAGTGCCTTGGACCATGAGAAGATCCAACCAGTCCATACTTCTGGAAATAAAGCCCGAGTGCTCACTGGAGGGAAGGGTATTAGAGGCAAAAATTAAGTACTTTGGCCACATCATGAGAAGACAGGAAAGCTTGGAGAAGACAATGATGCTGGGGAAATGGAAAGAAAAAGGAAGAGCGGCTGACCAAGGGCAAGATGGATGGATGGTATCCTTGAAGTGACTGGCTTGATTCTGAAGGTGGTGGGGGTGGTGACGGTCAACAGGGAGCTCTGGCATAGGCTGGTCCATGAGGTCATGAAGAGTCGGAAGTGACTGAATGAATAAACTGGATGAGGACGAACAAGCTGAAGATTAATCCCGACAAGACAGAGGTCCTCCTAGTCGATCGTAAACCAGACCGGGGTATAGCGTGGCAACCTGTGCTGGACGGGGTTGCACTCCCCCTGAAGTCACAGGTCTGCAGTTTGGGTGTCCTCCTGGATTCTTCACTTACGTTTGAGGCTCAGGCGTCGGTGGTGGCAGGAGGGCCTTTGCACTATTAAGACTTGTGCGTCAACTGCGACCGTACCTCGGGAAGGTGGATCTGGCCAAGGTGGTGCACACCTTAGTCACCTCTAGACTGGATTACTGCAATGCACTCTACGTGGGGCCGCCCTTGAAAACGGCCCGGAAATTTCAGATGATCCAACAGGTGGCAGCCAAGTTGTTAACTCGGGCTCCTTACAGGGAGTGGTCATCCCTCCTGTTCAAAGAGCTCCACTGGCTGCCATTCATCTACTGGACCCAATTCAAGGTTCAGGTTCTTACCTATAAAGCCCTGAACGGTTTGGAATCCACCTACCTACATGATCGCATCTCTGTATACGAACCCACACGATCCCTTCGATCTTCCGGAGAGGTCCTGCTCTCGATCCCACCAGCATCGCAGGCGCGTTTGGTGGGGATGAGGGAAAGGGCCTTTTTGGTGGTGGCCCCTCGACTCTGGAACTCCCTAAAAACATCAGACAGGCCCCAACCCTGGCAGACTTCAGGAGGAGCTTGAAGACGTGGCGGTTCCAGTGTGCCTTCCCAGAATAATGAATCCCATAGCACTTTGTCCTCCAAAGCACTTTACATTTCCCTGAGTCTGCTTGTATGCTGTCCATAAACACTAGTATCACCTTTCGTTCATGGCCCAGCATTATTTCCAATTTTAAGTCTACATTTGGCCTTCCCACTGTTTTAATTATGTGTTGCTTTTTTGATAATGTTGTGTAATTTATTGTCTATGTTTTTTAATTGCTTGTGTTGATGTTTTATTGCTTCTATTGTTGTGTTTGGGCTCGGCCTCTTGTAAGCCGCACCGAGTCCCTTGGGGAGATGGTAGCGGGGTACAAATAAAGTTAATAAATAAATAAATAAACTACAACAACAACAACAAAACTTCCCACTGTTTCATCTCTAATGATTATGAAGACTGGCAATTCCGTGTACCAATGGGAGCCGCATAAGCAATGAACCAGAGAATGTGTACGCCGCTGACCTTGGTTTATTAGCTCCTTCTTTTCCCGCAGTCGCAATGACTGAGCTTTTGATATCATTCTTCTCATCTGTTTTTCCATAAAAGATTAGTAGAATTTTATGGCCAGAAGGCATCTTTATGATCACCTTGTTTGACCGCAAAATATAAATGATTCCTTCTAATGTCAAAGAACATTTGTTGCTGCTAATTCTTTGGGGGGGAAAGGGGGGTGGTGGTTCTGCATGAGGAGATTATAATGAACATTTTTGTTGTTAATTTCCTGCAAGCAATCATAATGAACTACCTTTTCATGGCAGCATGACAACAAAGCCAATCGTCTTGTCTTCTCAGCCCCTGATCTCACAGTGGGAAGTTCTGGCTTTGATCTAACTTTTTAAAACACCTTAATTTCAATGGTGACAGTTTGGATGAAGACTCTGGAGGACTTCTATTTGTTTATTTGTTTCATGAAAGTTAGTGCTCTGGCAGTGATAAAGGCACAGCAGCACCCTATTTAGGTCGCCCTAATTATGCATCTTGATGGAAGAAATAGCCTTATAGAACCAAACTCCCCCCTCGTGCTTCCCTTAATGATGATTTCGTTCTTAGCAAGGTGGCAATTATATTGAGTGCTCCAGATTCAAGGAGAAAAGGAAGAAGACATCTCTTTACATTTAAAGGATTGGTTCACAGATCTATTTTGCCTTCTCTGATGAACACAAGAAAATGAGCCTTAGAATTTATTTATTTATTTATTTATAGTATTTATAGTATTTATTTATTTATTTATTTATTTACAGCATTTATATTCCACCCTTCTCACCCCACAGGGGACTCAGGGCGGATTACAATGTCACATATATGCAGAGGCCCTAGGTAATTTTCAAAGTAAGCAAATAGTATTTTGGCGCCCCCCCCGCCAACCAATCATTGATATATGTTTTCTGTTTCTCGTGGGAGTTCTGTGTGCCATATTTGGTTCAATTCCATCATTGGTGGAGTTCAGAATGCTCTTTGATTGTAGGTGAACTATACATCCCAGTAACTACACTTGCCGCACTTGCTCCCTTGCCTGGCCCGCTTTGGGTCCGGAGGCGTGCCTGAAGACCCCAGCGTGTGCACCAAAAGTCACCTCTTCTCCTGACTTTCTCCTCAGCCATTGGAGAGAGAGAGAGAGAGAGAGAGAGAGAGGTGGAGATGCCCACCTTTCCTGAAGGTAGGCGCAAAAACAAAGGAGGGAGCGGAGGTGGGAGATACCTCCAGCCGGAGGGGCTCTCTCTCTCTCTCTCTTGGTCCCAATGGCTGAAGAGAAAGTCAGGAGAAGAGGTGACTTTTGGTGCGCATGCTGGGGTCTTCAGACATGCCTCCGGACCCAAAACGGGCCAGACGCGGCGGCTCTGCCCCTTGGCCCACCCGCGGATTGGGGAGAGGAGAGGAGGCGGGTGGAGTGCCGGGGGATCGGGAAAGGGAAAGGGAGCCAGTCATGGGGAAGGGATTGAACACGGGGAACAATTGAGCACTGGCTCTGCTCACGCATCCGGTGGCTGGGTGGAGCAGGAACGAGAGGGGCTAGGCGAGGCTCAAGGACCCGGCCCCTTTGGGAAGAGGATCACCTGGCAGCGAGGCAAGAAAGCCGAGGCTCCCCCCGGACTGCTAGGGCTGTTGTGAACTGAGGGGGCACTCTTCAAGGTGCATTTACAGAGGCGCCTCTGCGCCCCTGGCAAAAAAAAGTGTTCTGCGACCGCTTACTTCGCGTAATGGATGAGCCGTCCCTGCATATATGGCAAACATTCAATGCCAAAGACACACAACAGATATAGACAGAGTCTTTTTATGGCCTTGTAAATTAGTTAAATCAGCCTCCCCACACATAGGTGGTACCTAATTTTCCTACTTGACAGATGCAACTGTCTTTCGAGTTGCAAAGGTCGACAACAAGCTACACAATTGGTCGGAAGCTCACTCCGACCCGGGCTGGCTTTGAACTCATGACCTTTTGGTCAGAAGTGATCTTAATGCAGATGACACTCAACCAGCTGCACCACAGTCTCGGTGTCCTGAGTCACCCCACATGGGACTCAGGGCGGATTACAATGCACATATACATGGCAAACATTCAATGCCATTTAGACATACAACATATATGGACAGACACAGAGGCAAATTAACATTCCAGCTTTCTGGCTTTCATGAGGGTATGCTCGATTGCGGCCACAGGGGGAGCTGCTGCTTCACCGTCCATTTGTGACACCAAGTCCTTGATGGAGTACTTCCTTACTCTTACATACACTGCTGGAAGGTTTTATGGTGTTGTAAATTAGTTAAATTAGCCTCCCCGCATAAAGTGGTACCTAAATTTCCTATTTGACAGATGCAACTGTTTTTCAGGCTGCATAGGTTAACAGCAAGCTAGACTATTAATGGCCAGGAACTCACTCTGACCTGGGCTGGTTTTGAAGTCATGAGCTCTCAGTAAGTAGTGATTTAATGCAGCTGGCTACTAACTAGCTGTGCTACAGCCCGTAATATAGAAATATGTCTTTCTTCAGATAACCTTATAAACTCCCACTTCGTTTTTGCAAATTTTATTATTTCTTTCCTTAATATCTTCAGAATATCTCATGACACATGGGAATTCTGCTTTTAGCTCTGTGGTTCTTAACCTTCCTAATACCACAACCCCTTAATAAAGTTCCTCATGTTGTGGTGTCACCCAACTATACAATTTTTTTCGTTGCTACTTCAGAACCATCATTTTGCCACTGTTATGAATCGTCATGTAAATATCTGCTATGCAGGATGTATTTTCATTCACAGGACCAAATTTGGCATGAATACCCGATATGCCAAAATTTGAATAGTGGTGGGGTTGGAGGGGATTGAGTTTGTCATTTGGGAGTTGCAGTTGCTGGGATTTATAGTTCACCTACAATCCAAGAGCATTCTGAACTCCACCAACGATGGAATTGAACCAAACTTGGCACACAGAACTCCCATGATCAACAGAAGCTACTGGAAGGGTTTGGTGGACATTGACCTTGGATTTTTGGAGTTGTAATTCACCTACATCCAGAGAGCACTGTGGACATGATGGATCTGGACCATCTTGGCACGGATACTCAATATGCCCAAATGTTGGGGTTTGGGGGAAATATATCTTGACATTTGGGCATTGTGGTTGCTGGGATTTATAGTTCACCTACCATCAAAGAGCATTCTGAACTTCACCAAAGACAGAATTGGTCCAAATCTCCCACACAGAACCCCTCGTGACCAACAGAAAATACAGTGTTTTCTAATGGTCTTTGGCGACCCCTCTGACAGCCCCCCTGGCAACCCCTCCCCCCACCACCAGGTTGAGAAACACTGCCCTAAACCCAATTTTCCTTAGCTGGCTCCATGTGGATCCCAGAAAAAGTTCCAGAATTATTTATTTATTTATTTATTTATTTTACAGCTTTTTATATTCTGCCCTTCTCACCCTGCAGGGGGCTCAGAGCGGATTACAGTGCACACATATATGGTAAACATTCAATGCCAATTTTTGACATACAAACATATACAGACATAGACAGAGGCTATTTAACTTTTTTCTGGCCACCAGGGGAGCTGTCACTTTCATCGTCCATCTGCGACGTTGATGAAGCACTTCCGCATTCCCCGCATGCTTCCCCGCTGGAATGCTTTGCTGGAGTCTTCTTTATGGCCTCATAAATCAGTTAATTTAGCCTCCCCACACTTTAAGGTGGTACCTTATTTTCCTACTTGACAGATGCAACTGTCTTTCGCGTTGCAAAGGTCGACAACAGGCTACACACAATTGGTTGGAAACCCACTCCAACCCGGGCTGGCTTCGAACTCATGACTTTTTGGTCAGAGTGATCTTAATGCAGCTGACACTCAACCAGCTGTGCCACAATCCCGGTGCATGTAAGATGTAAGTGGCATTGGAGAGGATCAGTTATGGAGACTGCTACACTCAAATCCCTTGACACAGTATCCCATTAGAAATGCTTCAATATGTCAAAGGATGTCAAAGGGATCTGGACCAAACTTGGCCTGAATACTCAATATGCCCAAATGTGAACACTGGTGGAGTTTGAGGAAAATAGACCTTGACATTTGGGAGTTGTAGTTGCTGGGATTATATTATTTGCCTACAATCAAAGAGCACTCTGAATCGCATCAACGATGGAATGGGGGCCAAACTTCCCACACAGAACTCCCATGGCCAACAGCAAATACTGTATTTTCTAATGGTCTTTGGTGACCCTCTGACACCCCCTCGCAACCCCCCAGGAGTCTCGAACCCCAGGTTGAAGAATGCTGTTTTAGCACATCCTTTTGGTACTACACAAATGTGTTCTTTATGTCTTCACTCTCAGTCTTATATGCTTGCTATCTGTGATCAGAGCCAAAGGCCTGGAAATTTCTATTATTGTTCCATCCTATGACAATCGCCGAGATAAGTTTGTATCTTCTTTAATGTCTCAGAGCTATTTCTTTCCATTAAAATGGAAGTCAGGATTTTTTTTGTCTTTAAAATGTTTTATTTCACTATACTTCACATGCACTTTTGCAAGTAACTTCAATAAAATGTTTTTGTTTTAATGGAGCTGCTTTTGTAAAAGAGAGAGGAGATTAAAAAGAATGAGTGAGTGAGTGAGAAATAATTATGCTTGATACGCAGAAATGGATAGATATACATTGCTAACATCCTCATGTTAGGTGAGGGGTTGTCTATAACGGCAAAATAAATTCAGTGGTAGTATTCTTCTCTGGGTTCATCTTATTAACCTATTCTAATTAAACAAGAATTAAGATTGGGTTACTGTGAGTTTTCTGGACTCTATGGCCATGTTCCAGAAGTATTTTCTCCTAACTGTGGAAAGTAGGGAAGTGGGGTTTATATATCTGTGGAATCTCCAGGGTGGGAGAAAGAACTCTTGTCTGTTGGAGGCAGGTGTGAATGTTGCAATTGATTAGCATTGAATGGCCTTGCAGCTTCAAAGCTTGGCTGCTTCCTGCCTGGGGGAATCCTTTGTTAGGAGGTATTAGCTGGTCCTGATTGTTTCCTGTCTGGAATTTCCCCGTTTTCAGTGTTGCTCTTTATTGAGTCAAAAGTTCTTTCTCCCACCTTGGGAACATCACCAGCACCCTGTTTCTGTTGTGATTAAACCTCTTTGGAGATTTTTAAATAGAGGCTAGATGGCCATCTGTCAGGGGTGCTTTGATTGTGTCTTCCTGCCTAGCTGAAGGGGGTTGAACTAGATTCCTTCTGGGGGTCTCTTCCAGTGATGGTTTTTAAAGAGTGTTGTCAAAGGTTTTAATGGCTGGAATCACTGGGCTGCTGTGAGTTTTCCGGGCTGTATGGTCATTTTCCAGAAGTATTATCTCCTAGCTTTTGACTCACTTCTATTGTCATGGTTGGTCCTGAAAAGGTCTGTTGGTTGTTTTGCTTGCTTGCATGCATGCTGGTCGCTTCTGTGGCGACCTGGGGATCACAACCAGATACAGTGGTTGTGGCGACCTGGGGATCACAACCTGGGGATCACAACCAGATACAGTGAAGACATCTGCCCTTGCGCTGTGCTACTCTGCTGCTGAGTATGCATGCCCAGTGTGGAACACATCTCACCATACTAAAACAGTGGATGTGGCTCTTAATGAGACATGCCGCATTATCACGGGGTGTCTGCGCCCTACACCACTGGAGAAATTACACTGCTTAGCCGGTATTGCACCACCTGACATCTGCCGGGAAATGGCAGCCAATAGTGAAAGGACCAAGGCAGAGACATCTCCAGCTCATCCCCTGTTTGGGTATCAGCCAGCACGTCAACGACTTAAATCTAGACATAGTTTTCTAAGATCCACAGAGACACTCGCTGGAACACCTCAGCAAGCAAGAATCCAAAAGTGGCAGGCTCAAACCCAGCACCTTAACCAATGGCTGATACCAAATGAGAAACTCCCTCCTGGGCACACAGAAGACTGGGCGACTTGAAAGGCGCTGAACAGACTGCGCTCTGGCACCACGAGATGCAGAGCCAACCTTCAGAAATGGGGCTACAAAGTGGAATCCTCGACATGTGAGTGTGGAGAAGAGCAAAGCACTGACCACCTGCTGCAATGCAACCTGAGCCCTGCCACATGCACAATGGAGGACCTCCTTGCAGCAACACCAGAGGCACTCCAAGTGGCCAGATACTGGTCAAAGGACATTTAACCAACTACCAAACTCACAAGTTCTGTATTTTTCTGTTTGTTTGCTTTGTTCTGTTAGAAATGTAATATAATGGACTGGTTGCTCTGACACGACAAATAAATACTCTGGTGGAAACTAGGCAAGTGAGGTTTATGTATCTGTGGAATGTCCAGGGTAGGAGAAAGAACTCTTGTCTTCTTGAGGCAGGTGTGAATGTCGCAATTGGCCTGCTTGATCAGCATCAAATGGCCTTGCAACTTCAAAGCCCTGCTGGTTGCTGCCTAGGGAGCCAGACTTTACAGGGCTAGGACAATGGCATCCAATTCGGTGTGCCAAGGCTGCTGATCCTTTGAGAAGGAGAAAGCATTTTATAGATGAACAGGACATGTACATTTTCTTGTCACCGATACATTTTGGAATTATGTCTCCATAACAACTCTGGAAACTGTGACGGCGCGAGTGGCGCCACCTATGTATATAATTGTTAGTTGTAAGACTTAAACTGTTGTATCATGCTTAATCCTGCCCCCTTTTACCTTGCTTGTGTATATTTGTATGGATTGATTACTTATAGCTGTCAATCAGTACTGTTTGGCTCCACCTCTTCCTGCAAGAGGGGAGAACTTCCTTTTCTTTTCATTCTGCCTTCAGAGATCATACCACATGGACGTGAGTAAAAGACTTCATTCTTAAGGACCCTGATTTAAGTTACCTCTTAGTACCAGTTCTGAGGTTTTTTACCCCGGGGACTCATGCTTTATGTCCAGATCGTCCTGGATAACACTGAGGAGACCCCAGCGCCTTCACACCAGTTCTTTTGGCACCAGAGGAAGATCCTGAGTCTTCAAACATAGGCCATCTGAACTGGGGTTGTGGTTTGCTCCGGCATTCACAACCATTGAGGAAAGAGGAAACTTGGTGAGGCTTCTCAGCTTCAAACCCCTTGAACCCAGGACTAATAGAGACTGTAACGTATGTTTTCTTCACCCCTCTAAAGTTTTCCAGCTTATTGCTTTGAAGAAATGACTTTGTGATCAATAAAACATATTTTGAGCTATTTACAGCGTTTTGGGTTTTTGGGAGTTCCAGTTTCCTAAAGGAGGGCAAGAAGCAATCCCCTGGGGGAAAGCTGCCACGTCCATCCCTCCTTTATTGAGGATAATAGCCCCCAGGCGCGACGGCACAGAAACAAAGAAAAACATAAAGGAAGTAGTTTAAAAAGCAGCCCCAGTTCCTAACTTTTGTCTGCTGTTTGCTCCATTTTTATCTCCTTTTGTTTATTGCAACCACTTCTTTTATTTGTCCAATTAAAACGTTGTTCCTTCTTTCTCATCCATACAAGCAAGTCTATTCTTATTTAAAGGGCAAAAATAAGAAAATGGCAATGCTGGAAATGTACAGTATAAATGCTATATTAAACTAAATTTGCTGCAGTGCAATTTACTCTGCAGGTGAGTATTTGCAAGTCAGAATACAGCATTATGAATTATAACCTTTCCACTGCAATCAATTCAAAATTTTCCCTGCCACAGTAAAATGGAACAGAATTCCACTATGTGACCTGCAGTTTCACTTTGTCCAGGTCACTTCAATACAAGCCTACAGAAGGACCAGGGCTGCTTATTTAGTCACCCACACTTGCCTTCCTTTCACCCTTCTGATCACGTTGTTTTCAACTTTCCCTGGAAGGATGATATCCACTGCTGCTTCTCTTCATACAGCATAAATTACGGTTAGCAAGCACAGTATGGAGTTGCCTTTGAAGAGTGGACATCAGCTTCATCTGATTCACAACAAAGCTGCTGGCATAGATCACAACAAAGCTACTAGCATGGTAGAGAATAATATTAGTTGGGAAATGTACCCAAAGCTGGGCTGGAAGAGTGAGGTGAGTACCTTAGGCAGACTCCAGGTTTTGTGAAAGATCCTCAGGCTGTTATTTATTTAATTTGTTCTTACTGTGTTTTTATTGCTGGGGAGTGGTGGTGGGGATGCTTCTGGCATTTTCCTCTTGCCTCCAAATAACTCAGCATGCTGCAACCAGAGGGCACCGCAGTTTCCTTACACAGCCAATTCTAGGAGAATTACTTCGGTCTTGGTTTACCAAGGACCCACTGTGACGGCGCGAGTGGTGCCACCTATGTATAAAACTGTTAGTTGCAAGATTTAAACTGTTGTATCATGCTTAATCCTGCCCCTTTTACCCTGCTTATGTATAGTTGTATGGATTGGTTACTTATAGCTGTCAATCAGTACTGTTTGGCTCCACCTCTTCCTGCAGGAGGGGAGTGCTTCCTTTCTTTTCATTCTGCCATCAGAGTTCTTACCATATGGACGTGAGTAAGAGACTTGACTCTAAAAGACCCTGATTTAAGTTACCTCTTAGCACCAGTTCTGAGGTTTTTTTACCCTTGAGACTTGTGCTTCATGTTCAGACCAACCTGAACGACGATGGAAGTCTCAAGTGCCTTCAAGACGGTTCTTTTGGCACCAAAGAAAGATCCTGAGTCTTCAAAACATAGGCCATCTGAACTGGGGTTGTGGTTTGCTCCAGCATTCACAGCCATTGAGTAAAGAGGAAACTTGGTGAGGCTTCTCAGCTTCAAACACCTTGGACCCAGGGCTAATTGAGACTGTAACGTATATTTTCCTTCACCCCTCTGAAGTTTCCAGCTTATTGTTTTAAGAAATAACTCTTTGTGATCAATAAAACCTATTTTGAGTTATTTACAGCGTTTTGGGTTTTTGAGAGTTCCAGTTTCCTGACGGAGGGCAAGAAGCAATCCCTTGGGGGAAAGATGCCATGTCCATCCCTCCTTCATTAAGAATAATATCCCCCAAGCGTGACGGCACACCCACCTTCATTTAGAGAAAGAAATACATTTTGGTTCCCCTCACTGAGATTCAAATCTGACTAGAATGGGAACCTTCAGCCATCAACTCAGACACTATTTTTTTTGTGTCAGGAGCGACTTGAGAAACTGCAAGTCGCTTCTAGTGTGAGAGAATTGGCTCTCTGCAAGGACATTGCCTGGGGGATGCCCAGATGTTTTGATGTTTTACCATCCTTGTGGGAGGCATCTCTCATGTCCCCACATGGGGAGCTGGAGCTGACAGAGGGAGCTCCCCGGATTCAAATCTGTGACTTGTTGGTCTTCAGTCCTGCCTGCACAAGGCTTTAACCCATTGCGCCACCGGACACTCTACTACAACTACTACTACAAACTACTAATGTAGTTTGTCAAAGTTGTTAAGTCATTATTGCAGAGTCTATGTCCTGAGAATTAAGCTAAGGAACTCAAACTAATAAACTTGACAAGAGTCTTGTGCATTTGTATAGAATCACTATCCGTTTCTATTTATTTCATTAATAAGGCCCTGTTTTCTTTTTTGAGTGCTTCTCCTGAAAATGGGCACCTTTTAGAATGAGCTCTTTTATCCAAGGTTCAATTGGCAGCAAAGGACAGGCTTGCTACACTCGTCCTCTCAGTTTTAGGGTTAGAGGGGTGAAACTAGCCAGCTTCACCGCTATTTCTTCCTGCCAATTCCCCCTTCAATTGGGAAACCTAACTTGTACCACTGCTGAGGTCTCTTCATCAGAGCTGCACAACCGTGCAGGCCCAGAAAGGCACTGGCAGGCGTGGGTGCTTTCTGGGCCTGCATGTCACACATGCACTGTCTTTCCAAGGAGAGCGCATGTGTGGCTTGCAGGCTCAAAGTGCCTACATCTGTTAGAGCCTGCAGCTGAACGCTGAGTGCCCCTTACTCAGCGCTCAGTGCTAGGTGCTTGGCTGCAGGCCCTAGCAGGTGCGGGCACTTTGGGTACCCATGCCTGTCAGGGCCTGCAGCTGAGCTCCGAGTGCCTTTTACTCAGCGCCCAACACTTGGCTGCAGGCCTTGTTAGGCATGGGTGCTTTGGGCTTGCAAACCACACACTATCTCCTTGGATAGAGAATTTGTGTGTGGCATGTAGGCCCAAAGTGCTCGCGCCTGCCAGGGCCTGCAGCCGAGAGACAAAAATCAGGTGATCAGATTGTTACTATTCCCACTTTCTTTTCATTTCACTGATATTTCCGTACTGGAGGGGGGGGGTATACCATTTCGTGCCATCCAAATGAAAGCAAATGAGTTCAGCCTGTGATTGTGTTTCAAGATCAAGGTGCTTTAGATGTGGGGAATGATGTCAATGAGGGTCAAGATGGCAATGGTCTGGTCAATGACATTAATACAGGGAATGACATAGTGACACCGGTTCACAGTGTAGTTTCCCATGAGAATGTTCCTACAGGAGATAGGGATGATAGTTTACTCTCTGAATTTTCCCCAGAGAGTTCCCAGGATTTGGAGCTTGAAAACAACCCGGCACCTGGATAAATGAATGAGCATATAGACAGTTGGGTGGAAATTAGCCAAAACAGACAGCTTGGCCAAGGCCTTCGCTGTTCTGCCCGGCTTCGGCAGATAAGTATGAGAGGCATTTAGGGAAAACGAAACCAATTTCTGAGTGCTGGGAATGGCTTAATGAAGGTATATTAAGTTCAAACCATGGGAAATAATCAGATGAAGCATCGTTTCACATCCCTGCTCAGTCTCTGCTCATGTCCCATGAAAGCCTTGCTTAGAAGAATCATGTTTAAGGATTTTCTTGCTGTATAGTTTGTCTCTTTGTCTTTTGTGATTACCTATCCGTGCCTTGGATCTCCGTTTCCCTGTTCCTTTGGATTTTATTAGAGAAGTCTGGACTTTGTTTTTGAACTTTGCTGAACCCTACCTTGGATTAATTTGTTCCTGCTTATCTCTTACCTAATTGGATTTACCTACTCCCTTAAGCGGTTTTTTCTACTCTGTTGTTTTTACTTATCTTCAATAAAAAAGGATTGTTTTTTCCTACTCAACATGCGGTGTTTTAAAGTCAGAGGGTTATTCCTGTTCTGGAGTGCAACAGTAATGATATGAAACCATGAATTAAAAGCTGAAACAGTTACTGGGGCCATGACTACTTGATAAACATTTTGGCTATAGCTTGGGATCTGTTGGCCATGCACAACCTCCTTTAAGGTAACCAATCATTCTCCAAACTTTGCTACGTGACACATTCCCCTGTTCCTTGGTCTTCTTGGGGATGACAAAGACTATGCAAGCTTCACAGTGTCAACTTTATGAAGGAAAACCAAGGCAACACAAAATCATTTTGATAGGTAAGCTCATATGAAAAATGTTAATTTCTGCATTGGGTGTCATTAGGGTTGCCAGAGTGAAAACTGGAGAGCAAATTTGTACTTTTAATGGTTGTGTACAAGTCAGGATTTCAATAGGTGTTGCTTATGTGGGACAAAACGTAAGTAGTAGATGCAATGATCACATAATCGAGAGAGAAAGGAAGGTGAAAGGGGAGCTAGTAAGCAGGTGAGATAAGAAAAATACATTATTCTTGTTCTTACATGGTTTCGCCAGTAATGTGTTATCAAAAACAACATCTGCTTTTGTTGGTTGGTTCTATTGTTTATTCTTTGAAATAACTAGAAATTGCTTTCTGGGAAAGAGGAGGCAGTATTATTTGTGGATGCCTCTAAAGTACATGTTTTCAATAAAAGAGTGCACATTCCTAACATTTATCTGGAAGAGCCTACCCTTCACACTTGTTATATAGTTGCATAACAATAGCCACTGAAATTTGCTCTTCTACAAAACCACTAAAGATTTAAGGGCCATCTCTTTCCTTCCTTCTTTCCCTTTCTTTCTTTCTTTCCTTCTTTCTTTCTTTCTTTCTTTCTTTCTTTCCTGAAGTCACAGGTCCGCAGTTTGCGAGTCCTCTTGGATTCGTCTCTTACGCTTGAGGCTCAGGCGTCGGCGGTGTCCGGGAGGGCTTTTGCACAATTGAGACTCGTGCGCCAACTGCGACCGTACCTCGCAAAGGCTGATCTGGCCGGGGGGGTCCATGCCTTGGTCACCTCTAGATTGGACTACTGTAATGCGCTCTACGTGGGGCTGCCCTTGAAAACGGCTCGGAAATTCCAACTGGTCCAACGGGCGCCGGCCAGGTTGTTAACTGGTGCTCCTTATAGAGAGAGGTCAACCCTCCTGTTTAAGGAGCTCCATTGGCTGCCGTTCATTTTCCGGGCCCAATTCAAGGTGCAGGTGCTCACCTACAAAGCCCTAAATGGTTTGGGACCCACCTACCTGCGTGACCGCATCTCCGTATATGAACCCACATGATCCCTCCGTTCATCTGGAGAGGCCCTGCTCATGATCCCACCTGCGTCGCAAGCATGGCTGGTGGGGACGAGGGACAGGGCCTTCTCTGTGGTAGCCCCCTGACTCTGTAATTCCCTCCCCAAGGACATCAGACAAGCCCCTACGTTGGCAATCTTCAGGAAGAGCTTGAAGACCTGGCTATTCTGGTGTGCCTTTCCAGAATAGGAAATCCCAGCAACACGTCCCAAAGAGATTAAGATTGTCTACACATTGCACCTATCCAAAATCCTTATATCACTCAGCATACTCAGCACTTTTTAATCTGTACCCATTACATTTGCCCAGCCTAGTTTCATTGTGTCACGGTGTGCTGTTTTTACGGTTTACTGTTATTGCTTTAATGTTTTTGATTTGCTTTTGGCTTATATGTAATTGTTATATTGTTGTTTTATTGTGGCCTTGGCCTTTGTAAGCCGCATCGAGTCCTTCGGGAGATGCTAGCGGGGTACAAATAAAGTTAATAATAATAATAATTGTTGGGTGTATGCTGTCCAAATTTGGTGTCAATTGGCCCACTGGTTTTTGAGTTCTGTTAATCCCACAAACAAACATTACATTTTTATTTATATAGATTAAAAGTTGCTTTAAAACCATCTCAGGACACCATTTTGCCTCATTGCACTGCCCCAAAGGCTTGGTCCCACTTTGGTCTTCCCTTTCCATCATTGTGGCAGCAGGGCTCACCTACTATTCCACATCAATTGCCTAGCTAGAAAAAAGTAGCATGGATTAAATGTTATTTATTTTGTCTCCCTAGGTAAGTGAGAAGGAATAACTCACTTTGATCGGGGAGCAGCCCCTTTAGCTAAGACTTCTGTCTTAATTTTGGAACAGGAAATAAATGTTCTCTATGTGTGTTTGAATGCCAAGCAATGAGCAACTGTGCTTGGCATTTAATGCATAATGCTTAATGGCATTACCAGGGGCCATCCCAAGGTCTCGGATTTTTTGTGTGGATGATCTTCAGTGGTCAACTCTAGACTTTCACATTCTTTTTTAATTAACCTTAAATGTCCATTGGTGCCCAGACTTACTTTGTCCTACTGATGAATGATGCCGTATTTTTTTTTTGTTGCTTTTAATACCTCCAGGGAGTCTATAACTTTCTGGTAACTCCGACTCTGTCTGAAATGTGCGTTGGTTTCTTGTGCTGTCGCACGCTGGGCCTGTGCATAAGACTGTAGACAGGACATAAATTCTGTGTGCCCAATGGGACGCCAGGGCTGCCTCAGATTAAAGACCTTTGGATTTCCTTAAACAGAGTCTTTCGGTTGCTTAAAGGTTCAACAAAGTTCTTTATTAATGAAAACAAACAGGTACTTTAAGGCTTTCTTAACAGTCTATTGGCTCTCTCTCTCAATCTTGTCCACAGGGAACAGGCACTATCTTCATAAACTGTAATTTAACTAATGGGGAAATTCTTAACTTCTAATCTGGGCAGTCTGTCTTTGCCTCTGTTGGCGTGGAGCCCCTACACCCGGTACCAACTGCTTCTGGCTTCTGCGAGAGACCCTTACCAAGCAGAGCTTTGTAGACTTCCAGGGGGAAAAAGAAGGAATTCAGGCTTCGGTGATGGCTGACTGAAGTCCCTCAGCGAAGGAGCTGTAAGGCTGTATAATCCTCGGCCAAGCTATGGGACCTTTCTCCCCGGCCAAACTGTAGAAGATGAAGCTTTCTACAGGAGCTCTTGGTATTATATCCTGCAGGAAAGGCTTCTCTGTGTGGACTGAACCCAAACTGGCTCCTATTCTCTCCAAAAACCCAAAAAGGGGGCGGGACCAGGGAACCTAACTATAATTGACAAGTGGCTTGCCTTATGATTGCAGCCAAAAGGAGCCACCTATCAGCAGAGTCCCTGAAACTTAGGACTACCAACAAACATTCAATGCAAAGCAAACAAAATTGGAGCTCTTGGTACAGCTGTACCTGCACATTTCTGGTTTTTGTTTCTCATAGTTTCCTTGTTTCCTTCTCTGTTTCCTCTCTTCGTGCGGTTCTCGTTTTCATCTGCAGCTAATTTAGTGGGAGGCAGTGAGAGAAAAAATGAATGTGCACTTAAGACTCCTTTAAATCATTTCCATTTTAAAAAGTTAAGAAAATTCTCATCTTAAGTAGATTACAGTTCTGAACTTTAAACTAGGTCAACAGATTAAAAGATAAAACATTTCCATTTAAATCTTTACCTGATTTTACTCGCCTGAAAATCTCTGGATTTTATACCACCAGGATTTTTTTTTTGTCATCAAACGGGTAATATTAGAATCAAAGGTAATAAAACCATTGATCTACAGTGAGACAATATTAATATTAACACAGAGCTTTTATAATTAATTTGCTGCCAGATGAAAGGCAAGCACCAGGTCCTTTTAGCAGTGGTGATTAAAGTGAGTCTAACCCTTTGAAAAGCACATTTGCATGTACAGCAGGAAACCCAGAATCCATCGGATGACTTTGCAATGCTTCGTGTTTGCTGTCGCACGGCAAAACGCTGAACGGAAGAGTCACTCAAACCTGGTAGAAGCAATTCACTATTCCAAGAGTTTAGCGAATTAAATTGAAAAGACTTAAGAATAATTTTCCTAGGCCAATTTGCATCTTGCATGGGAATTATGAACAGATCTATTCATCACACTTATAAAATGTTAAATACAGATTGAAAGTCTCCTCGTAAACTCATGCAATTTACGAATATCAAATGTAAAATGTCTTTTTGACAAGTCTAGAATCATAGAATCACTGAGTTGGAAGAGACCTCATGGGCCATCCAGTCCAACCCCCTGCCAAGAAGCAGGAAAATCACATTCAAAGCACCCCCGACAGATGTCCATCCAGCCTCTGTTTAAAAGCCTCCAAAGAAGTCACCTCCACCACTCCTAAGTAAAGAAGGTTTCCCCAACATTAAGTCCCACACAGAACCCTCATGTGGGCCACAGCAACGTGTGGCAAGGGACGGCTAGTATCTATATAAATAAAAATGTAATGTTCAATGTATTGTTGGAGGCTTTCATGGCTGGAATCACTGGGTTGTTGTAGGTTTTTTCGGGCTATATGGCTATGTTCTAAAGGCATCCTCGCCTGCATCTGCAACATCTCCTGATGTTGCAGATGCAGGCGAAACGTCAGGAGAAAATGCCTTTAGAACATGGCCATATAGCCCGAAAAAACCTACAACAACCCAATGTAATGTTCGTTTGTGGGACTGACATAACTCAAAAAATATTTATTTATTTATTTACTTTACTTTACTTTACAGTTTCTCAGCCCAACAGGCGACTCAACGCGGTTTACAACAAGGATAAGAATCAAACAACGATATACAATTTAAAACCATAAAAGCATAATATACAATATTAACACAACAATAGACAACACAATGCATCTCATAACTAGAGTCGTGATCCAATCCGTCGTCTAAATTTCCATTCCTGTAATCATCGCATTCATTGCACTGTTTAACCGAATGCCCGTTCAAACATCCAAGTTTTTAATCTTCTTCGGAACACCATTAGCGAGGGGGCCGATCTTACCTCCATAGGAAGGGCGTTCCACAGCCGGGGGGCCACCACAGAAAAGGCCCTGTCTCTCATCCCCGCCAGCCGCACCTGGATGAATTGGCACCAAATTTGGACACAATACTTCTATCAGGCCAACCAGTGACCATCACTCATAAAAACACTGAAAAATACAGAAGAGACTTAAAAAGATAAAAAATACATTACAATGCATGTACAAAACATACACACACACACACACTCACACACAGAGACATATACACATACAAAACAAATATACACAGACTGGGCCACAGCAACATCTGGCAGGGGACAGCTAGTAGTTTATATAAATAAAAATGTAATGTTCGTTTGTGGGATTAACATAACTCAAAAACCAATGGACGAATTGACACCAAATTTGGACACAATACACCTATCAGGGCAATGAGTGACCATCATTCATAAAAACACTGGAAAACACAGCAAAAGATATTTAAAAAGCCAAAAATAAAATAAAAAATACATTGAATTGTTGTAGGTTTTTTCGGGTTATATGGCCATGTTCTAAAGGCATTTTCTCCTGAAATTTCGCCTGCATCTATGGCAAGCATCCTCGGAGGTAGTGAGGTGAGGATGCTTGCCAAAGATGCAGGCAAAATGTCAGGAGAAAATGCCTCTAGAACATGGCCATATAGCCCAAAAAAACCTACAACAACCCAGTGATTCCGGCCATGAAAGCCTTCGACAATACAAAAAATACATTACATCGCATGCGCAAAACCACATATATATACATATATATATATACACACACATACACAAAACACATATACACAGACTGGGCCACAGCAAAGCATGACAGGGGGTGGCTAGTAATACTATAATTATAAACATTATAAAACATATCATGATAAATAAAATCATTATTTTGTTTTTGTGGAAACTCCAGAAAAGTTATTAAAAAGAAAAAAAAACCAGGGGAAAGAGAGAGAGCTCTGTTGAAATCTAATTATCTGGAGATGTCTAAGATTGTTGGCCCACCAGATTGTCAGGAGACATTCTTAAACTAAACCAACAGCCCTGTAGACTGAAGGAGATTTCATGGAAAACACTTTAAACTGACATTTTAATGAACCTGCCAGGAAGCCTTGACCTATTGCCTGCAATGGGTTACAATTACTGAGGTGAGACTAGCCGACTAGATAGGAGGGATCAATCAGAATCCTCAAGGGCATTTTAAGCCAGATAACTGTTCCCTTCTTTCACACTTTTCAAATGTTTCACAGATGAAAACCAGGACATGTACTCCTTTCTGAGCCTAGTGAGAAGTGAATGGTTCTTGCCTCCTCTCTTCTCCATTCTGGTGAGTTTAGTGCAAACTACTTTTGAGCTTTGAACTCAGTTTGCAGTGGTTTCTTTTTTGTCAGGAGCAATTTGAGAAACTGCAAGTCACTTCTGGTGTTGGAGAATTGGCTGTGTACAAGGATGTTGTCCAGAGGATGCCCAGATGTTTGATGTTTTACTATCCTTGTGGGAGGCTTCTCTCATGTCCCCGCATAGGGAGCCGGAGCTGACAGAGGGAGCTCAACCTGCTCTCCCCAGATTTGAACAGCTGACCTGTTGCTCATCTGCCCTGTTGGCCCAAGGGTTTAACCAGTTTGCAGCAGTTGAATTAAGCTAAGGACAAAAGGGGAAACTGAAGTAGAAGCAAAATAGTGGGATGTGTTAAAATCAACTGGAAAAGTAATCTATATAAATAAAAATGCAATGCTCGTTTGTGGAATTAACAGAACTCAAAAACGACTGGACGAATTGACACCAAATTTGGACACAATACACCTAACAGTCCAATGTATGTCCTTCACTCAAAAAATTGATTTTGTCATTTGGAAGTTGTAGTTCCTAGGATTTGTCGTTTACGTACAATCAAAGAGCATTCTGAACCCCACCAACGATGTAATTGAACCAAACTTGGCACACAGTTCTCCCATGACCAACAGAAAATACTGGAAGGGTTTGGTGGGCAGTGTCCTTTGGTTTTGGAGTTGTAGTTCACCTCCATCCAGAAAGCACTGTGGACTCAAACAATGATGGATCTGGACCAAACTCTATGCGAATACTCAATATGCCCAAATGTGAACACTGGTGGAGTTTGGGGAAAATAGAATCTTGACATTTGGGAGTTGTAGTTCCTGGGATTTGTAGTTCACATACAATCACAGAACATTCTGAACCCCACCAACAATAGAATTGGGCCAAAACTCCCACACAGAACAGCCATGTGAGCCACAGCAATGCATGGCAGGGGACGGCTAGTCTATATAAATATAAATATAATGTTCGTTTGTGGGATTAACATAAATCAAAAATAACTGGATGAATTGCTGCCAAATTTGGCCACAACACACCTATTAACCCAAGGAGTGACCATCACTCAAAAAAATTGAGTTTGTCATTTGGGAGTTGTAGTTGCTGAGATTTATAGTTTACTTACAATCAAAGAGCATTCTGAACTCGACCAATGATGGAACACATACATGATAAACATTCAATGCTGTTATACAATTGGCAAATTCAGACAATACATAGACAGAGGCAAGGCTTCCCTCTTTTTTAAATTTCTGGCATCTGGAGGTTGTACTCGACTCAGCCATGAGGAAATGCTTTTGTTCCATTGTCCATGGATGCCTTCTTGATCGAATTGCCCGCATGACTTCTTTAGGGGCTCCTTTTACCTCCCTGCCAAAGTTATACCTATTGATCTACTTACCCGAGGATGTGGACAAGATACTTGGAGGAATGAGGCCCACCACGTCCATCCTAGACCCCTGCCCATCCTGGCTTCTGAAGGAGGCCAGAGGGGGATTGGCTGAGTGGGTAACGATGGTGGTTAATGCCTCCCTTCGGGAAGGCAAGATTCCAGCGAGCTTAAAACAAGCAGTTATAAAACCGCTGTTGAAGAAACCATCATTGGACCCCACTAAATTCGACAACTTTCGGCCTGTTTCCAATCTCCCCTTTTTGGGCAAAGTCATGGAAAGCGTGGTGGCCTCACAACTCCAGGTATTCTTGAGAGACACGGATATTCTGGATCCGGCACAGTCTGGCTTCAGACCGGGACATGGTACCGAGACGGTCTTGGTCGCCTTAGTGGATGATCTGCGCCGGGAGCTAGACAGAGGGAGTGTGTCCCTGTTGGTGCTCCTGGACCTCTCAGCGGCCTTCGATACCGTCGACCACGGTATCCTTCTGGGGCGCCTTGCGGAATGGGTCTTGGGGGCACTGCTTTGCAGTGGCTCCAGTCATTCCTGGAGGGCCGCACCCAGAAGGTGTTATTGGGGGACTCCTGTTCGACACCACAACCTTTGACTTGTGGGGTCCCACAGGGTTCCATACTGTCCCCCATGCTGTTTAACATCTACATGAAGCCGCTGGGTGAGATCATCCGGAGTTTCGGGGTGCGGTGTCATCTGTACGCAGATGATGTCCAACTCTGTCACTCCTTTCCACCTGCTACTAAGGAGGCTGTCGAAGTCCTGAACCGGTGCCTGGCCGCTGTAACGGTCTGGATGAGGGCGAACAAACTGAAATTAAATCCAGACAAGACAGAGGTACTCCTGGTCAGTCGCAGGGCCGAGCGGGATATAGGGTTACAGCCTGTGCTGGATGGGGTCGCACTCCCCTTGAAGGCGCAGGTTCGCAGTCTGGGTGTGACCCTGGATTCATCGTTGAGCCTGGACCCCCAGGTTTCAGCGGTGACCAGGGGAGCATTTGCACAGCTTCGGCTCGTGCGCCAGCTGCGACCGTATCTCGGGAAGTCTGACTTGGCCACGGTGGTACACGCTCTTGTCACATCCCGGCTTGACTACTGCAACGCTCTCTACGTGGGGCTGCCCTTGAAGACGGCCCGGAAGCTTCAGCTGGTTCAGCGCGCGGCAGCCATGTTACTAACTGGAGCGGGATACCGGGAGCATACAACGCCCTTGTTGTCCCAGCTCCACTGGCTGCCGATTTGCTACCGGGCCCAATTTAAGGTGCTGGTTCTGGCCTACAAAGCCCTAAACGGCTCCGGCCCAAAATACCTCTCGGACCGCATCTCGGCCTATGAGCCCACGAGGGCCTTGAGATCGTCTGGGGAGGCCCTTCTCTCGATCCCGCCTGCCTCACAGGCACGTCTGGCGGGGACGAGAGAGAGGGCCTTTTCAGTGGTGGCCCCCCGGCTGTGGAACACTCTCCCTGCGGACATCAGGCAGGCGCCCTCCCTTATGTCCTTCCGAAAAAGCCTTAAAACATGGCTGTTCGAGAGGGCATTTAATTAAGTGCTATATTAAAGTGGTTTAGACGACTGGAATGGAACAAGGAATATGAGATTGGTGATGATTCTACTATGAGACGAAGCGGATCAGTTAGTGTAATTTTAGGATTGTTGTATTGTTGTATTGTTAATAACTTGTTTGATAATGTCTTTTTGTAACTTGCTTTTTATACTGTACACCGCCATGAGTCGCCCTGAGGGGCTGAGAATGGCGGTTAATAAATGCATCAAATAAATAAATAAATAAATACATTGCTGTTTTCGAACTGCTAGGTAAGCCGGAGCTAGGGCTAACAGCAGGAGCTCACCCCAACCCGCGTCTTGAACTGCCAACTACTGGTCGGCAAGATTTTCCAGAAGTTTAACCTGCTGTGCTATTTGCAGCCCCGGTTATCACAGGATTAACTGGGACTGTCCCTGGCAAATTGGGAAAGTTAGAGACTATATTTTTTGTTCCCAAACTTGGCAGACAGCAAGAAGAACTGAGCCAGCCAGTAGCAGTTTATCCTAAGGGAGTTATAATTGGACTCTACAAACCTGAGAAGGCAGTGGTTCAAACAATCAGATAATTGCTTTATTTGTTTTGTTTGGAACTCTGGATTTGCAAGCATATTTTCTACGTTACTGCTGCCCAAGTTGTGCCCAAGGATTTGGACTTTATTTAATGTGTCGTGATTGTAACTCCTAGTAATAGGCATACCTTACAAATATTCCTGTTGCATTAACAGAGAGAGGTCTGTGCTGAATAGAGATGTAAACAACGTTCACAAACATTCGTGTTATTTGTGATGACGAGGAGGAGCGGAAATATTTCATCATATTGCTTTACCCTAATGGGAAAAACATATAATTTCTTGTGAGGGTTTTCATTTGTACATTATTAAGCAAGAGTAATAAGACCAGTGCTTTTTCAGTTGATCTTGTTTGTTTTGGATTTTATGCAAAATGCGATGGTTCAACTGCAAAATCATTAGGATGAATGATCCATGCAGACGAGACCCTCTGTGCTCATAACAAACAAAAGGCCATTCCACCAGAAGTCTTGTCCCCCAAATCAATTCACTGATTCCCAGATGAGCCTCAAAATGGCATTTTTGGGTTTGGCCTAACATACCATCATGCTGTACATGGAGGTGGACAAATGTCAGCATGCTGGAAGAAGCGAAGACCACCAGCATTGAAGCTATTCTCCTATGACATCAACTCCACTGGACTGGACACGTTGTCTGAATGTCCGATCACCATCTCCCAAAGCAGATACTATACTCCCAACTCAAGAACAAGAAACGTAATGTTGGTGGACAGGAAAAGAAATTTAAAGGTGAGTTTAAAGCCAACCTTAAAAACTATGGCATAGACACTGAAAAGTGGAAAGCCCTGGCTCTTTGAGTGTTCTAACTGGAGATCAGCTGTGACCAGCAGTGCTGCAGAATTTGAGGAGGCACGAAAGGAGGGCGAAAGGGAGAAACATGCCAAGAGGAAGGCGCATCTAGCCAACCCTGATCAGGACCATCTCCCACCTGGAAACCGATGTCCTCACTGCAGGAGAACATGCGGATCAAGAATAGGGTCCAACAGCCACCTACGGACCCATCACCAAGACACTACACTTGGAGGACAATCATCCTCAGGCTGTGAGGGATTGCCTAAGTAAGTAAAGGAGACTAACAGGAAAAATAAATAACTTTAGTTGAGAACCTTTGTCACTGCAATTGTCGCTTTCCAATGCCTTGAATGTGGGTGCAGATCCATAGCAAAGACTTAGAGGCATCTCAATTCTGCAAGGTGACCATTACATTTTTTTAAAGCCATCACAATCTTTCTGCAAAGATGCTTATTAAAAATGGCTAAAATGATAGGAACACTGTATTCTGCAGGTTTCTTGACATTGCTGATGCTGTTCAGGAGGAAGAAGAAAGTGAACAAGACTGGAAGGAGGGAAGATTGCCTTTCTTATTTTGGAACTGGCTATGGAATGGAAGCACTTCCCATCTCTGCCTCTTGTCACTGCCTCTGCACTGTGTCTTTATTCTGACTTGTAGAGTGTTAGAGGACCGGGACATCCATAGGAATATCAAGGTGCTTGTTTATACGTCACATGCAACTTCTGGAATGATTCCATCAGCGTTGCCTCTGAAAAATCCTGCAAATCTCTTGGGAAGACAAGTAGACAAACATCAGCATGCTGGAAGAAGGAAAGACCACCAGCATTGAAGTGATGGTCCTCCGCCATCAACTCTGCTGGACCGGCCACCTGGTCTGGATGTCCCACCACTGTCTCCCAAAGCAGTTGCACTACTCCGAACTCAAGAACGGAAAACAGAATGTTGGAGGACAGGAAAAGAGATTTAAAGATGGGCTCAAAGCCAACCTTAAAAACTTTGTCATAGACACCGAGAACTGGGAAGCCCTTGAGCGCTCTAGGTGGAGGTCAGCTGTGACCAGCAGTGCTGTAAAATTTGAAGAGGCACGAATGGAGGGTAAAAGAGAGAAATTTGCCAAGAGGAAGGCACGTCAAAACAACCCTGACCGGGAGCACCTTTCACCTGGAAACCGATGCCCTCACTGCAGGAGAACATGCAGATCAATAATAAGACTTCACAGTCACCTATTGTGGTGAAGTGTGAGTTTTAATCTAGTTACGTATAATAATAGATAGGTGTTTATAAGGGTAAGTATCTAAACTAGCATAACTGGGGGAGGGGGGATGGTAGCCAGCTCAACTCACTTTGAGCTGGGTTGCCATGAAAAAGTGGCAGAATCAACTGCCACTTGGCAGGCAGACATTTTAAAACAGGCAGTCTGTAGTCAGCGAACTACAGGTAAGGCTGGTTCTGTTGTGTGTTGAGAACCAGTAATGTAGTCTGTAGTCTAAGAACTACAGGGAAAGGCTGATTCTACTGTGTTGAGAATCAGGAAAGTTTTGGCTTTTAGCCTGTGTAGTTTAGATAGGTCGAGCTGACTTATCTATATTATTAGTTAGTGTAAGAGCAAAGGGGGGGGGGGGGAGAGAGAGAACCCTAATAAAAGTCTTTACTGCAACAGAAATAACATAAGGAAAGAATAAGCTTGTGCCTGAAGTAATCTATTAAAGAAAGAAACATATTTTGAAGGAGAATAAGTTTAAAACCTGTTTAGTGAAAGGAATAGGTCTCTTAAGAGTTGTTTTATGAAATGTATTAAATGTAACCTCTGAAGAAATGTGCCTCTAAGAGCTAAGAAACATTGAAACCATCAAGCTTCTTCTATACTTCAATAAACTTCAATAAACTTTCTTTTAAAGCCAAGTCTCTGTTACAAATACTTTCAAGTTAAGCCATGCTGCACATTCAAGAAAGACCAAATCAACATTACAAGCGATTAGTTCTGTTATCAATTTAGTAAGTTTACAAAGCAGTGGCTCCTTTACAAACCATTACAAACTGGTGCCTTCTTTACAAATTGGTGGAATCGTTACACCTATGGACCCACCGCCAAGACACTACACTTGGAGGACAATCATCCTTGGGCTATGAGGAATCGCCTAAGTAAGTAAGTAATAAGTTGAACCAAGTTTGGAGGACATTTTTTCATTTTTTTAATGTATACATGAACATGTAAAGTAACCTTCTTCCTTTCAAATAATCAGACCCCTGAAATATAGCAAGATACTATTAACAGTGGGTTTTCCCTCTTCAAAATTTAGCATAAGGCACGAGTAAGGAAATTACAGTTTTGAAAGGTGCTTTTGGAAAAGTCAAGAAAATTTGGCTACATGGATGAGGGCATGACAAATGTAGAGGAAGACTGAAAGGTCAAGCCATTTTCAAAATCTCATCATGGCCTCATAGTATATTCCATGGGAAATTAGCCGAGCTGCCAAAATGAGGCATAGAAAACAGCCCATTAAGTCCTTAATACCATCTTTTAAACAAGTATAATTGAATTTCTGTTGACATCCGGAATGAATATCTGCACCAGAGTAATGCACCATGTGGCCGATAAGGAAGGTGTTCAGTGTGAAGTAAATAATGGAAGAGAGGGCAGGACTTATTACATTGGCAACCCCATTATGTGAATCTATGTAAAGGGCTCTATTATGGTTTAATGAGCAAAGACTCTATCATCAAAGCTGAGACACACACACTCTAGGCCTAGGCACTGATGCTACGTCCAAGTGCTAGGTGTATATGCCGTCACGCCTGGGGGCTATAACTCTTAGTGAAAGAGACATAGACGTGACATCTTTCCCCCAGGGGATTGCTTCTTGCCTTCCTTTAAAGAACTGGAACTCCCAAGGACCAAAAACACTGTAGATAACTCAAAATAGGCTTTATTGTCCACAAAGAGTTATCTCTTTAAGGCAATAAGCTGGAAGTTTCAAAGGGGTAAAGGAAATATACATTACAGTCTCTGGTTGTCTTGGGTCCAAGGAGATTTCGCAGCTGAGAAGCTTTTTCTGTGCCCTCTTTTCTCAATGGCTGTGAAGGTCAGAACAAACACAACCCCCAGTCCAATGGCATATGTTGAAGGCACAGAGTCTTCCTTCTGATGCCAAAGGACCGGTTTGAAGGCGCTTGGGTCTCCTCAACATTCTCGAGGGCCATCTGGGCATGAAGTATGAGTCCCAAAGGTAAAAACCTTATAATTGGTGATGGGAGGTAACTTAATTAAGGGCTTTAGAGCCAAGTCTCTTTCTCACATCTATCTGATAGAAGGTTTGATGGTAGAATGGAAAAGGAAAAGCTCTGCCCTCCTCCAGGAAGAGGTGGAGCCAAGTAATTGAGTTGAGGAAGCAATAGAACTGGTGCAAACAACATTGATTGACAGCTATAAATAACCAATTCAACTATACATTTACGAACTAGGCAATTTTGGACATGTTATACAGTTTAAACCTTTGCACTTTAAAGTTCTATACACAGGTGGCGCCACTCGCGCCACCACAGTGTATAAATAAGACAAAACATGACTTATCATGGTCCAGAAGCAGTTCATAGACTCCTGGAATCATAGAGTTAGAATAGACCTCATGGGCCATCCGGTCCAACCCCTTGCCAAGAAGCAGGAAAGTCACATTCAAAGCACCCCATCCAGCTTCTGTTTAAAAGCTTCCAAAGAAGGAGCCTACACCACACTCTGGGACAGTGTTCCACTGCTAAACAATAGATTACGTCTTGTACAACTCATTTGCTGGGGTGGAAACCAGTTGTAGTAATCTATAATGGTTCAAAGTACAGTAGAGTGTTGTTTATTCAACATAAATAAATGAGTCCATGATGTGATCCTGGACTCACCGCTGAGCCTGGAACCCTACATTTCGGCGGTGGCCAGGGGAGCATTTGCACAATTAAAACTTGTGTGCCAGCTGTGCCCGTATCTTGGGAAGTCTGACTTGGCCATGGTAGTCCACGCTATGGTTACATCCCATTTAGACTACTGCAATGTGCTCTATGTGGGGCTGCCTTTGAAGACTGTTCAGAAGCTTCAAAGGATCCAACGGGTGTCAGCCAGATTGCTAACAGTAGCGGTGCTCAGAGAGCATACAACTCCTCTGTTGCGCCAACTCCACTGGCTGCCAGTTTGCTTTGTTGTTCATTCGTTCAGTCATTTCCGACTCTTCGTGAGTCAGAGCTCCCTGTCGGCCGTCACCACCCCCAGCTCCTTCAAGGTCAATCCAGTGACTTCAAGAATGCTATCCATCCACCTTGCCCTTGGTCGGCCCCTCTTCCTTTTTCCTTCCATTTTCCCCAGCATCATTGTCTTTTCTAAGCTTTCCTTTCTTCTCATGATGTGGCCAAAGTACTTCATCTTGGCCTCTACTATTCTTCCCTCCAATGAGCAGTCGGGCATTATTTCCTGAAGTATGGACTGGCTGGATCTTCTCGCTGTTTGATCTTCTCGCCAGTTTGCTACCGGGCACAAATTCATAGTGCTGGCTTTAGCCTTTAAAGCCCTAAATGGTTCCAGCCCAGCTTACCTGTCTGAACGTAGCTCTCCCTATGAACCAGCTAGGAGCTTAAGATTGCCTGGGGAGGCCCTGCTCTTGGTCCCACCTCCTTTGCAGATGTGATTGGAGGGAACAAGACAGAGGGCCGTCTCAGTGGTGGCCCCTTCGCTATGGAATGCCCACCCCAGAGATATCAGATTGGCCCCCTCTCTCCTAACATTTCAAAAAAGAGTTAAAACCTGCTTTTTTGAGCAAGCATTTGCAAATGCAGTGTAACAGGCTAATTTAGATCCATGGAACAATTGGACGATGCGACTGGAAAATGATTTTAATAATGAGAACTGGGAACTTGTGTTTTTATTATTTTTATTATTTCTACTGTTTTTATATAGCCTATATTATATGTTAATGTTTTTAATTATATTTTATGTTGTTGGGGGCATTGATTTCCAACTGTAAACCGCCTTGAATTGCCTTCGGGCTGAGAAGGTTGGTATATAAATATGGTAAATAAATAAATAAATAAATAAATAAACGGGCTGGCAGAACATTGGATAAGCAAAAATGTTGGATAATAAGGAGAGAGTGAGGAAAAGCTTATTAATCTTCTAATTACATTATGATTTTACAATTTAAGCACCAAAGCATCATGTTTTACAACAATTTGACAGAAAAAGCAGTTCAATACATGGTAACATTATGTCGTAATTACTGTATTTACGAACTTAGCACCAAAACATTGCAGTGTATTGAAACAACTGTGGATCTGGGCAGGAGACAGACTGCATTGGATAATACAGAATGTTATATAAGCGAAGGTTGGAAAAGCAAGACTCTGCGGTATATGTTTTTGCTTTTGCCATGATCAGATTCAAAGCATAAGGTGCCAGATGGATCAGGAAAAGAACCAAAGAATCATAGAATTAGAAATGGCCACAAGGACCAGCCAGTCCATCCTCATTAATGCGGTTAATCGCTTAATTTGATTTAATAGTGAATATTCACATTAGTGAATATTCACTATTATTCACATTAGTGAATATTCACTATTATTCACATTAGTGAATATTCACTATTATTCACATTAGTGAATATTCACTATTATTCACATTAGTGAATGTGCTGGAACGGCCATACCAGGAGCTCCAAATTTATTTGCTTTGTATTAAATGTTTGCTTGCAGTCCTAGGTTTCAGGGACTCTGCAGATAGGTGGCCTTGCTTCCTTTGGTTGCAGTCATAGGGCAAGTCATCTGTCCATCATCGTTAAGTTTTGGTTCCGCCCCTTGCTCAGGGCAATTGGGAAAGGAAGGGAGCCATTTTTTAGTTAGTCTCAGCAAGGAAAGCTAATGTACAGGACACGTGCAAGCTTCCCCTGTACAAAAGCTTCAACCCTTAAGGCTTTCCGGGGGAGAACAGTCTTAAGAGCCTCCAAAGATTCTAAAGATTTCCAGGGAAACAGCCCTAAAGACCAAAGAACTCCAGCTGGAGAACATCTAAGTCTTTACTGGTAGGTCCACTCGGCGTTCGAGAAGCAGTTCGACCCAGTAGCGGAGCCCAGATCAGTGAGGGTTAGATTACAGTCAGCCTGGGAGAAGTTAAAAGGGGGATTTTCCTTTAAAGTAAAGAAGAAGTTATTGAAGACAGTTGCCTGTCCTTCGTGGGCAAGTTTAGGAAGCTACCAGATGCATAAAAGCCTGGATTCATTTGTTTAACTTTCTGAAGACAAGAGAAGTTTCTGTTTGATTGTTCATTAATAAAGGACTTTGTTATACTTCACAAGCCATCTAAAGATCATTTGTGGTGGAAAGCCTCTGAGAACTTCTCCTTAGGCTCCCTGGCTTCCCACTGGGCAAAGGTTGCACGTCCTGTTCTAAAGGAAATACTTTACAGGCCCGGCGCGCGACAGAACAGTGAATATTAGTGAACATTAGTGAATATTTATTTAATTTTAATCTGTTTGATGTATAAGTACCTTGGGAAAACAGTAGGATATGAATGAAGATGATGATGATGGTGGGGGTGGAAACCTCTGTTGCAGTGTATGTTATGTAATTTTAGGTGTACAGTACACCTATCCACATATCCACAGAGGATATGCTTCAACCCTTATCCACAGAGGATATGTTCCAAGATATCACAGTTATACTATTCCTCTATTCTTCCCTGGTTAGACCAGATCTGGAATACTGTGTCCAATTCTGGACACCACAACTGAAGGGAGATGTTGACAAGCTGGAATGTGTCCAGAGGAGGGCAACTAAAATGGTCAAGGGTCTAGAGAACAAGCCCTATGAGGAGCGGCTTAAAGAGCTGGGCATGTTTAGCCTAAAGAAGAGAAGGCTGAGAGGAGACATGATAGCCATGTATAAATATGTGAGAGGAAGTCACAGGGAGGAGGGAATAAGCTTGTTTTCTGCTTCCCTGGAGACTAGGACGCAGAACAATAGCTTCAAACTACAAGAGAGGCGATTCCATTTGAACATTAGGAAGAACTTCCTGAGTGTGAGAGCTGTTCAGCAGTGGAACTCTCTACCTCGGGGTATGGTGGAGGCTCCTTCTTTGGAGGCTTTTAACAAGAGGCTGGATGGCCATCTGTCAGGGGTGCTTTGAATGCGATTTTCCTGCTTCTTGGCAGGGGGTTGGACTGGATGGCCCATGAGGTATCTTCCAACTCTATGATTTTATGACTCTATATTTGTTATAGTGATATTTGAAACCATGGCTAATAGGGAACACTATATTTTGACTTTATTTGGGCCAGAAACATACCACAAAATTCTGGCTCCCTTTTATAGTAACATAACAGAAAGCCTTTACTGGATGCAAACATTATACTATATTCCAATTCTAATTCTCACAGAAGCAAGTCAGTGGATGTAGGTTCTCTACAAGATTCTAGCCGATAATGCTAATTGAAAGACACTGGAAAAGCAGAGGGCTCACTGTGGCTGTCCCGGCTGATCCATGGCCCGCAAAGGCATGCAATGTCAATTTTTGATGGATTTGTTGATAATCCATGCATTCCATTCCTGCATAAATCTTCACTTTTAAAAATTAATATCAAAATTAATATTTTAAGGGTAATATTAAAATTAATATTTTAAAGTATTACAATTAAAATTTAAATACAGGTTGAATAGTCTTTATCCTAAATGCCTGTGACCAGAAGCATTTTGGATTTTGGAATTTTTACAGATTTCGAAATGCCTGTATGCATACCTAAGGAGATATCTTGGAAATGGGACCCAAGTCTGCATACAAAATTAATGTATGGAACATTATCATCATCATTGGTTACACCTTATGCACTTAGAATGGAGGTAATTTTATACATAATATTTTAATAATGTTGTTCATGAAACAAAGTGTGTACATTAAACTATCAGAAAGCAAATCTGCCATCATCTCCATTACCCATGTGTACAATTTTGGATTTGGGAGTATTTTGGAGTTTTGGATAAATGATGTTTTGGATAAACAAGCCCTATGAGGAACGGCTAAAGGAGCTGGGCATGTTTAGCCTGAAGAAGAGAAGGCTGAAAGGGGATATGATAGCCATGTATAAATATGTGAGAGGAAGCCACAGGGAGGAGGGAGCAAGCTTGTTTTCTGCTTCCCTGGAGACTAGGACGTGGAACAATGGCTTCAAACTACAAGAGAGGAGATTCCATCTGAACATGAGGAAGAACTTCCTGACTGTGAGAGCCGTTCAGCAGTGGAACTCTCTGCCCCGGAGTGTGGTGGAGGCTCCTTCTTTGGAAGCTTTTAAACAGAGGCTGGATGGCCATCTGTCAGGGGTGATTTGAATGCAATATTCCTGCTTCTTGGCAGGGGGTTGGACTGGATGGCCCATGAGGTCTCTTCCAACTCTTTGATTCTATGATTCTATGTTTATTCTGTAATATGTAAATTTCTTGTTTTTAAGTATTTCTTGGAGCCCCCGGTGACACAGTAGGTTAAATCCCTGTGCCAGCAGGACTGAAGACCGACAGGTTGCAGGTTAAAATCCAGGGAGAGGCGGATGAGCTCCCAGTATCAGCTCCAGCTCCTCATGCGCGGACATGAGAGAGGCCTCCCACAAGGATGATAAAAACATCAAATCATTTGGGCGTCCCCTGGGCAACATCCTTGCAGATGGCCAATTCTCTCACACCAGAAGCGACTTGCAGTTTCTCAAGTTGCTCCTGACACAACAAAAAAAAATTCTTGTAAAACATACATCAATTATGTGACACCAAAACCAGTACATAGTGTGGGAGTGTCAGGAGATAAGTGTTTCATGTTTTAGTAATGCTGTAACCTGCCTCGAGCCATGAGGAAAAGCAGGCAAGAAATAAAAATAATAATAATTATTATTATTATTATTATTATTATTATTATTATTATTATTTGAAAAACAAGATGAGTCCACAGCAGACACTCTGCTGGCTGTTGTATTGGATCACACGTTGGACACTTCCCAAGTGTCTAGGACTCTGTGATGTATCGGCGAATAATGTGTGCATATCCCAGTAAGGTGGCCTTCTGCAGCTGGCAGATGGTAATCTTGTCAGCGCCGATTGTGTTTAAGTGCAGGCCAAGGTCTTTAGGCACTGCACCCAGTGTGCTGATCACCACTGGGACCACCTTGACTGGCTTGTGCCAGAGTCTTTGCAGTTCAAACTTTCAATCCTTATATTGTGTCATCCTTTCTAGTTATTTTTAGTTAATCCTGCTGTCACCTGGGACTGTAACATCAACAATCCATACTTTGGTTTTAACACGACTGTGAGGTCAGGAGTATTGTGCTCCAAAACTCTGTATGTCTGAATTTGGAAGTCCCAGGGTAGCTTGACATGTTCATTTTCTGCAACTTTTTCCAACTTGTGATCCCAGCAGTTCTTTGTTGCAGGCAGATGGTCTTGGTGGCACAAGTTCCAATTAATCATGTGAGCAACGGTGTTATGCCTCTTCTTGTAGTCTATCTTCTTGCAGCAGCTGAGGATGTGATCTATTGTTTCATCTGCTTCTTTGCAGAGTCAACACTTGGGATCTTGGTGTCGACTTTTCAATTCTGGCTTTGATGGCATTTGTTCTAATGGCTTGTTCTTGGGCTGCCAGAATCAGGCCCTCCTTTTTCAGAGTCCCATTTGTGAGTGACAGCCATCTTTTTTCTATTATTATTATTATTATTATTATTATTATTATTATTATTATTATTTGATACACAACAAGAAAACAAGATCACTATTCTGGCTTTTGTATTCGATCACACATCAGACACTTCCCAAGTGTCTAGGACTGTGTGATTTATCGGCAAATAATGCGTGCAAACCAGTGGTAATTTAGGCACTGCACTCAGTGAGCTGATCACCACTGGGACCACTTTTACTGGCTTGTGCCAATAATAATAATAATAATAATAATAATAATAATAATAATAATAATAATAATATCACCATCACACAGTTCTAAATGCTTGGGAAGTGTTCGACTTGTGATTTTGGGATATGAAGTCCAGCACATATTTGCTGTGTCATACTGTGTGTTTGTGTCAGTAAAGTAATAATAATAAAAGCAACAACAACAATTATGTGGGAAAGTCCTATATATTGAGGTAATTATGTTTCTTAAAATATGTGCCTGAACTCAGTAGTCCACGCTCTGGTTACATCCCGTCTAGACTACTGCAACGCTCTTTACGTGGGGTTGCCTTTGAAGACGGCTCGGAAGCTCCAGCTAGTCCAACGCTCGGCAGCCATGATACTAACAGGAGCGGAGCGCAGGGAGCATACAACTCCTCTGCTGCACCAGCTCCACTGGCTGCCGATTTGCTACCGGGCTCAATTCAAAGTGCTGGCGTTGGCCTATAAAGCCCTAAACGGTTCTGCCCCAAGCTACCTGTATCTCGTCCTATCAGCCCACCAGGACCCTAAGATCTTCTGGGGAGGCCCTGCTCTCTATCCCGCCTGCTTCACAGGTGCGGCTGGCGGGGACGAGAGACAGGGCCTTTTCTGTGGTGGCCCCTCGGCTGTGGAACGCCCTTCCCATGGAGGTAAGATCAGCCCCCTCGCTAATGGTGTTCCGAAGAAGATTAAAAACTTGGATGTTTGAACGGGCATTCGGTTAAACAGTGCAATGAATGTGATGATTACAGGAATGGAAATTTGGACGACGGATTGGATCACGACTCTAGTTATGAGATGCATTGTGTTGTCTATTGTTGTGTCAATATTGTATATTATGCTTTTATGGTTTTAAATTGTATATCGTTGATTGATTCTTATCCTTGTTGTAAACCGCGTTGAGTCGCCTGTTGGGCTGAGAAACTGCAGTATACAAGTAAAGTAAATAAATAAATAAGAAACTCTCCAGTTTTAGTTGAAGATAAAGCATCAGAGAGTTCCCAATTGTCCTTCAACCTTTGGAACTCAGAATCAGAACTGGCAATGGATGTCTGATGAAAACCAAATCAGAGAGCCAAATGCTTTCCTGGAAAGCTAAAGGTTTTTTTCTCTTAACCTAAGGATATAGCACTTCAGATCAGTGATTTACCAATGTCCCGGAAACAGTGGGGCACAAGATAAGCTAGAAATGCTTACATTTACTTGATTATACTAGAGCAAGACCATCTGGACAGTTTCTGGCATTATAGTCCTGACTTCCTGGCTGGTAGCGATGGAAAATAATTTTGGCACTTTTGAAATGATCACCATAATTATTCTTTTCACACTTCGTTGTGAGATAAAGTGTTCCTTGCCTCAGGAGGGCTCATCATATGTTTGGGCGCATAAAGATATAGCTACAGTAACAAAATGTAAATAGCTAAAATTTCTATGCAATTTAAAAGTAGACACAAGTGCAGGGCAATTCCAGCTGAAAAAAGGAATTGAAATCTATGCACTAGGACATATGCATGCACTAGGACTGGTATCTACGAAAATAAACAGATTTGAGGGAATTTACAGATTCTGGAGTACCTGTATTATTTATTTATTTACAGTATTTATATTCTGCCCTTCTTACCACAAAGGGAACTCAGGGCGGATTACCGCACACAATATAAGTTAACATTCAATGCCGTTATACAGTGACAGGACAGACAACAGTACAGAGGTATATAGGCTTTTCCCATCTTTGGCATCTTGGAGGTTGTGCTCGATTCCGACCACATATCTGTGTTTGTTTGTGTCTGTTCTGTCACTACATCCTTTATGCCAAAGAGCCCTTTTCACAGATTTCCTCCTCTTGCTGGCATTTTTCTGGTTTTTCGCGTATGGTGCCATTAAAATACACCCACTCTTAAGTGGCACCTATTTATTAGGCTTGGTTGATCCAGCTCGTTAATTTCTAATCTCGTTCCAGCATGTTGATATTTGTCTGCTTGTCTTCCCAAAAGATTTGCAGGATTTTCCAGAGGCAACACTGATGGAATCGTTCCAGGAGTTGCATGTGGCGTCTGTAGACAGTCCACATTTTGCAGTCATATAGCAGGGTTGGGAGGACAATAGCTTTATAAACAAGCATCTTGGTATCCCTACGGATGTCCCGGTCCTCAAACACTTGGTGCTTCAGTCGGAAAAATGCTGCACTCTCAGATCTGTTCTTAAGTTTGGAGTAGAGCAACTGCTTTGGGAGACGGTGGTCGGGCATCCAGACAACGTGGCCAGTCCAACGGAGTCGATGGCAGAGGTCAATTGCTTCAATGCTGGTGGTCTTTGCTTCTTCTAGCACGCTGACATTTGTCCACTTGTCTTCCCAGGAGATTTTTCGGAGGCAACATTGATGGAATCGTTCTAGGAGTTGCATGTGATGTCTGTAGATAGTCCATGTTTCGCAGGCGTTGGGAGGACAATCGCTTTATAAACAAGCACCTTGGTACCCTACGGATTTCCTGGTCCTCAAACATCTTGTCTGCAACAGTCCAAAAGTGCAGAAGTTGTAGTGGAACTCTCTGCCCTGGAATGTGGTGGACACTTCTAAACAGAATCTGAATGGCCATCTGTCAGGGGTGCTTTGAATGCAATTTTTCTGCTTTTTGGTAGGGGATTGGACTGGATGCCCCACAAGGTCTCTTCCAACTCAATGATTCTAGGATTTTATGATCCTAGAGTTGGATACATTTATGTGCAAAAGAGGAGGATACATTCTTTCCACCCGTTGTGCAAATATTTGTATACTGCATGAATCCCAGTGTTGTGACGGGTGCATAATTTTCATCTATGCAGTCAGTTAACAAGATCTGAGCCAGATATTCTTCAGTGAAAACAGCCTCAATTTCAAAGAGTTGTTCCACTCGTTTGATATGTTAAAATGTAACAGACCCTACCTTCTGTGTCTCATTTTTGGGATAAAGAAAACTCACCCTCCATTCAGTTGAGCCACATTCAATATGTGTGCCTCTGTGCAAAGCACATAATCTTCCGTTACATAGCAAAATCATAAGGGGAAAATGATTTATCTTGGTCCATCAGAAGGATTTCCAAATCCACAGTTCTCGATTTTCTTCTTTTGAATTTGGGCAGTTTCTATGTTTTTGTGTGTGCTGAAGTCAACCAATCCTGAATTGTGCTGTATTAATAAATAAATTAATTCAAATAAATAAATAAATAGAAAATAAATAAATTATGATGCATCTTTAAAAAGTCCTTCAAGTGAAAATTTGTTTTTTTTTAATATTGGCAGTAGCAGGAATTGATAAAATAAGATATTTCTTATGACTGAGATCTGAGAAAATTTGTTTAAGAGAGTGGAATTTATTTGTGGGCTGTCTGAAAAGAACAGAAGGAGGTTGAATTATAATAGGGTTTGAGGAGTCACTTAATTATAAGGTTTGAACAAATGCATAATCCAATAAAATTGTTAAAAAAATTAAAGAAGACTACTTGAATCTTTGTCTGTTGAGAGCATGGAATAGAAACAAGAGATTTACATGCCCCGTGATCATTCATTACCTAATAAACTAAAGGAACACTGGGTTGTTGTAGGTTTTTTCAGGCTATATGGCCATGGCCTAGAGGCATTCTCTCCTGACGTTTCGCCTGCATCTTTGGTAAGCATCCTCAGAGGTTGTGAGGTCTGTTGGAACTAGGAAAAAGGGTTTATAAATCTGTGGAATGACCAGGGTGGGACAAAGGACTCTTGTCTGCTGGGGCTAGGTGTGAATGTTTCAACTGACCACCTTGATTAGCAAATAATGGCCTGACAGTGCCTGGAGCAAACTTTTGTTGAGTGGTAATTAGATGTCCTTGTTTGTTTCCTCTCTGTTGTTGTACTGTTGTAATTTTTGAGTTTTTTAATACTGGTAGCCAGATTTTGTTTATTTTCATGGTTTCCTCCTTTCTGTTGAAATTGTCCACATGCTTGTGGATTTCAATGGCTTCTCTGTGTAGTCTGACATGGTGGTTGTTGGAGTGGTCCAGCATTTCTGTGTTCTCAAATAAAATGCTGTGTCCAGGTTGGTTCATCAGGAACACTCCTGAAACTCTGCTACCCAATAAGTTATGATCCTAACAGGTCATAATCCATTCCCCAATAGTTTGAACATTGGACTATAACTCTGGAAACCAGGGATCAAATTCTTACTTGCCCATGAAATCCAATGGCAATTCTCTTCTGAATGAACCTTGCCAAGAAAACCCTGTTAAAGGGTCAGGTATTGGGAAGCCTGATCTGGCCACGGTGGTCCACACTCTTGTTACATCCCGAATAGATTACTGCAACGCACTCTACGTGGGGTAGCCTTTGCAGACTGTTCAGAAACTTCAATTAGTCCAACGGGCAGTGGCTAGATTACTCATCGGAGCATACCACCCCCCTGTTTTGTCAGCTCCACTGGCTGCCGATCCAGTTCCGAGCACAATTCAAAGTGCTGGTTTTGACCTACAAAACCCTATACGGCTCCGGCCCAGCATACCTGTCCGAACGTATGTCCTTCTACGTCCCATCTCGGAGTTTAAGATCTTCGGGGGAGGCCCTGCTCTCAGCCCCGCCTTTATCACAAGTGAGAGTGGCAGGGACGAGGGACAGGGCCTTCTCGGTGGTGGCCCCTCGCCTGTGGAATGCGCTCCCCGGGGAAATTAGGTCATCAACATCCCTCCTCTCTTTCAGAAGGAAGCTAAAGACCTGGATATGGGACCAGATGGATAAAAGACAATGATGACAGAGTAGGAAAGGACAATGACAATGCTGGATGGATTATGGATTTATGAATTGTTGAACATTGACCACAAGATGATTTTATTGCTGTTGTTGTTTTAATTTGACTGTTTTAATTAGTTATAACTGTTGTCGTTATATTGTAAATTGTATATTGTATTTTGTGAATTGTTGGGCATCGAATTGTGCCTTTTGTAAGCCGCCCTGAGTCCCGCCTAGGGGGTTGAGAAGGGCAGGGTAGAAGCATCCCAAATAAATAAATAAATAAATAAATAAATAAATAAATAAATAAATATAGATCAGAAAGGACTTGAAGGCATACCTAAACAAAAAAGTTGTTAAAAACAGTGCAATTTAACTATTTACTTTGGAGAGAATACAAAAGCAAAACAGCAATAACAACGTCCCTTCATCTACACAAATCACATTTCTCAATTGACAGCCATATGTTCCCCGGAGTGAGGCCTGTTTCCTTCGTTTTCTAAATGTTTTGAATTTTTTTCACAGTTTTAGTTGCCATATTCTTCACATCGCATTCACAGCTGTTGTGCGCGGAACATATCTTTTCTCTGTCAAAAAATAAAGAAGCCGATAACCAAAACTTGTGACATCTGCTGGCCTGATCTATACATGTTCAATTCAAACATGTTATTCAAGATGTTACTTCCATATGAAGCTGGATCCTTTAAAGCAGCCTGGTTTCATGCATGCATGTTTGCAAAGAAGGAAAGCTTGTTCTGTGTTTCATGGATCTTATTTCCAAATAACTTTCACAGAATACATTGGTCTAAATCGAATAATGTAGATTATAGAATTTCTTTTTATTTTCCTCTCCGTTATAAAACACTAGCTGTCCCCTGCCACGCGTTGCTGTGGCCCAGTCTGTTGATCTGGAAAATAAAGTAATGAGAAAGTGTTGGTTGCTAATATATGTAATTTTTTCTGCTTGTGGGTAAACAGTATTTCTTGCTGTCTCTTTGTCAGTGTTGATGTGGAGATTGTCTGGTTTGCCCACCCTGGAACATGCAACATATCATTGTCCTTCTTTAAGGGCCCCTTTCAAATCTATGATACTATATCTCTGTGTGTGAATCATATCTATCTATCTGTCTGTCTGTCTATCTATCTATCTATCTATCTATCTATCTATCTATCTATCTATCTATCTATCTATGGCTGGATGGCTCTTTGTCAGGAGGACTTTGTTTACGTTTTCTTGCCCTGATGTAGGGAGCTGGACTGGATGGCCTTAAGTATTTTCTATTGGTCATCAAGGTTCTGTGTGGAAAGTTTGGCCCGATTCTGTCGTTCATGGGGTTCAGAACGCTGTTTGATTGTAGGTGAACTGTGAATCCCAGTGACTACAACTCCCAAATGTCAAGGTCTATTTTCCCCAAACTCCATATGTTTTCATATTTGGGCGTATTGAGTGCTTGTGCCAAGTTTGGTCCAGATCCATCATTGTTTGAGTCCACAGTGCTCTCTGGATGTAGGTGAACTACAACTCCCATACTCAAGGTCAAGGCCCACCAAACCCTTCCAGTGTTTTCTGTTGGTCAGGGGAGTTGTGTGTGCCAAGTTTGGTTCAATTCCATCATTGGTGGAGTTCAGAATGCTCTTTGATTGTAGATGAGATATAAATCCAAGCAGCAACAACTCCCAAATGACAAAATCATAATTTTTTGAGTGATGGTCACTCCTTGTGTTGTGAGACGTTTTGTTGCCAAATTTGGTGTGATTTCGTTCATTGGTTCTTTTGTTCTTAAGGTACTCATTATGCACAGAGCATATATATATATATATATATATAGATTCGAGTTATTTGGACCGCAGGAATTATCTTGTGTTCTGAAGTTCTCTCTCAGGTAGCTAGTAGAATCTTAAGACACGGCCTTGTCAGTGGTGGCCCCTCAGCTATGGAACTCCCTCGCCAGTGAAATCAGGTCAGCCCCCTCCCTCCTGACCTTCAGAAAGCATGTAAAAACATGGCTTTGGCACCACACTTTTGGCCAATAGTGCAGAACAATAAGTACTAATGGAAAATGTGCAATGACAATTGGAATGGCTTTTTGACTATGGTCACAGATTGCATGGTTTTAAGAATGTGTTTGAATATTTATATGATTTTAAATTCATGTTTTAAGGTATATGTTTATTTTATGTCCGTTGTGTATATGGTATTGAATTATTGCCTTTGTAAGGCCGCTCTGAGTCCCCTTAGGGGTTGTGAAGGGCGGGGTATAAATACTGTTAATCTATATAAATAAAAATGTAATGTTTGTGTGCGGGATTAACATAACTAAAAGCGCTGGATGTATTGCCACCCAATTTGGCCACAAGACACCTACTAACCCAAGGAGTTACCATAACTCAAAAAATTGATTTTGTCATTTGGGAGTTGTAGCTGCTGGGATGCATATTTCACCTACAATCAAAGAGCATTCTGAACTCCACCAATGATGGAATTGAATCAAATGTGGCACACAGAAATCCCATGACCAACAGAAAAAAATTGGGAGGGTTTGGTGGGCACTGACTTTGAGTTTGGGAGTTGTAGTTCACCTACATCCAGAGAGCACTGTGGATTCAATTAATGATGGATCTGGACCAAACTTGGAACGAATATTCCATATGCCCAAATATGAACATGGATGGAGTTTGGGGGAAATAGACCTTGACATTTGGGAGTTGTAGTTACTGGGATTTATAGTTCACCTACAATCAAAGAGCATTCTGAATCCCACCAATGACAGAATTGGGGCAAACTTCCCACACAGAACCCTCATAACCAACAGAAAATACTTAAGGCCATCCAGTCCAACTCCCTTCACCAGGGCAAGAAAACATAATCAAAGCCATCCTGACAAAGAGCCATCCAGCCATAGATATAGATAGATCGATATGATTCACACACAGAGAGATATAGTATCATAGATTTGAAGGGGACCCCTCAAGAAGGGCAATGATATGTTGCATGTTCCAGAGTAGGCAAACCAGACAATCTGCACATCAACACTGACAAAGAAACAGCAAGAAATTATGTTTACCCATAAGAAGAAAGAAATTACATATATTAGAAACCAACACTTTCTCATTACTTTTCCAGATCACCAGACTGGGCCACAGCAACGCTTGGCAGTGGGCGGCTAGGTAATTAATAAATAAGCAATTGCTTTATGTAGTGTTTTTATATTGCTTTATATTGGTTCATGTTTATATTGTATTTATTTCTGTGTAAATTTTTGAAACATTAATAAACTATTGACTAGTAGGGCTGGGCGGTTTCGTTTCGTTAATTCGTAATTCGTTAAAAATTCGTTATTTTTTTTGTTAACGAAGCGATAACGAACCATTCTGGAGTAGCTTAAAAATGAAACGAATTTTTCAATTCGTTTCGTAAATGCTTCATATTTCGTTATGTATTCATTTCGCTATTGGTTTGAGGTCGTTTCGTTATTATTTCTGCATGTCTGGGGCAAGTTTTATAGTTGTTTTTTGTTTAATTAGTGAAAAAAAATTATAATATCACACCAACAGTCAACAACAGAGGGAGAGGGAAGCTTCAGAAGTTCCCCCTGTCCCATTTGGAGGTTTTTTAGCGTATTGCGCGGTCGCGTCCGCCATTAACGAATCGATTCGTTATTGTTTTGTTATTGTTTTGTAATTTTTTTACCATTTACGAAATTTCGTAAATATCGAACTTTTTTTAAAAAAAAATCGGAATTCTTTTAAATATCAAAACACAAAAAACCCCAAAAAACGAATCGATTTTAGAAACAAATTTTTACGTTGTTACCCAGGCCTATTGACTAGTTAGTTGCATGGACGGATTCCCAGCACTGGGCACACAGCTGTCAGCACTAGCTATATTCACTAACTCCAGTTCACAATGAGTGTTCTGTCTTTCAGGAGCATAGTTTGCATTACCTTTTGGTTGCATGGGATAGTGTTATTTTGCATTTCCCCAGGGCTGCTACAGACCCAGCAGCACCCTGGGAGTTAAACAGTATCAGAGTCTGCAAAGCCAGCCTGCAGGCCCTTTTTGCAGCTATTGGTTTAAAAAAGTATCTCTTTGGGTCTAGGGACTGCCTTTTTTCCTGGGTTGAGATCTCCATTTTAGAATCTTCCCTGCTTCCTTCAGTAGAGAAGAAAGCTTCAGATGCGCTGTTGGTCAGGCAGGTACTCTGAGAAAACCATTGTAAGAACTATTGAGTTATATAGATAAAGAAGCTGATTGAGAAATAGATAGAAAGATAAATTTAGTGATTGAGATACTATAGATTGTGATTGAGCAATTGGGTTATAGATAGATATTGAGTTATTGAGAAATAGTTATTGAGCACTATTTGCTTCATCTCCAAACTAACCTTGGGCTGGAATAGGGAAGGCCTACGCTTTCTAAAAGATAGGGGCTCAGGGTTGGGGTAAAAAGATCTCAGGATTTTTTCTTCCATTTGGAGGAAGGCAACTCAGTGACTAAAGGAAAAAAGAAAGATCATCTCTATGGTTTCACCAATTGACTGTTTTGTTTGTAACTTTGACAAGCTGTGCCAAGTCTGCAAGGACTTTGAGAAATAAATATTCTGTTTTGATGTTCAAAGCCTGTTGTAGCCTCAGTTGCTGAGAATCTCAAGTTTCTAAAGAAAGACCCCCGCAGTCTTCCCAGGCAAAGAAAGAAGCACACCTTAGTTTTATTTTTATAGGGTCTGGGTGTGACAGCACAATGAGGCAAATATAACTGTAAAAATAAATATAAAATATATTTGGGAATAGTGAAGGGAAGGAAGGATCCAGTTCCAAGCACAATTCAAAGTGCTGGTTTTGACCTTTAAAACCCTCTACGGCTCCGGCCGAGTGTACTTGTCCGAACGTATCTCCTTCTATGTCCCACCACGGAGTTTAAGATCCTCTGGGGAGGCCCTGCTCTCGGCCCCACCTTTATTACAAATGAGGCTGGTGGGGACGAGAGACAGGGCCTTCTCAGTGGTGGCCCCTCGCCTGTGGAATTCACTCCCCGGGGAAATTAGGTTGTCAACATCCCTCCTCTCCTTCAGGAGAAAGCTGAAGACATGGATATGGGACCAGGCATTTGGATAGTCTGGCAGGGTAACAAGGTAATGATGACTAGAGTTGGAAAGGACTATGGCAATGCTAAACGGATTGACGGATTTTAGAACACGATGAACGCGGGCTTTAGAGCGGTTTTAGTTGATATCGTATTGTGTTATATTGTACTGTATTAATTGTCTGTTTTTAATCTATTGTGTTATTGTTATTGCATTTTATTGTAATTGTGGGCATCGAATTGTGCCGGATGTAAGCCGCCTTGAGTCCCCCCTAGGGGGTGAGAAAGGCGGGGTAGAAATGACCGAAATAAATAATAAATAAATAAAGGAGAAAGGGGGAAGAGGTGAATCACATCCCCTGATGTCACTTTGTTGTGTGCATAATGGCAGAGAGGTGGAATGGACTTATCACACCAAGGTAAATGATGGGAGCACTGCAGGGTTATGAGCTATTAGTTGATTTTTCCGGTTAATAGCACTGAATGGGTTAATTGTGGAGAAGAGGCAAATCAGCAGTGGGATGTGCATACTGTTGTGTACTAGGGACAATCACCAAAGGAAACTGTCCAGCTTCAATGCTGGTTTGCCTGCTTTTTGCAATAACGTCTTTGGTCTCAAACATTGCCAGTGCCATTGTAATGGGGAAAAAAAATATTAAAATGAAATTGCAGTAATAAAGTTGTCATGGGAAGTTTGGCTCATAAAACAGTTAAACACAAATAGCATTTAAATAACAGGATTTTTAGGAACTCCTCCCAGCACCCAGTCTAATTAAGAAGATTGTGTAGAGCACTAACGGCAACAAAAAGTAAGAAAAAAGCAAAAGTGCTGTTTATGAAAGCTGCATTAAAAACTGGGAAGGCAGCCTAAGAAAGAAACAGTGGGAGGGTAGGAACTGAAAATATACTGAGAACAATTCAGAACAAGTCAAAAGCCAGATGGGGGGGGGAGCCAAACACAATCAATCCAAAATGCACAAAGAAAGTTGATTGAGGAAAGACTTTATTACTTGATTTTTGGAATTGATGGATTGATGAAAATATTTTTACCCTGAGCTTTTGAGGTTTGACATATCTACCAAAAGTTCAAGACAAAATTATTGTGGCACTGTGCTAAAAGGAAGCAAAGAAAAATCCCTTTTATAATATCTCCATTGCTAATCAAATTGTAATAGTAGTGAGGTTGAATTTAGACTAAGTAGTACCACAGATAAGGAAGGTCCTGCCTGGGCAAGTATTTACATGAACACAACCAAACTTCCAGATTAAAGAACACGCTCACCACGGTTGAAGACAGAAATGGGGGCTTTCTAATTATGATCTCTTAAGTACATGATGCATGTAAGGCTCGCTCCAAAATACAAGCATAACCATTAGGCTTGGGTAACCACGGAAAAATTTGGTTCTAAACTCGTTTTGTTTTTAGGGGGCCCTTGCGTTTCGTTTTTTTTAATAATTCCGAATTTTTCCTTTTAAAAATTTCCGAAATTTCCGAAATTTTGTAAAATTACGAATCGATTCGTTAATGGCGGACGCGATTGCGCAATATGCTAAAAAAACCTCCAAATGGGACAGGAGGAACTTCTGAAGTTTCCCTCTCCCTCTGTTGTTGACTGTTGGTGTGATAAAACAAACCACAACTATAAAACTTGCAGCAGACATGCAAAAATAATTACGAAATAATTACGAAATAATTACAAAATAATTACAAAATAATTACGAAATAAATTGAAAAAATTGTTTCGAATCTAATTTACTCCTCACACTATTCCTGCATGGCTCAATATTGGATCGTAAGCTAATTTAAATACGAATTAATAACGAATTACGAAATTAACGAACGAAACCGCCCAAGCCTAATAACCATATTGTTGTGTGTAAACATTTTTATATAGTAAAACTCATTTGTTAACATTGTCTTTGTTCTATCTCCAGTCTGTGATTGGCTGAGTGCGGAGGGCATCCAATGTGACTCTGCTCCTGATTGGTCAGAGGGAGGGACTAGACTGGCTCATTTCCTGCTTGGTAGAAGCTCCAGTGATGTGGCTGGGAATCTCCTCCTTGTTGGGTGGGGAAACCTGGAGCTGCCCAATCAGATGTTCAGAGATGTTGGAGTACAGCCTGTGATTGTGTTTCAGGATCAGTGTGCTTTGGATGTGGGGAATGATGTAAATGAGGTTCAAGATGGCAATGGTTTGTTCAGTGATATTGATGCAGAGAATGACTGAGAGACACCTGTTAAAGTGTAGTTTCCCATGGGAAAAATAAAATAAATAAAGCAAATTAACACAATATAAAATCAAACAGAATGGGCAGGCCAAAAGAATAAGGTAAAATGATAAAACCCTGGATGAGGTAAGGAATAGAAAAAGTGCAATTGAGAGGAGCCCAAAAAGGATAAACAGTGGGGTAAAAGGTTATTGTGAATTAGAAATTGTCCATGTCTGTTATTTTCTCTGAAGACCCAATGCCCCAGGCTCTTCATAGAAGCTCTACAATGTGAGAAATGGATAATGAAAAGAGGAACTGTATGTGCAGAACAGAAGGTGCTAAACTGCCAAACGGCTTTCTTGCAAAGCACTTCCCTAGTTAGTACAAACACAAAAACAAAAAGTAGAGGAGGTTGCTAGAGGACAAAAGACATGATTACAACTTGGGTGAAAAATTGTACTATAACAGGATTGGTTTTATCATATTTTCTGGGAAAGAGGCTATGCTTTGTATGTGACTTTGCTGTACGAAGTGCAAGTCACTCCTCTTGAGCTTCTCCCTGACTTAGTAAATCCACTACAATAATACTTTTACTTTTCATCGCTTCATCCCCTTAACTTTGACTAATTCTGGTCACAAACAGAATGGAAGATGGTTTGGAACCCAGAAGACCTTCTAAGGAAAATGAATACTGAAATGGATTTCTTTGTTTTGTCACTCTTGTTTCTCAGAAATGAAAAAATACATTGTTTTGCAAAAAGCATGCGGTGACGCTACATGGCAAAAGCTTCTTATTTGAAGGATTAAAAGTTAAATCTGTTTTGCTTTTCATTTCCTTATGTTATGTTTCAGGGAGGCACGGAGATCAAATGGATTTTTGTTTTGCTCATGCTGAAGGCAAGATATTTTGATAGGAAATAGGCTTGGAGACCTGGCATGCCCTTGCATCTTTTAGTCAAGAAGACCAGAGGGCATTTGGATGAGGTTTTGATTCAGTATCAGAGGTGACAACTCTGGCACATTTCTCTCTCTGGCCAATTGACTCAGGGCTTGTAGAAAAGTTCATTTAGTGTGATCAATACCACTTTGCCTCATGCCTCAATCAGAAACTACTTTCTACAGTCAATAGCAATTAGACAGACAGACACAGTGGTATTGATACAGATGGAGCCAAAGATTTATACATGGGCCCGTCCTTCTTCAAATTCTTGGGAGGATGGCTAATAACTGTAGGAAATTGGATTAACAAGAGGTCATTGAAAAAAACAGCTAAGGAGTAAAACCTCTGCCGTACCATCCATCCAAACCAAGAACAGTGACCTAGTCTTGCTGTCAACGCATCCAGCTCCATAGCCATTAGCAGAAGCTAAAGTGGAAAAAGGAGCCCCTGGTGGCACAGTGGGTTAAAGCGCTGAGCTGTTCAGCTTGTTGACTGAAAGGTCGCAGGTTCGAATGTGGGGAGCAGCATGAGCTCCCACTGTCAGCCCCAGCTTCTGCCAACCTAGCAGTTTGAAAACGTGCAAATGTGAGTAGATCAATAGCTGTTTGTTTATAAAGCTATTGTCCTCCCAACCCTGCTCTATGCCTGTGAGACGTGGACTGTCTACTAGGGCTGGGCAACCACGGAAAAATTTGTTTCTAAACTCGATTCGTTTTTTGGGGTTTTTTGCATTTCGATATTTAAAAGAATTCCGAAATTTTTCTTTAAAAAAGTTTGATATTTACGAAATTTTGTAAAATTACGAAACAATACGAAACAAATACGAAACGAATACGAATCGATTCGTTAATGGCGGACGCGACCGCGCAATACGCTAAAAAACCTCCATATGGGACAGGGGGAACTTCTGAAGCTTCCCTCTCCCTCTGTTGTTGACTGTTGGTGTGATATTTATAATTTTTTTTCACTGATTAAACAAACAACAGCTATAAAACTTGCCCCAGACATGCGGAAATAATAACGAAACGATTTCGAAACAAATACGAAGCAATTACGAAACGAATTGAAAAATTCTTTTCGTTTTTTAGATGCTCCTGAATGGTTTGTTATCGCTTCATAACCAAAAAAAAACCGAATTTTTAACGAATTACGAAATTTCGAAACAAAACCACCCAGCCCTACTGTCTACAGACGTCACATGCACCCACTACCAGTACACTGGAAGACTATCCTACTTGGAAAACGAGGGATCACCTAAGTGAAGTGAAGTAAAGTAGCGCTCTGGCGGGAAGGTAACGGCACTCCAGGCAGTCATGCCAGCCACATGACCTTAGAGGTGTCTACGGACAAAGCCGGCTCTTCAGCTTAGAAATGGAGATGAGCACCAACCCCCAGAGTTGGATACGACTGGACTTAATGTCAGGTGAAAACCTTTACCTTTACCTAAAGTGTAACGAAATAGGCTTGTGAATGAATTCGTTTTGGATGTTTGCCGTCAGCTTGTTTGGTTTGTTCGGACTCATGTAATGGCAAGGGCTCTGCTACCAAGTTTTTCCAATATAAACAGACCACGTGACTCCCAGTCATGGCTACCTTTGGTTCTATTCGAGATCATCCAGCACACGGAGAGGCTGCTGCATGATCACAAAGGGTTCCCTGTGAGCGTTGCCTGTTGGGCCAATCAGAATAGAAGAAAGCCATGACATGTCTTACACAAGCTGTGTCTATTTAATGGGGCAAGCACCTCTGTTGTTCAGTTGCATTGTGGCTCTCAAGAGGGGTGCCTTGATCGCTGCAGTCAGATTGCCTTGCCGCTCGCTCCCTCGCTTGCAGCTTTAGCTTTTGGCCTGCAAAGAAATTATCTTTGTTTATATTTCTCTCTGTGGTCTCTGCCTTCTGGGTTATTATTATTATTATTATTATTATTATTATTAATAATAATAATAATAATAATTGGCAGTCACCAGCCTATCCCACTCCAATGCCAGAGATACAGCTTAATGGTGTAACATTAGAAAATGTTGACCATTTTCACTACCTTGGCAGCCACCCCTCCACAAAAGTCAACATTGACATTGAAATACAACACCGCCTGAGCTCTGCGAGTACAGCTTTTTTCCGAATGAAGCACAGAGACTTTGAGGACCGGGACATCCGTAGGGATACCAAGGTTCTTGTTTATAAAGCTATTGTACTCCCAACCCAGCTATACTCCTGCGAGACATGGATTATCTACAGACGTCACATGCAACTCCTAGAACAATTCCATCAGCGTCGCCTGAGAAAAATCCTGCAAATCTTTTGGGAAGGACAAGCGGACAAATGTCAGCATACTGGAAGAAGCAAAGGCCACCAGCATTGAAGCAATGGTCCTCAGTCATCAACCCCGCTGGACCAGCCATGTTGTCTGGATGCCCGACCACCGTCTCCAAAAGCATTTTCTCTACTCTAATCTCAAGAATGGAAAATGGAATGTCAGTGGTCAGGAAAAGAGATTTAAAGGTGGGCTCAAAGCCAACCTTAAAAACTCTGGCATAGACACTGAGAACCGGGAAGCCCTGGCCCTTGAGCGCTCCAACTGGAGGTCAGCTGTGACCAGCAGTGTTGTATAATTTGAAGAGGCAGGAATGGAGGGCAAAAGAGAGAAACAAGCCAAGAGGAAGGCATGTCAAGCCAAGCTCGACCGGGACTGCCTTCCACCTGGAAACCAATGCCTTCACTGTGGAAGAACATGCAGATCAAGAATAGGGCTTCACAGTCACCTATGGACCCACCGCCAGTACACTTGGAAGACAGTCCTACTCAGACGAGGGATCGCCTAAATACTAGGGCTGTCCAACCACGGAAAAATTTGTTTCTAAACTCAATTCATTTTTAGGGGGGTTTTGCATTTCGATTTTTAAAAGAATTCCGAAATTTTTCTTTAAAAAAGTTCGATATTTATGAAATTTCGGAAATTACGAAACAATTACAAAACAATAACGAAACAATTACAAATTGATTCGTTAATGGCGGACGCAATCGCGCAATACGCTAAAAAAACCTCCAAGTGGGACAGGGGGAAATTCTGAAGCTTCCCTCTCCCTCTGTTGTTGACTGTTGGTGTGATAATTATATATTTTTTTCACTGATAAAACAAACAGCAACCCTAAAACTTGCACCAGACATGCGGAAATAATAACGAAATGATTTCGAAACGATTTCGAAACGATTTCGAAACAATTACGAAACAATTACGAAATGAATTGAAAAATTCGTTTCGTTTTTTAGTTGCTCTTGAATGGTTCAATATCGCTTCGTTATCAAAAAAATAACGAATTAATAACGAATTACGGAATTAACGAACGAAACCGCCCAGCCCTACTAAATACTACTACTACTACTTCTACTACTACTACTAATAATAATAATAATATAATAATAAGTAATAATCTTTTGGCTGTTGCCAGCAGTAAAGAAGAAAGTGTTATAGTAGGGCACTGGCCTGTGTGATGTGGAAGTGCATCTTTGACATTTGGCATGAAGGTATGGTGCCCTGCTGCTGCTCCTGGTGGGGTAAGCAGGGGGATCCCTTCTGGGGAATTTTTAAAGGAGATTTAATTTCTAAAAAGAAAGGAAATTCCTAAAAATCAGGGGATGACACAAACCTTATGAAACTTGGTGGGCTAACAGTGGCAGATATGTCCTCCAAGTGTGGCTATTTCCATCCTGATAGCTATAAAAATGATGAGAAGGGGAGACTGGGCTGGATCTTGCTGCATTTTTCGGCTTTTCAGACAGCACCCGTTTTCGGGAGGCCTGCAAAAATGGATCCGCAGATCTGCCGGAATTTGGTAGCAAAAATGGATCATGGTTCAGTCAAAATGCACAAGTCTATAAAGAAAGTGCCTGGAGAACAGTTTGGACCACATGTCCTAGCCACATTCATCATAAGAAATTTGCCATAGAAAACATGGCAACAAACTTTATCAACTACACATTTCCTATGAGGCCTCCTGAGATATTCGTAGGAAATGTACTGCACCTTAAGGAGTAAGTACAGATTTATTGATTCTTTGTATGACCTTTTGAATTTGATGAAGTGTGGAGTATGATCTAGTTTACTGAAGCTGTTCTCAAAATAAATTAGGGAATCTGAAAGATACCATGTGCCTTACCATTTTTCTCAGTTTGTTCCACTTCTTTCTTTGCTAGAGAATCTAGCTGTCCATTCTTAGGACTAACTGAGGCCAATGTACAATTCCAGAATGTTGGAACTGTCACTGAAGGCAATTGTCCCCTATTGATCTGGATCCAAAACTATTTGAATTCTAGACACAACATTCTATCTGGAGTCCGGACAAACAGCTGTATAACATCCACATTGAACTGGGTTATATGACAGGTGGACTCTAGGCCTGGGTAACAACGGAAAAATTTGTTTCTAAAATCGATTTGTATTTGGGGGGTTTTTTGTTTCGATATTTAAAATAATTACAAAATTTTCCTTTTAAAAAGTTCGATATTTACGAAATTTCGTAAATGGTAAAAAATTAACAAATCGATTTCTGAAACAATAACGAATCGATTTGTTAATGGCGGACGCGACCGCGAAATACGCTAAAAACCTCCAAAACCTTCTGAAGCTTCCCTCTCCCTTTGTTGTTGACTGTTGGTGTGATATTATAATTTTTTTTCACTAATTAAACCATAAAACTGGCCCAGACATGCGGAAATAATAACGAAACGACCTCAAACCAATAACGAAACGAATACAATATCGAAATACGAAGCATTTACAAAACGTTTTTGAAAATTCGTTTTTTTTATAATTGCTCCAGAATGGTTCGTTATCGTTTTGTAATTGAAAAAATTAACGAATTATTAACGAATTACAAATTAACGAAACGAAACCGCCCAGCCCTAGTGGACTCAGATAACCCATTTCAAAACAGATATTGTGGATTATCTGCCTTGATGTTCTGGGTTATTTGACTGTGTAGAAGGGTACTCAGTTCTTCTTTTAGGTTCTCTCAGGATAAATAAAGCTTTTTACCCAGCAAATCTGTAGCTTATAACCTTTACCCCATTGGATCTCTTTCACAGCATTCCATGAGCTGTGATTGTCAGGCTCTAAACCAGTGTTTCTCAACCTCGGGGTCAGGACTCTTGTTGGGGTCACGAGGGTGTGTCAGAGGGGTCACCAAAGACCATCAGAAAGCACGCTATTTTCTGTTGGTCATGGGGGTTCTGTGTGGGAAGTTTAGCCCAATTCTATTATTGGTGGGGTTCAGAATGCTCTTTGATTGCAGGTGAACTATAAATCCCAGCAACTACAACTCTCAAATGTCAAATCTATTTCCCCCAAACTCCACCAGTGTTCACATAGGGCATATTGAGTATTCATTCCACGTTTGGTCCAGATCCATCATTGTTTGAGGCCACAGTGTTCTCTGGACATTGGTGAATTATAACTCCAATATTTAATGTCAATATCCACCAAACCCTTCCAGCATTTTCTGTTGGTCATGGGAGTTCTGTGTGTCAAGTTTGGTTCAGTTCCATCATTGGTGGAGTTCAGAATGCTCTTTGATTGTAGGTGAACTATAAATCCTAGCAACTACAACTCCCAAATGACAAAATAACCCCAACTCCACCAGTATTCAAATTTGGGCATATCGGATATTTGTGCCAAATTTTGGTCCAGTAAATGAAAATAATTCCTACATATCAGATATTTACATTACAATTAATAACAGTTGCAAAACTACAGTTATGAAGTAGCAACAAAATAATTGTATGTTTAGGGGTCACCACAACATGAGGAACTATATTAAGGGGTCACGGCATTAGGAAGGTTGAGAACCACTGCTCTAAACAGTTTTGCCCAGCATCCTACTTTATATTCTGCATTGAAGAGGTAGCTTTATTTCAGCCACAAAACGTCAAATATATCTACTATCTTTCTCTTCCATTTTGTCAACACGATGTTCTTCTTCCCTGAATACTTCCTAAGTATAGATAGAAGGAAGTTTCTTAAGGTGCTTTTGACAGTTGACCCTGAATTTCTACTTGTTATCAAACCTATGGGGACCTTCAGGTAGCCAGTTCGGCCCCAATTTTCTCACCTGAGCCAAAATTCAAACCCAGCACAAGATTATTTATTATTATTTATTCCTAGCTGTACCCACCACGCATTGCTGTGGCCAACCTTCCCTCCCTCTTTCTCTCCTTCTTTCTTTCTCTCCTTCCTTCCCTTTTCTTCTTTCCTTCTCTCCTCCCTCCCTCCCTTCCTTCTCTACCTCTTTCCTTCCTTTCCCTCCCTTTTTCTTTCTCTACTTTCTTCCTTCTCTACCTATTCTTGGACTGTAACTCCCAGTAGTCCTCGTGATTGATCTGTCTACCTACTATCTATCTCTATCAAATCTATATATTTATTTACAAACTTTTGTATACCGCTTCTCAGCCAGAGAAAGGCGGCATACAAATCCTCTATCTAGTGGATTGCTGGGAATTGCAGTCCAAGAATAGCAAATAGGAAATATGTACGGATTGGGATGCTCCCAAATAAATCCAAGCTTGCAACTTGGAAGCAGTACATTTGGAGCATCCTCCTCCCCTAAAGGCCTGGTCTAGAGGATGCTGGGAGCTGTCATTTTTGCACATGCACTGTATTGTCATTTAGCTTTTGGGGGGTTTTAAGTCCTTTCTGCTGTTTTTTGGGAGGGGTTTATGAGTGATGGTCACTTGTTGGTCTGTTAGGAGTGTAGTGTCTGAATTTTGTGCCAATTAGTTTTTGAGTTATGTTAATCCCACAAATGAACATTACTTTTTTATTTATATAGATTATTTACTGTATTTGTATATCACCTTTCTCAGCCTGAAGGTGACTCAAGGCGGTTTACAGTCAGCATAATTCAATGCCCCAACAACATAAAATACAATTAAAACAGTAAACATATAATATAAACCATATAAAAACAATAAAAACAATAAAATACAGTCCTCGGGATCTCATTACCCTCAAGCCCTTCTGGCAAACAAACTAGTCCAATGTGGGCTAGGCAAAACTACGGTGAGGTGGATCTGTAATTGGTTAAATGGACGAACCCAGAGGGTGCTCACCAATGCTTCCTCTTCATCCTGGAAAGAAGTGACAAGTGGAGTGCCGCAGGATTCTGTCCTGGGCCCGGTCCTGTTCAACATCTTTATTAATGACTTAGATGAAGGGCTAGAAGGCATGATCATCAAGTTTGCAGACAACACCAAATTGGGAGGGATAGCCAATACTCCAGAGGACAGGAGCAGGATTCAAAACGATCTTGACAGATTAGAGAGATGATTGGCCAAAACTAACAAAATGAAGTTCAACAGTGATAAATGCAAGAGACTCCACTTATGCAGGAAAAACGAAATGCAAAGATACAGAATGGGGGACGATGCCTGGCTCGAGAGCAGTACGTGTGAAAAAGATCTTGGAGTCCTTGTGGACAACAAGTTAAACATGAGCCAACAATGTGATGTGGCAGCAAAAAAAGCCAATGGGATTTTGGCCTGCATCAATAGGAGCATAGTGTCTAGATCCAGGGAAGTCATGCTACCCCTCTATTCCGCTTTGGTTAGACCACATCTGGAATATTGTGTCCAGTTCTGAGCACCACAATTCAAGAGAGATATTGACAAGCTGGAATGTGTCCAGAGGAGGGCGACTAAAATGATCAAGGGTCTGGAAAATAAGTCCTATGAGGAGGGGCTTAAGGAGCTGGGCATGTTTAGCCTAAAGAAGAGAAGGCTGAGAGGAGATATGATAGCCATATATAAATATGTGAGAGGAAGCCACAGGGAGGAGGGAGCAAGCTTGTTTTCTGCTCCCCTGGAGACTAGGATGTGGAACAATGGCTTCAAACTACAAGAAATGAGATTCCATCTGAACATGAGGAAGAACTTCCTGACTGTGAGAGCCATTCAGCAGTGGAACTCTCTTCCCCGGAGTGTGGTGGAGGCTCCTTCTTTGGAAGCTTTTAAACAGAGGCTGGATGGCCATCTGTCAGGGGTGATTTAAATGCAATATTCCTGCTTCTTGGCAGGGGGTTGGACTGGATGGCCCATGAGGTCTCTTCCAACTCTTTGATTCTATGATTCTATTATTACTAAAATCATTTTCCAGTCACATCGTCCAATCGTTCCGTGAATGATCTATCTAATCACCATTTATTCTGGGGCCACTTCATTAATATTGTTGCCCCTTCCACAACTTCTTTTTCAACGTAGCTGGCGAAAAGAACATAATTGAGGAATATGGGAAATCTATAACCAACAAATGTAAATGCTGAGATACTTGCTGCTGACTGGGGTGGAATGGAATGGCACCGTGTGGCTTCTGGTGACCTTTTACAGAAGAACCAACAGCAAGAACTACTCCTAGTCCCTCTGCCCAAACATCTTCCCAGATCTGCACAAAGTATCCAATTCTCCTTGGCAAGAAGAGACAAAAGAAATTAGAGCTATTTTTTAAGGAAGGACAAGGCACTGCTGCATTAAAATTATTCATAATATGGGACAGAAAATGGATTCAGGAAAACCTCATTCTCTCTTTCACACACACACACACACACACACAAACACTACTCCCATATTGCTTGAATTCAAGATGTAATCTTTTCCTTTGCCCCCTTCCAATGGTACACCTAACCAGCAGCACGCCTGTCTCTATGTTGTGATGTCCTTCACAGCAACTGTTCTGCGGTGTCACATTAATTATTCTTCTTTCAAAGCATTGTTCTATTTATCTACATGTGAGAGGAGACAGGTATAGTGAGTTAATTAAATCCTCACTCATGAGTACCATGATGAAATGCGCTCTCTGACAGCAAACACGTCTTTAAGTTATCCTTCTCTTAAGAGCCCAGAGAGTCAAATGGTCTGTTTGTTTGTTAGATTGCCAGTCAGAGCCAAAAGTGCAGAAAGGATCTGTTAAGTGGGCAAGCAGAACACTAGGGGGTAATTCTGGGCTTAACTTGAGTGATTTTTCAGGTGGGATTCAAGTATGATTAAGGTCTGGTTGTCTACAGACATTATTGGTCTCTTCATTCTTGACGGAGCACATTTGTCATTGCTCATTATAAATGGAACCACGGCAAACAGGGAAGGAATTCAGTAGAGGAAATAATTTCTTTCTTCCTCAGATTTGGATTATATTTCATATTCCATTATTCCATGGCATCCCATTACACAAACTTTTAAATAAATTTTTTAGGACCTTTACTATGCAGGGACATGAGGGAAGCCTCCCACAAGGATAGTAAAATATCAAAATATCCGGGCATCCCCTGAGCAAATGTAGGGGCTCAGCCTGGGATTGTCTCTTTGTCTCAGGCAAAGATCAGGTTTCTGCTGACTCTCAGGGGTTTGTGAATAGAGATGATGGTCAAGAGAATACAGTTAGCCAGAGTGAACCTGAGGATTCTGGGATAGTTGATTCACAAGGCAAAGATGTCTCGGTGCAGGCAGAGAAAGAGGCTAGGGTTGAACAGTCAAGGTTAAATAGTGAAAGAAAGCAAAAGAAATGTACTAATTGGCAAACCAAGGGAGTAAAGCTTTGACCAAAAAGGCCAGATTTATCACCTGGAATTAGGGAGGAGGCACTCAGCAAGATTGAGAGACAAGAAGGGTCAGGGAGAGGTTTCCCAAGAGAAACGGAATGCTTTTGTTATGGCTTTCTGAATAAATATAGAACCTGTGAATGTATAGTCTCTTTGCCTCTTTGTATAGTCTCTTTGTATAGAATGTATAGTCTTCAGTGAGTCCAAAGTTTGTTTTTCATGTAAACCATGCCTTTGCTTCATGCCTAATATGCATGCCTTCTTGTTCATTCTGAGATTCTACCTAGAATTCATGCTCATGCTGAGATCTTTGTAAGCTGTTTGTCTTGTTTTCAATCTCCTGCATTTTGGCTTTATTGGTTCAAGTTTGCTCCTGTTTCTTCAAGGGACTTTGGTCTTTACAGGCCTCTGGAACTGAAAGACTTTACTCCTGTGGACTTGTTTATTGGATTTTGGGACCTTTCTGTTTCCTAACTTGGATTTTGACTGGATTATACTACATTGCTCAACTGACTATTTTGTGGGCATTTCCTTAATAGTTGTTTGAATGCTTTATACTGTTTTTGGCTAATGTTATATTAATATTCAATAAACTGCTTGCTTATAAAGAACATTGGTATGTTTACAGGTTCAAATGTGCCAACCCCTGCCTTGGTGTGCAACAGCAACGTCCTTTCAGTTGGTCAATTCTCTCACACCAGAAGCAACTTGAAGTTTCTCAAGTTGCTCCTGACACACACATACACACACCTTTACTATCATTTCATTAATGCCTGGTCATATAAGGGGCTGGACATAACTACTATGTCATGGGTGGGGAATCCGTAATCCTGGCCATATTCCAGACTACAATTCCAATCACCCCGTCCAGTTAATCTTAAAGACTGTTAAGATCTGGAAGAACATGTTTTTCCTGGTTCTAGGTTAGGAAACATGTGGTCCTCCAGAGGTTGTTGAATTACAGATCTTGGGTGCATCTATAATATAGAATGTATGCAATCTCACACCACTTTAACTGCCATATTCTAATGTTATGCAATATGGTATTTATGACCCTTACTAGCTATCCCCAGGCATGCGTTGCTGTGGCCCACATGGGGGTTCTGTTTGGCCCAATTCTATCATTGGTGGTGTTCAGAATGCTCTGTGATTGTAGGTGAACTATAAATCCCAGTAACTACCACTCCCAAATGTCAAGATTCTATTTTCCCCAAACTCCACCAGTGTTCATATTTGGGCATATTGAGTATTCGTGTAGAGTTTGGTCCAGATCCATCATTGTTTGAGTCCACAGTGATCTCTGGATGTAGGTGAACTACAACTCCAAAACCAAAGGACACCCTTCCAGTATTTTCTGTTGGTCATGGGAGAACTGTGTGCCAAGTTTGGTTCAATTCCATCATTGGTGGAGTTCAGAATTCTCTTTGATTGTAGGTGAACTATAACTCCCAGCAACTACAACTCCCAAATGACAAAATCAATTTTTGAGTGAAGGACATACATTGGGTTGTTAGGTGTATTGTGTCCAAATTTGGTGTCAATTGGCCCACTGGTTATTGAGTTCTGTTAATCCCACAAATGAACATTATATTTTTATTTATATAGATTGAGCAGCAAGGTTCAGGGTCACCATCATGATACAGCTGCACCCAGGGCATTTTAGATGGACCCTCAGCCTGTTTTTAATGTATATTTATAATCATGTAATTGTGTATTTTATTGCTGTTTTTTTATTGTATTGGCATTGAATTGTTGCCTGCTGGTAGCTGCCCTGAGTTCCTCTTCAGAGGTCACGAATAGGACAGAATATAAATGTTCTAAATAAATAAACAATAAATAATAATCAATAATAAATAAATAAATCAATTGTCAGCACCCAATGGAACTGCTTCAATAGAGGTGTGGTGTGCTCCGTACAGCTGGCTCCTGTTAGCAATTTGAAAGGTACTAGTTATGCATTAGCTGGACCATAGGGAAGGCTGAGCGAAGGAAGATAGATGCTTTTGAACTGTGGTGTTGGAGGAAAGTTCTGAGAGTGCCCTGGACAGCGAGAAGATCCAACCAGTCCATACTTCAAAAAATAAAGCCTGACTGCTCATTGGAAGGAAGAATAGTAGAGGCCAAGATGAAGTCCTTTGGCCAAATCATGAGAAGAAAGGAAAGCTTAGAGAAAAAAATGATGCTGGGGAAATGGAAGGAAAAATGAAGAGGGTCCGACCAAGGACAAGATGGATGGATGGTATCCTTGAAGTGACTGAATTGACCTTGAAGGAGCTGGGGGTGGTGATGACTGACAGGGAGCTCTGGCGTGGGCTGGTCCATGAAGTCATGAAGAGTCGGAAACGACTGAACAAATGAACAACAACAAGTTTTGCATTGGGATAGAAATGTAGAATTCTTTTGTTCATTCTGAATCTTCCTTGCTTGAGAAATCAGCTGATTTGGGGTGAGAAATAACACATTTATGGGTGAATGGAGAGGTGTCATAACTCACTCTGAAGTGGGAGAGAAATTATGTAGGTAATTAACAATCCAGAGGTCAAGAAGCCAAGTAATCACTCAGGGGGCACATCTACATAGTAGAATTAATGCAGTTTGACACTGCAGCTATTGAATCCTTGGATTTGTAGTTTGGTGAGACACCCAGAGTCTTCGGCAGAGGTGGCAAAAGGCCTTGTAAAATGACAGCTAGTGTGATTCCATAGCATTGAACCATGGCATTTAATGTTGTGAATCAGAAGCCTTAACAGAGCCAAACACAAGGGTAAAGGTCCAACAAAGTTTATTAAAGTAACAAAAAATAGCTTAGAAACACTTAACTCAGTGTTACTAGCAAGAACTGAAAGTCAGTAGCAAAAAGCCAAGCAAAAAACACAACTTGGAATATAATTCGGATTATACAGGAATATAATCTGGGATAACAAAAACTTTAAGCAAACTGCTTCAAAATCACAGAGTTCAATAAACACAATGTAGCAAGGTGGGAGCAAGCAAAAACGTAGTCAGGAAACAGTCCAAAGTTGTGGCACGTCCAAAAGCAGAAGTTAAGTCCAAAATGCGATGTCATCGTCCCAAAAACAATCCGAAGTCAGCAAGGAAGTAGAAGTCAGCAGTTACAGGATTCCAGTCAGTAGAAGCACGAAAGCACAGCGATCTGCAGTCCCAGGACCCAAGGCAAGAGTAATGGCAGCAACAAAGTCCCAAGGCTAATACAACACTTTTTCCCTTCAAAGTTCCAATAGTTTGATACCTTACTTTTATCCTATAACTCCTCATCAGAAGTGGAGCTGGACTCCACCCTGTCTTCATCACTCCCAGGTGCCTTTGCTTCCACAGCTGCTCGCCACCGCCCGTCCCACCAACTTTTCCAACGTCTATCAAGACTTAGATCACCCCATGTATTTCCAGGTTGCCAGTCTCCCAAAAACCCTTCAAACTCCTCACTTGATGTGGGTTGGGTACATATGTCCCTGATCTCTTGTACACGGGTCCAATCTAACCCATCCTCCTCCCTGTCATCACTCCCAGTCCCATCACTCCCCGTGAACCCCATGAAGTCTTCCTACTCAGTTGGAGCATTAAGCATTTCCCGGATACGTTTCCTTTCACGTTCCTCATCTGACTCTTGCTCCCAAGTAGCCCACTTCAAGCCTCTGCCCCCATCTCCCTCCTCCTCCATTTCAGAATCTGAGAAACCTTCAAATGATTCAGAATCTGTAGGTGTCATGAATATCTCCCTAATTCACTTCCTTTGCTGCTCTTGATCCAGCACCTGAGCAGCCCTCTTTCCCCTCCTACTACCAGTTGTAGCTTGCTCAACACACTCTACTGCAACAGTTAAACTACATTCATTCTAGATGCACTCTCAGCCTGCAGCTTAGGAAACCAAAACAGAGAGACATACGGAAGCGTAGTCAAGGGGCAGTTTCAGGTTTTGAAACAATGAAGCAGCAAATGTGCTTGCTTGGATGTCTTTCACTTGGCATGAGTAATGGACACTTCTAGCATCTGAAAGGTGTGAGATGCCTGCTTTTGTTAAGCCAAGTGTAGTAGAAAAAAGCTAGAGCAGCTCCAAATATTTTAACACCCTCTTCAAACACTCTTTGAAATATTAGAGGGAAATACAATAGAACTATTTCATCCACACGGGTCAATATAATTTATAAAGATAGTAGTCCCAAGACACTACCTTTGTCACTTCCCTCTAAGATGATGAGGAACCATTAGTGATGATCCAAATCCAAGTAAAGTTTGTCAGTTAGCTACAAAGAAACAGTAAAGACATCTAACCTTCAAGAACACAATGAAAGCCTTACTGACATCAAGATACCTTACAATCACAGCTTTCCCTTATCTAGCAAGCATTGTCCTTCAAAAAAATAGTCTGGAGTAGTGTTTTTCAACCTGGTGGTTGGGACCCCTGGAGGGGGGGGGGTCACCAAGGGTTTCAGAAGGGTCACCAAAGACCATCAGAAAACAGTATTTTCTGTTGGTCATGGGGGTTCTGTGTGGGAAGTTTGGCCCAATTCTATCATTGGTGGGGTTCAGAATGCTCTTTGTTTGTAGGTGAACTAGAAATCCCAGATGTCAAGTCTATTTTCCCCAAACTTCATCAGTGTTCACATTTGGGCATATTGAGTATTTGTGCCAAGTTTAATCCAGGTCCCTCATTGTTTGGGTCCACATTGCACCCTGGATGTAGATGAACTACAAGGGAGAGGGAAGCTTCAGAAGTTCCCCCTGTCCCATTTGGAGGTTTTTTTAGCATATTGCACAATCGCGTCCGCCATTAACAAATCGATTCGAAATTAACGAAATTTTGTAAATAACGAAATTTTGAAATCTCAAAATTTCGGAAGTATTTAGAATTTGGAAACACTAGCGCCCCCTGGAAACGAATCGAGTTTAGAAACATTTTTTTCCGTGGTTACCCAGCCCTAGTGATATGCTTATTAAGTCTGAGATTACCATCTCATCATGGAGGAATGCTCTTTGGATGTAATATTTCACTTAGCGCTAAACCTACTGTATAAATATGTGAGAGGGAGCCACAGGGAGGAGGGAGCAAGCTCGTTTTCTGCTCCACTGGAGACTAGGATGCGGAACAATGGCTTCAAACTACAAGAAAGGAGATTCCATCTGAACATGAGGAAGAACTTCCTGACTGTGAGAGCCGTTCAGCAGTGGAACTCTCTGCCCCGGAGTGTGATGGAGGCTCCTTCTTTGGAAGCTTTTAAACAGAGGTTGGATGGCCATCTGTCAGGGGTGATTTGAATGCAATATTCCTGCTTCTTGGCAGGGGGTTGTACTGGATGGCCCATGAGGTCTCTTCCAACTCTTTGATTCTATGATTCTAGGATTCTACGATTCTACTCAACAACAACAAAGTGTACTCCATACGATCCATAAGCTTGTCCATATGTTTGTCTCACTCTTTTCCTCCCTGATATTTTTTTATCTCTCAAGTTTTAACCATAACAACTAAACATAGTGAACCATATTCTCACCAATCCCTAGTGACAATGTTTATGTATCCCAGAAGGAGAAGGTTACATAATTCTTTATAGTTTGGCCTTTGAACTAGATCTTTATATCTTTTCCTCTAGATGGGCCTCTGTAGTTGTGAGTTTACCTTGGAAGCTGGGTTAAAGGTAAGGAGAAATATCATTTTTTTTTAAAAAAAATGCATGTCACTTTGTTCCCTTGCCAAGTGTCGAATGAATTATTCAGAAGTTGAGTACTTGTTTTTAAACACACTCACACAGAGACACACACTTCTGAGCAGGGGAGTAAAAAGAAAAAGGAAGCCAGTCTCAAAAAGTCTCTCATGAAGAAGGCATTAAATAATTCACATCCACTTATTGCCTATCCTAGCTGAGTTAATTTTTAAAGGAAATAGTTATGCTGGAGACAATTGAATTATGCTTTGCTGGTTGTCATCATCCCCAAGATGGGGAAAGAAAGTATATTTCTCCCTGCCACATGCAATATTGTGACAACTCTCTTGCCTTTGCTCAAAGTGGCAGATAAATAATACTGTGAAATTTAAGCACCACAGCCTCCAAGTGACAGCAGTTGCTGAATTGGTGCTTAAATTGGAACTAGTAGGTACTCTATTTTCTGAGCGTACCCAGGTCCAATTTAACATTTTGAAGATTGGGCTAGGATTCCAGGAGGCCAGGGTTCAAATCTCTACTTATGGAATTAACGGCACTCTATGTAGTCATGCTGGCTGCATGACCTTGGAGGAGTCTATGGACAACGCCAGCTCTTTGGCTTAGAAATGGAGATGAGCACCAACCCCCAGAGTTGGACACGACTGGACTTAATGTCAGGGGAAAACCTTTACCTTTACCTTTACCTTTACCTTTACTTTTACTTTATGGAAGTCACCCTTGGGCAAGTCCCCTTCTCTCCACCTGAGAAGATGGCCATGGAAAACCTCCTCTGAATGAATTTTGCCAGAAATATCTGAGAACAGAGGTTGTAGGATTAATGCTGTTTGACACCACTTTACTGCCATGGACCCATGCTATTTGTTGTGGAGATATTGGAAATATAGATATTTATACATATATTGTATGTACATTGTTGTTTGTTGTTCATTCGTTCAGTCATCTCCGACTCTTCGTGACCTCATGGACCAGCCCACGCCAGAGCTCCCTGTCGGCCATCACTCACCCAGCTCCTTCAAGGTCAAGCCAGTCACTTCAAGGATGCCATCCATCCATCTTGCCCTTGGTCAGCCCCTCTTCCTTTTTCCTTCCATTTTCCCCAGCATAATTGTCTTCTCTAGGCTTTCCTGTCTTCTCATGATGTGGCCAAAGTACTTCATCTTTGCCTCTCATATCCTTCCCTCCAATGAGCAGTCAGGCTTTATTTCCTGGAGGATGGACTGGTTGGATCTTCTCGCAGTCCAAGGCACTCTCAGAACTTTCCTCCAACACCACAGCTCAAAAGCATCTATCTTCCTTCGCTCAGCCTTCCCTAGACCCAGCTCTCACATCCATAGGTTACTACAGGGAATACCATGGCTTTGACTATGCGGATCTTTGTTGCCAGTGTGATGTCTCTGCTCTTTACTATTTTATCGAGATTGGACATTGCTCTCCTCCCAAGAAGTAAGCGTCTTCTGATTTCCTGGCCACAGGTTCTCTCTGTATTAGAAAGCCAAGCCGACAGGCAGGGGCAGCTCAAGGTGGTACGCAAATTACGCTTTTGTGTAGAGCGCGCATCTTGAATTGCCCCTGCCCCGAACAACATCCAGAGGCAGCTCACTCTCCCTTCCTCCTTCCCTCACAAGTTTGCGTGCACACGTGCATTGTCTTCCTCTCCTCTTCTTCTCGCAGGCCAAGGGAGACAACGGCGGCGTGCATCCCTCTCCCGGCATTAGGAAGTGCATGGGGAAGGAGGAGCGATGCAGGGCGCACACTTCCTAACGCCGGGAGAGGGATGCACGCCGCCGTTGTCTCCCTTGGTCCGCGAGAAGGCCTTACTGGCACATTATTTAAACTGGTATGTTTATTCATATCATGATCTGATCACCATGCTCAATATATCTCATATGTATGGGGGTATTGGGGTAACGATACAAAAGGTTTGCTAGGCTAGACCCTCTTTCACTCAGACTCAGCCCCCCCCCCCAATCAAACTCAGCTCCCCCCGAAACAAAATCCTGGCTACGGGCCTGGATTAAGCGGAAGGTAATTGATCTCACATTTGCATGTTTTTGATCTACCAGGTTGGCAGAAGCTGGGGCCAACAGTGGGAGCTCACCCCACTCCCCAGATCTAAACTGCAACCTTTCAGTTAGCAAGTTCAGCAAGTTCAGCAGCTCAGTGGTTTAACCTGCTGCGCCACTAATGCCATATAATCCAGTTGAAATCTACACTACCGTGAGCCTACACTACCATATAATCCATTCAAAACAGATAATTTGGACTTGATATGGCAATGTAGAAGGGAACTTAGAGAGGTCAAAAAACAACAATTTTAATGCATGGTTTTTCAGTTTCATAGGGGTCCTGTGCTTCAACATTGCCTTGAATGGAAGTCCTTGCTCTGCTGGATTGTTTCCCAATCTCATTGGCCAGACTAAGAATTCTAAACCACATGGTACGAGAAGTACAGAGGAATACCCCAGTACATACTGGAGTGTATGATGGTGTGAATTATAAAACTGTCACGTTTTACAATGTATTGTAATGTAATATAGCTGAGTCATGCACTGCTAATGGGCTTCTATTGGAAATGCTGAGTCATGCATTAACTGTATATAGGGAATCATTTGGGGAATGTGTTCTGGCCTAGTCCAGGTGATTGTGAATGATGCAATCCTGGGTTTGAGTTGAGTCAATGTGTTGGGAACCAATCAGAGATTGCTATGTGTCATTGTATAGAATTGTATATAAGGAAGTCATGTACAGTGTATATTTCTCCTTGTGCTGTGATGTTGTTAGTTGAAGGCTATATGTAATTAAAAGAACCTGTCTGCTATGACAAGATATAATTGTGTGCTGTGGTAAGTCTGTAATATCATCTAGACTGGGGGAAAGACAATGGTAAAACTGACAATGGCCGGGCATGTGCTCAAGTGTCTGTAAAAGGTTCCAGCATGGCTGCAGGCTGTGGGAGCAGTTGACTGAAAATACTGTGCAGGAAGAAGCTACTGGAAAGCGCTGAAGTTGTGCAACTGATCTGCTGCTGAATTGTGAAGTTAATCTCAACAAAAACCTTTATTTTTCAGAGCACATTGCCAAACCACTGCACTTATGCTGATATAATATTTTATTTATTAGTTAGTTAATTAAATTCAACCTTTACTTTAATGAATTCCAGCTGGCCCACATGGCTTTCTTCCTCCCAATGTAAAATCATAATAACCTCTCTGAACTAGGTCAGACTGAAAAACACAGACTGGACCACGGTTACCTACTGAGTGTCCTGATCCAGTAGGGAGGAGACCTTGAGTCTTTCAGCATTCAGTCCATCACCCTAACCATCAACGCATACTAACTGTTGTTGCATTTTGCTATAAAAATGTAACTCAACTCTCTATAACGCTGGTACTTCTATTTCCATATTTAATAACGGTCAGTAGGATGGAATCTCATCAGCACTAGGACATCATGTTTGCTTCAGGGAAGACCAGGTGGATTACTTCTTTCCCAGCATTCTTAGCAGGGGATGCTATAGTACAGCCTGGGAGTCTCCCCCCTCCTGGAGGGGGACGTGAGGGGGGTTTCAGAGGGGTCACCAAAGACCATCAGGAAACACATATTTCTGATGGTCTTTGGAACCCTTTTGGCAGAGATAGCTGAAAGTCTCTCTGCCTGTCCTTCTCTTCATTTTTGGAAACAGGCGGCAAATCCTCCCACCAAAAGCCCTCCTCCTGCTCTCTAGATGTAGGTGAACTAACACTCCAAAACTCAAAGTCAATGCGCACCAAACCCTTCCAGTATTTTCCGTTGGTCATAGGGGTTCTGTGTGGGAAGTTTGGCCCAATTTTATCTGGTGGGGTTCGGAATGCTCTTTGATTGTAGATGAACTATAAATCCCAGCAACTACAACTCCCAAATGTCAAGGTCTATTTTCCTCAAACTCCACTGGTGATCACATTTGGGCATATTGAGTATTTGTGCCACGTTTGGTCTAGATCCATCATGGTTTGAGTCCACAGTGCTCTCTGGATGTAAATGAACTACAACTCCAAAACTCAAGGCCAATCCCCACCAAAGCTTTCATGGGAGTTCTGTGTGCCAAGTTTGCTTCAATTCCTTCATTGGTGGGGTTCAGAATGCTCTTTGATTGTACATGAACTATAAATCCCAGCAACTACAGCTCCCAATGACAAAATCAATCTCCCCTCCCAACCCCACCAGTATTCATATTTGGGTGTATCGGGTGTTTGTGCCAAATTTGGTCCAATGAATGAAAATACATCCTGGGGGAAATGGAAGAAAAAAAGAAGAGGGGCAGACCAAGGGCAAGGTGGATGGGTGGTATCCTTGAAGTGACTGGTTTGACTTTGAAGGGGCTGGGGGTGGCCATGGCTGACAGGGAGCTCTGGCGTGGGTAGGTCCATGAGGTCACGAATGAGCAACTGAACAAATAAACAACATCAGATATTTACATTATGATTCATAACAGTAGCAAAATTACAGTTATGAAGTAGCAATGAAAATAATTTTATGGTTGGGGGTCACCACAACGTGAAGAACTTTATTCAGTGGTCGAGGCATTAGGAATGTTGAGGATTACTGCTATAGTATTTATTATTATTATTATTATTATTATTATTATTATTATTATTATTATTATTTGAAACACAACATGATGAGTCCACAGCAGACACTCTACTGGCTGTTGAATTGGATCACACGTCGGACACTTCCCAAGTGTCTAGGACTGTGTGCAGGCATGTAGCCGGGGGGGAGGGGGGGCTTCAGCCCCCCCCCTCCCGAAATTCTCATGGTAGTCTGCAAGAAGGCCTTACTGGTACATTATTTAAACTGTTTAAACTGTTATGTATGATCACCAAGCTCAATATATCCCATATGCATGGGGTTATTGGGATAACAATACAAAAGGTTTGCTAGGGTAGACCCTCTTTCACGCAGACTCAGCCCCCCCCCCCCCCAGAAACAAAATCCTGGCTACGGGCCTGACTGTGTGATGTATCTATTATTATTATTATTATTATTATTATTATTATTATTATTATTATTTACTATATTTATACTCCACACAACTGACAATCTTACCTGCCTATCATGTGTCTTCTCTTCTAGTAGAAGAGAAGATTTAGTTATGAGATGAGGTACGTGAATGCTTTCTGTCTTTCCTACTCTCTCTTCACATTGCTCAGAACTATCACTTCTTCAAAGGCAGTTTTCACTTTATCCCTTTTAATGGGAATATATGCTTCTTATCAAATCCCTGGGAGGCAAAAGTGTAAAATTCAGCCCTTGCTCTTTAAACAGACTTAGATGGAGATATCAGAAAAGGTATCTGAAAGAACTGATGGCATTTTAATTGCATAAACCAACATCTCAATGGGGACTAGGGCTTCTCATTAGAAAACCAGTTTGAAGAAATAAATGTGTAGCACTTTAAGAAGATTCTTGTGAAAAGATTCCTTTTGAAATTCAAATAATGCCCTTACACATTTGCTGTTGTTCAGTCCTCAAGGGAAGGAGACTCAGTGGTGAAGAACATGCTTAGGATGCAGAAAATCTCAGATTCCGTTCTCTCAAAACTCCAGTTTAAAAGCATCTCTGTTCACAACATTGGAAAAGACCCCAGTGGACTTTCAAGAGAATCACTGTCGTGTCCATTACAGTGTGCCCCACTGGATCGTCAGTCTGATTTCATGTATGGTTGATTTATATAAGGACTACCAGCATTGATGATATGGACTTGAATCTCTAGTGACTCTAAGTCTTAGAAGAAGTTAAAGTACTACAAAAACAAAACATGTTGTTTTTAAAACCAAAACTCTAGCATTGAATTAAGCAAAGGTACAAAGAATCAGTTTTGAATAGTTTTTAGAGGAGTGCGTCAAATTCTGCCAGTACCGTTGCTCCTGGGGGCTATAACTCTTAGAATCATAGAATCATAGAATCATAGAATCATAGAATCATAGAATCAAAGAGTTGGAAGAGACCTCACGGGCCATCCAGTCCAACCCCCTGCCAAGAAGCAGGAATATTGCATTCAAATCACCCCTGACAAATGGCCATCCAGCCTCTGCTTAAAAGCTTCCAAAGAAGGAGCCTCCACCACACTCCGGGGCAGAGAGTTCCACTGCTGAACGGCTCTCACAGTCAGGAAGTTCTTCCTAATGTTCAGATGGAATCTCCTCTCTTGTAGTTTGAAGCCATTGTTCCGCGTCCTAGTCTCCAAGGAAGCAGAAAACAAGCTTGCTCCCTCCTCCCTGTGGCTTCCTCTCACATATTAGTGAAAGAGGCATGGATGTGACATCTTTCCTTTAGGAAAACTGGAACTCCCAAGGATCAAAACACAGTAGATAACTCAAAATAGGTTTTATTGTTCACAAAGAGCTATCCCCTTAAGGCAATAAGCTGGAAGTTTCAAAGGTGTAAAGGGAAATATACATTACAGTCTCTGGTTGTCTTGGGTCCAAGGAGTTTTGCAGCTGAGAAGCTTTTCCAGGTCCCTTTTTCTCAATGGCAGGTCCCCCAATTCCAATGGCCTGTATTTTGAAGGCACAAAGCCTTCCTCTGGTGCCAAAGAACTGGTTTGAAGGCGCTTGAGACTTCTCAACGTCGTCCAGGTTGATCTGAACATGAACCATAAGTCTCAAGGGTAAGAACCTCAGAATTGGTGCTGAGAGGTAACTTAATCAAGGGCTTCAGAGCCAAGTCTCTCTCTCTCACATCCATCTGATAGAAAGTCTGATGGTGGAATGGAAAAGGAAACACTGTCCTGCTCTATAGGTAGAGGTGGGGTCAAACAATTGAGCAGGAGGAACAATTCAACTGGTGCAAACAACATTGATTGACAGCTATAAATGACCAATCAATCCAACTATACATTTACAGGGTAAAAAGGCAAAATCAGGCATGATACAAGTTCAAATCCTGCAACTTACAGTTCTACATATAGGTGGCGCGACTTGCACCGTCACACTGCCCTAAACGGTTCCGGCCCAGCTTACCTGTCCGAACGTATCTCTCCTTATCTAGGACTCTAAGATCTTCTGGGGAGGCCCTGCTCTCGGTCCTGCCTCCTTCACAGATGCGTTGGTGGGAACAAGAGATAGGGCCTTCTCAGCAGTGGCCCCTCGGCTGTGGAATGCCCTTCCCATGGATATAAGATCGCCGCCCCCCTCCTGACATTCCGTAAGAAGGTTAAAACATGGCAGTTCGAGCAAGCTTTTGCTAATGCAACATAATTAGATTAAAATGAAATTCCAAACGATCTGACGATGGACTTGGATCACAATTTTAGTAAGGAGACATTGCAGATTATGTTTTTATGGCTTTGTTTGGTTTTTATATTATATGTTAATGTTTTAATTGTATTTGTAATCTGTTTTTAACTTGCATTTTATAGTAGTGGAGGCATCAGATTGTTGCCGATTGTGAACTGCCCTGAGTCACCTTTGGGCTGAGAAAGGCGGTCTATAAATGTGGTAAATAAATAAATAAATATACAGTACCCAAAATTGGGAAGGGCTGCATTTCTATTCCTTTTAGGCTTACGTTTCTATTCCTGACTCCTAAAATGTATAATGAGATAAAAAGAGAAGAAGAGGGCGTGGATGAGCTCCCCCTGTTAGCTCCAGCTCCTTATGCAGGGACATGAGAGAGGCTTCCCACAAGGATGGTAAAACATCAAAACATCCGGGTGTCCCCTGGGCAACGTCTTTGTAGACAGCCAATTCTCTCACACCAGAAGCGACTTGCAGTTTCTCAAGTCGTGGATCTGTAACTGGTTAAATGGACGAACCCAGAGGGTGCTCACTAATGCTTCCTCTTCATCCTGGAAAGAAGTGACAAGTGGAGTGCCGCAGGGTTCCGTCCTGGGCCCGGTCCTGTTCAGCATCTTTATTAATGACTTAGATGAAGGGCTAGAAGGCAGGATCATCAAGTTTGCAGACAACACCAAATTGGGAGGGATAGCCAATAGGCCTGGGTAACAACGGAAAAATTTGTTTCTAAAATCGATTTGTATTTGGGGTTTTTTTTTGTTTCGATATTTAAAATAATTACAAAATTTTCCCTTAAAAAAGTTCGGTATTTACAAAATTTCGTTAATATTAACGAATCAATTCGTTAAAATGGCGGACGCGGTTGCGCGACGTGAAAATAATAGTTTTAAATAATAGTTTTAACCTCGGAGAAGGAAAGAGGGGGGAAAGAGAGAGAGAGGAGGGGTGAAACAAACCACTTTCTGCCTTTGTGAATGTAAGGGACAGTGAAAGCAGTACTGAAAGATGGCCATCCATTCTTAATAATAATAATAATAATAATAATAATAATAATAATAAATATAATTAATATAATAGTTTTAACCTGGAGAAGGAAAGGGGGGGAAGGAGAGAGAGAGGAGGGTGGGTGAGATCTCTATTCTGGTTTGACAATGCTTCTTCTCAATAATAATAATAATAATAATAATAATAATAATAATAACAAACCACTTTCTGCCTTCGTGAATGTAAGGGACAGTCAAAGCAGTACTGAAAGATGGCCATCCATTCTTAATAATAATAATAATAATAATAATAATAATAATAATAATAATAATATAATATAATAGTTTTAACCTGGAGAAGGAAAGAGGTTAGGCAGGCAACAGGCCGGTCTCTGAGTGCTGCACTGCTGTGTCTCTTTGCCCAATGCACGCAGGCCAGAGTGAGGAAAGAGGTGAGGTGACGACAGGAGGAGAGGAGAATTTGATCCACTTAAGCAGAGGCCAGGGACCCGGAAGTGGGGTAAATGCCGACCGCTTGCAACCAGGGAGAGGGGAGGGAAACAACTATAAAACTTGCACCAGACATACGGAAATAATAACGAAACAATTTCAAAACAATTACGAAATAGCGTTAAAAATTCGTTTCGTTTTTTAGTTGCTCCTGGGTTTGTTATCGCTTCGTTTACCCAAAAAATAATGAATTATTAACGAATTACGAAATTAACGAACGAAACCGCCCAGCCCTAATAGCCAATACTCCAGAGGACAGGAGCAGGATTCAAAACGATCTTGACAGATTAGAGAGATGATTGGCCAAAACTAACAAAATGAAGTTCAACAGTGACAAATGCAAGATACTCCACTTAGGCAGGAAAAACGAAATGCAAAGATACAGAATGGGGGATGCCTGGCTCGAGAGCAGTACGTGTGAAAAAGATCTTGGAGTCCTCGTGGACAACAAGTTAAACATGAGCCAACAATGTGATGTGGCGGCAAAAAAAGCCAATGGGATTTTGGCCTGCATCAATAGGAGCATAGTGTCTAGATCTAGGGAAGTCATGCTACCCCTCTATTCCGCTTTGGTTAGACCACAACTGGAATATTGTGTCCAATTCTGGGCACCACAATTCAAGAGAGATATTGATAAGCTGGAATGTGTCCAGAGGAGGGCGACTAAAATGATCAAGGGTCTGGAGAACAAGCCCTATGAGGAGCAGCTTAAGGAGCTGGGCATGTTTAGCCTGAAGAGGAGAAGGCTGAGAGGAGATATGATAGCCATATATAAATATGTGAGAGGAAGCCAAAGGGAGAAGGGAACAAGCTTGTTTACTGCTTCCATGGAGAATAGGACAAGGAACAATGGCTTCAAACTACAAGAGAGGAGATTTCATCTGAACATGAGGAAGAACTTCCTGACTGTGAGAGCCGTTCAGCAGTGGAACTCTCTGCCCCGGAGTGTGGTGGAGGCTCCTTCTTTGGAAGCTTTTAAACAGAGGCTGGATGGCCATCTGTCAGGGGTGATTTGAATGCAATATTCCTGCTTCTTGGCAGGGGGTTGGACTGGATGGCCCATGAGGTCTCTTCCAACTCTATGATTCTAGGATTCTATGACATGAGAGAGGCCTCCCACAAAGATGGTAAAACATCAAAACATCCGGGTGTCCCCTGGGCAACGTCCTTGCAGACAGCCAATTCTCTCACACCAGAAGCTACCTGCAGTTTCTCAAGTTGCTCCTGACATGAAAAAAAAACCCTACCTACCTGTCTTTTAGAGCATCCACCTGTATAAAAGATAATGACCAGATTCCCATAATTTATGGCACTATAAAATGCTACGGAGTGATTTCATATCCTTCAACTGTCTTTATATGGCAGGGACTGTGCCCTTACACCCAGACGCTTTTAAAAACAAAACTATGATGTGCTGTTCCCTATGTCTGGGCAAACTGCTAGTGCTTTTCTTGAGAAGACTGAGATTCTCAGCAACTGAGTCTATTACAAGTTCTGAACATCAAAAAAGATATTTATTTCTCAAAGTTGCAAACAGAACAGTCAGTTGATAAACCAAATAGATATTTCTTCTTTCTCTTCTCCACCAGTTACTGAGTCAGCCTTTCCCCATGTGGCAAAGGGATCCAGGGATCCTTCACCCTAATCCAGAGCTGTTGTCTTTTAGAAAGAACAAATCTTTCCCTATCTATCTAAGCTCCAGATTAGACTTTGAGATAAGGCAATGCAGTCTCTCTCTCTATAAGACCCTATAAAACTCAATTCTCAAAGCTCAATATCTATTTTTCTTTATACTCTATAACTCTCTTATAATCTATCTAACCATAGCTCAATTCTTCTCAATAAACTTCTCTGTCTATCTTAATTTCTCAATTGTTCTCAATACCTGTCTATAATTCAATTGTTTTTACAGTGGTTTGTCGGAGCTACCTTTCTGGCCACCAGCACATCAGATTCCTTCTTCAGAATTGTACAGGCAGGGAGGACTCCAAAATGGAAGTCTTTCCCCGGGAGCAGGGGCGGGCTCAAAGAGTTGCTCCCTAGGCCAATCATTGCAAAGAGTTTGCAGACTGGCTTTTCCCACCTTTGGCTGTTAAACTCCAGTCTTTGCAAGGCTGCAGCAGCTCCTGGGAGAAAGGTAAGGGGCAGCCACTCCAAGCAACTAAAAGAGCAATGCAAACCAGTCTCCTGGGAGACGGAACAGGGACAGTCCCAATCAATTCTCTGTCATCCCACTTTTTCAGCTGCTTTTAAAATGTTCCGGTTTCTCTTTCTTCCTCCCACTTTGCTCATCATCCTCAACTTCAACTGCTGAACTACTTTGCATTCAGTTAAATCAGAGGAGAAGACGGGGGGGGGGGGGGGGGGGGGGATAAAATTGTGCCTATCATTGTAGACTCAGGCAAAATCAAGTTGCCACAGCCTCTTCAATCTTGTCTTCTTTTTTTCATGGCCACACTTTGGTGTTACCTACCCATGTGTATTCTGGTTTTCAACTGTAAAACAGCTGAAGTTATGCAGAAGGCATTAACATACGAGTGCATTGCATTCTCAAGGTTATTCTCTCCCTCCTTTGTTTACTTCCGAGGATGTTTAAATGAATCTCCTTGGGAAACAACATTCAACTCTGATCTAATTATGCATATTTGTATTTAGAGATATAAGCACAGAGCCATGTTTGGAGCCGAGAAGTGGCAGAAATAAAGAATTGGGGGGAAAGAGTGATAGTTTTCCAATCTTATTATCTTAAGAGGGAAAATGTCATAATGCAAACAATAACACAGCAGTGTTAAATAGAAACTCTTTTCGTTGTTCTCTCAAAGGAAATGCAATACATGGGCTTCCTTATGAGCCTCCAGGGATAATAAGCCCAACAAAAACATACCACAATAATAACATGAACAAATAGCAAGGGATGAATGTTTTCAAAGGATGTAGATAGATTTTATTTTCTTTGAGCTGAGAAACACATTCAAGGTGCTTTGCAAACTCTGACCCTCTTCTTTATATGTGCATTCAAGGAGTAGGTCCTGCCTGGAGTGTAATGGAAAACAAGGTTAGAAAATAACAGTTGAATACACATTCATTACAAGAGGCTGTTTTTGAATTCCTTCGACTTATCTCCAAATACCCATCATGTTTATCTCACTCACCAGGTATATTGCTAGTCACAATGCTGCCGATCTGTGGATAATGGTCCAGTGGAGTGTAATTTATTTGTTTCAATGATAGCTAATAACAAAGTTATGGAATGAGTTATGGTGTGCTGGTTTTCAAGATGGAAATTGCATGCTTTTGGGAGGGCTTGGGTTTTCTAATTGCCCAAACCTCGTCTGTTTTCCTGGTTGCTTGAAAGCACACTTTAGGGATCACTTCTGTACTCCTGGATTACTTTCATTTCTTACCAACCCTCTAGTTCAGTGGTCTTCAAACTAAGGCCCGGGGGCCAGATACGGCCCTCCAAGGTCATTTATCCGGCCCTCGCTCAGGGTCAACCTAAGTCTGGAACAACTTGAAAGCACACAACAACAACAACAACAATCCTATCCCATCAGCCAAAAGCAGGCCCACACTTCCCACTGAAATACTAATAAGTTTATATTTGTTAAAATTGTTCTTCATTTTAATTATTGTATTGGTTTAAAGTGTTTTTGCACTACAAATACGATATGTGCTGTTGTAGTACAGTGTGCTGATCAAGCTACTAGTAGTAGAAGGGGAAAGAGGGTTGCTCAGGTGTTGGAACAAGAGCAGCAAAGGAAGCGAATTAGGGAGATATTCATGACACCTACAGATACTGAGTCTTTCAAGGGATTCACAGACACAGAAGGGAGTAGAGGTTTGAAACGGGTTACTCGGGAGCAAGAGTCAGATGAAGAACAGGAAAGGAAGCAGATCAGTGAAATACTTAATGCTCCAACTGAGGAGGGAGACTTCATGGGGTTCACAGGAAGTGATGGGACTGAAAGTGATAACGGAGAGGAGGATGGGTTAGACTGGACCCGGGTGCAGGAGATCAGGGACATCTGTACTCAACCCACATTAAGTGATGAGTTTGAAGGATTTTCAGGAGACTGGCAACCTGGTAATACATGGGGTGATCTAAGTTTTGATAGGTGCTGGAAAAGTTCGAGGGACGGGCAGTGGCAAGCAGCTGTGGAAGCCAAGGCACCTGAGAGTGATGAAGACAGGGTGGAGAGCACTTCATCATCCGATAATGAATTATAGGATAAAAGAAGGTATCAAACATTGGGGACTTTGCAGTAGGCAAAGTGTTGTATTGAGCTTGGGACTTTGTTGCTGCCATTACTTTCGCCTTGGATTCTGGGACTGCAGATCGCTGTGCTTCCGTGCTTCTACTGACTGGAATCCTGTAAGTGCTGACTTCTACTTCCTTGCTGACTTCGGATTGTTTTTGGACGACGACATCGCGTTTTGGACTCAAACTTCTGCTTTTGGACGGGCAACGACTTTGGACTGTTTCCTGAATACGTTTTTGCTTGCTTCCACCTTGCTACCTTGTGTTTTGTGAACGCTGTGATTTTGAAGCAGTTTGCTCCAGTATAATCCAGGTTATTTTCCAAGTTGCGTTTTTTGCATAGCAGTTTGCTACAGACTTTGTTTTCTTGTTAGATACATTGAGTTAAGTGTTTCTAAGCTATTTTTGTTACATTAATAAACCTTGTTTGGACCTTTTACTTGTGTTTGGCTCCTTTAAAGCTTCTGGTTCACGACATGTGCAGTGTGCATACGAATTCATTCGTGGTTTTTTTTTTTTCAAATTATATTCTCATCCTCCAACAGTTTGAGGGACTGTGACCTGGCCCTCTGTTTAAAAAGTTTGATGATCCCTGCTCTAGATCAAGGCTAAAGTCTGCCAAGGAAAGCAGACTGGCAGCCAGTGGAGCTGACTTGGAGTGTGGTGGAGGCTCCTTCTTTGGAGGGTTTTAAACAGAGGCTGGATGGCCGTCTGTTGGGGTTGCTTTGAATGAAAATTTCCTGCTTCTTGGCAGAATGGGGTTGGACTGGATGGCCCATGAGGTCTCCTCCAACTCTATGATTCTATGACGTAACAGGGGGGTTGTATGTTCCCTGTACGCCGCTCCGGTGAGCAACCTGGCTGCCATCCATTTCCGAACAGCTTCCAAATAGTCTTCAAAGGCAACCCCATGTAGAGTGTGTTGCAGTAATTATTTGAGATGTAACCAGAGCATGGACCACCATGGCCAAGTCTGACTTCCCATGGTATGGGCGCAACTGGTGCATAAGTTTTACTTGTGCAGAAGTCCCCCTGGCTACCACCAAAACCTGGCCCTCCAGGCTCGGCAATGAATCCAGGAGAACTCCCATGCTGCAAAACTACATCTTCAGTTGGATTCTGGGAAACAAATTTTCAAAGAAAAGTTGCAGAAAGTTTAGGTGCTTAGCTTCTCTTAAATTTTCTGCAACTTCTATTTGAAACCTATGAACCCACCAGGAACTTGAAACCTACGAACCTTCCTACGAACCCACCAGGAACTTGAGATCATCAGAGGAGGCCCTGCTCTTGATCCCGCCTGCTTCACAAGCAAGTTTGGCGGGGACAAGAGACAGGACTGTGGAACTCTGTGGCGGCCCCTCAGCTGTGGAACTCCCTGCCTAGGGATATTAGATCAGCCCCTCCCTCCTGACCTTTCGAAAAAGAGTGAAAACCTGGCTCTTTGAGCAAGCATTTGGAACTTCAGGATAAACAGACAAACTTGAATCAGAAAATGACCCAGGAACAGTTAAGACAAAGGAATCGAAGAGGATTTGAATGAGAGGATTTTTTAAAAAATCTATTATTTATTTTTTATGTCTCAAAATGTACTGTAATGTTTCTTTTTGCTTTTTATCAATGTATGTATTTTATATATGGCATCAAATTGTGCTGACTTTGTATGCCGCCCTGAGTCGCCTTCGGGCTGATATGGGCGGGATAGAAATAGTGTAAATAAATAAATTTCCCATTGAACCATGCAGGAACCTACCAGTAGTTTCTTGTTAAGGAGGAATGCCGAAAGTCACAATATCAATCTAAATCTTGTTTTAATCAGGGATGGGATTCAGCGAAGGCACACAGGCTTCACACCACTTTGTTTCGGATGGTTCCCAGTTCGTCAATTTCGCACTCCACTTCGTCCCCTTTCTTGAGGAAGATGGGGGATTTCCAGAAGACCCCAACCCCGGGCGGAGTCCCAGTGAGGAAGATGTCTCCTGGGTATAAAGTGACAAACTGGGAGACCCAGCACTTCCATTTTGAAGATCATCTGCTTGGTGCTGCTGTTCTGGACCAGCTCTCCATTCACTTGGCAGCGGATCCCCAGGTTGTGAGGATCTGACACGGCATCCTTGGTGACCAGAGCCGGACCCAGCGGGCAAAAGGTTTTCCCCAAAAGCCACTGCTTGCCGTTCCTCTTCATTTGCCAGTCCCTGGCGCTGACATTGTGGGCGATGGTATAACCAGCCACATGGGACATGGAATCCACCTCCTGAATGTGTTTGCCTTTCTTGCCAATGACGAAAGCATGCTCCACTTCCCAGTTGACTTCATTGCTCTCTGCCGGGTGGATGATGGGATCATAGGGCCCCACGATGGAGCTGGAGAATTTACTGAAAATGATGGGCTCTTTAGGGATCTTCACATTTTGTTCCAGACAATGGTCCACGTAGCTCATCCCCACGCAAATCACTTTGTCAGGGTTCGTAATGGGGGCCAAAAGGATCACTTGGGAATGGGGAATGGCACGTTGATCAGATGCCTGCGCTCTCTTGGTCACTTGGAGAGCGGCCTCTCCAGCCTCCAAAAAGCCTCGCATGGACTTTGGCAGAGAAGGGTCCAAGCTGTTGAGGTCCAGGACGTCCCCTCCGTCCTTCACCTCAGGCTGATCCAGGGCTCCGACGCTGGCTCTTCGGTGCGGAACTGGACCAGGTGCATGGCTCCATTGCAGAAGCTGGAAGCCCCCCTGGATCCCCAAAAATTTGCCCCAAGACCCTTTGAAAGAGCCCTGTGCAGAGGCCCCTGCATTCAAGCCTGTACTTTGCAGGGTTTCCAGGCTCCCTCCAAACACGCCACTTCCCCAACATCTGTTTGCAGCTTCTGCCCTTTGCTCTTTGCAGGCTCAGAACTAGGAAAGCAAATAAGTAAATAAATAAACCTTGTCTCCCAGAGACAAGTTTTCAAATTTGCTAAGTATCTGGCATGAACAGAGATGAAACCAAAATCCTGAATAGTGTCTGAAAGTTTGTGTGTTCAGCAAAGTCCTGTGGTTACAGCAGTTATTATATAGTTGTTTTGTGGTGACTAAGTTTGGCCATGATCAAAAATCGTGCCTGGCATGGGAACATGCGGTAGAAATCAAATTACCAGGGACCTCTTGGCTCAATTTAGGAAACTCACAGCTATTTAAATCAATTTCTACCTCAAACGAAGAAACAATGTTAAAAGCAGTACACCACTGGCCCTGACATCCTGCACAGATGTTAAAGAATAAAAAAAAACCAATACAAATTTACCATCTTAGCGAGTTCATGGAGAAAATGGCACAGTGAGGCGTATGAGGCTGAAATGCCCAAAGGCAAGAGAGTTCTGAAATCAAGTAATATAATCAAGTAAGAATTAAGTAATAGATTTTATCTCATGCATGACAAATCAGAGCATTGCTCCCCAGGGAGAATGTTAATTGTTTTCAGTGTTAGGAGGAGAAAACAAATGATCCTAAATAGCTAATTGGTATGATTTTGACAGCAGTTTCAGCTGAAATAGCAAAATAACAACAGCCGCTGCCAGGATGTTATTGTAAAATAATGGAAGTTGGGCACAAAATCTTTCAAAAAGAGCCTGGTTAATTTGAACATGTGCCTTAAAAGTGAATCTACGGTGTAAAAAGGAGAAGAGTCAAATAGTTATGAAGTTATCTGGTTTCAATATATCTCATATATCAAGGCAACCTGCAATACAAATAGATTTTTATTCATTCAGAGGAATTATAGATGGACTCAGTGATGACCTGAGGAAACTCACTTCTGGTTGTGAAGAGAAAAAAGCAGGAACTTGGGAAATAAGACCCACCGAATAAACTAGGGGCACATTTCACGAGGAATCTGAAGAGGGGGTTCCAATTTCATATTAAGTGTAAGAGAAATTGTTTTCCCCAGGTTTTTATTTATTTAGATCAGTGGTTCTCAACCTGGGGGTCGGGACCCCTGGGGAGGGTCACGAGGGGGTGTCAGAGGGGTCGCCAAAGACCATCAGAAAACACTGTTTTTTCTGTTGGTCATGGGGGTTCTGTGTGGGAAGTTTGGGCCGATTCTATCATTGGTGGGATTCAGAATGCTCTTTGATTGTAGGTGAACTATAAATCTGAGCAACTACAATTCCCAAATGTCAAGGTCTATTTTCCCCAAACACCATCAGTGTACACATTTGGGCATATTGAGTATCCGTGCCAAGTTTGGTCCAGATCCATCCTTGTTTGAGTCCACAGTGCACTCTGGATATAGGTGAACTACAACTCCCAAACTCAAGGTCAATGCCCACCAAACCCTTCCAGTATTTTCTGTTGGTCATGGGAGTTCCGTGTGCCAAGTTTGATTCAATTCCATCATTAGTGGAGTTCAGAATGCTCTTTGATTGTAGATGAACTATAAATCCCAGCAACTCCAACTCCCAAATGCCAAGGTCTATTTTCCCCAAACACCATCAGTGTACACATTTAGGCATATTGAGTATTCGTGCCAAGTTTGGTCCAGATCCATCCTTGTTTGAGTCCCCAGTGCACTCTGGATGTAGGTGAACTACAACTCCCAAACTCAAGGTCAATGCCCACCAAACCCTTCCAGTATTTTCTGTTGGTCATGGGAGTTCCGTGTACCAAGTTTGGTTCAATTTCATCATTAGTGGAGTCTAGAATGCTCTTTGATTGTAGATGAACTATAAATCCCAGCAACTACAACTCTCAATTGACAAAATCGACCCCCTGCTCAACCCCACTAGTATTCAAATTTGGGTGTATCAGGTATTTGTGCCAAATTTGGTCCAGTAAATGGAAATACATCCTGCATATTGGATATTTACATGGCAATTCATAATAGTAGCAAAATTACAGTTGTGAAGCAACAACGAAAATAATGTTATGGTTGGGGGTCACCACAACACAAGGAACTGTGGCATTAGGAAGGTTGAGAACCACTGATTTAGATCCATTTTCTATGTAGTTTGACCACCGCAGCATAGTTGTGAGGTTTTTTAAAAAAACAGTGATTAATTGTATCAATTTTAAAATGTAGTCCCCAAATTAAAAGAACTGTTCTCAAATATAACAAAGGAAGTAATTCGTTCTGCAGACACAAAGTGCTCACAAATTGTATTAGCAGGCATTGAAATGTACTATTATACTCCCTTTGATTTCCCCTTCTTCCTACAGTCTTTCGGTCTAGCGACTACAGGATACCACTGGGAAAACTAAATTTAAATATTCCAAAATGCTCTGTTCACTTAATCACCGTATGGAACTTTAGTCCTCCTCCTTGCTTTCAGACTCTTTCCCTGTGAATCGGATGTTAATAGCACTTTTCTGCCAGCCTTATGGGGAAATAAGGAGACTTAATTGGCTGCATTCACTAGGAGCTACAGAACCACTACTCCCCCCAAGTTGTTTTTATCCAAATTCCGGCTGACCTATTTCTAGAAAAATATAAATATCGGGATGCTAGAGATTTTCATTTTGTCAGCATTTTTAAACAAGGTATCCTGTGCTGTGAATAACAACACGGTTATCTTTAAGCCTAGAAACTTCTCTAGTTTTTACATTGCACTTTTGTCTGGATCATGTATCCAAAAACAATATGGGTGCAGGTCTACTGAAATAAAAACTGAGGTAAATGCATATATCTATGATCTATCATATGAAAAACAAAAACAATACTGGATTAAGGTATGATGGAATGCATGCAAAACTGATGCAAGAGCTGGTGTGGAATAATGGTTTGGATTTTAGTCTATGAATGGAAAGCAGGCATTGCTCAGCTATGGAAACCCACAGGGTGATATTTGGTAAGCACTTAGGCCAGTGTAAAACACTTGCGAAGGCTGATCTGGCTGGGGTGGTCCATGCCTTGGTCACCTCTAGATTGGACTACTGTAATGCGCTCTACGTGGGGCTGCCCTTGAAAACAGCTCGGAAATTCCAACTGGTCCAACGGGCAGCAGCCAGGATGTTAACTGGGGCTCCTTACAGAGAGAGGTCAACCCTCCTGTTCAAGGAGCTCCACTGGCTGTCGTTTATTTTCCGAGCCCAATTTAAGGTGCAAGTGCTTACCTACAAAACCCTAAACGGTTTGGGACCACCCTACCTGCGTGACCGTATCTCCGTTTATGAACCCACGCGCTCACTTAGTTCATCCGGAGAGGCCCTGCTCGTGATTCCGCCAGCGTCGCAGGCACGTTTGGTGGGGATGCGAGACAGCGCTTTCTCTGTGGTGGCCCCCAGACTCTGGAACACCCTCCCAAAAGATCTTAGACAGACCCCTACATTGGCAGTCTTTAGAAAGAACTTGAAGACCTGGCTGTTCCGATGTGCCTTCCCAGAATAGGAATCTCCAATAACAAGTCCCAGAAGCACTTTATTAGAACTAAGATTGCCGCACACCGCACACTGCACTTACCCTATAATCCTTACATATCACCTGTCACATCAGCACTTTTAATCCTGTACCCATTACTCTGCCCCGGTCCAGTTTTATAGTGTTTTGATGTATTGTTTATTGCTTGTTGTTTAATATTGCTTAATTGTTTTCAATTTGCTTTAGGTGTTGTATTGTTATGTTGTGTTTTGAGGCCTTGGCCTTTGTAAGCCGCATCGAGTCCTTCGGGAGATGCTAGCGGGGTACAAATAAAGATGATAATAATAATAATAATAATAATAATAATAATAATAATAATAATATACGCAGCTTTGTCCCGTGTTACTGAATTCTGCACCAGGGCCAGAAGGCCAATTTCCAAATGATGCCAAAATCCCCATTGATGGAATTGTACCAGGAGCTGCATGTGACGTCTGTAGACAGTCCACGTCTCGCAGGCGTATAGCAGGGTTGGGAGGACAAGCATCTTGGTATCCCTACGAAGGTCCTCAAACACTCTGTGCTTCAGTCGGAAAAATGCTGCACTCGCAGATCTCCAGCGGTGTTGTATTTCAGTGTCAATGTTGACTTTTGTGGAGAGGTGGCTGCCAAGGTAGCGCAAATGGTCAATGTTTTCTAATGTTACACCATTAAGCTGTATTTCCGAATTTCAAGATTTTTGGTGGTGACATGGTGTAGTGATTTTAGCTAGGACCTCAGTTAGAGAGGTCCATGCCTGGTGAGCATTCACTAAAACCAGATCAGCCAGGACAGAGAAACACGCTCACCAGGTTAAAGACAAACCAGAGATTTACTATGATTTGACCAGAAAGGATGCCAAGAAGGAAGGCTAGTGAGCAGATGGAACAAAGGGGAGACTGTTAGGGTGCCTAATTAGTTTGGTGGCTGTTCAATTTGGCATAACTGAGCAGTGGAGATTCCCTTCCAAATCTGCAGGAGTAAGGGAATCCATGTGAGTACACTTCTCAGGGCCAATCCAATATCTAGCATGCCAGATTGTTATGGACAAGTGTTAATATAGATGTGCCCACAGCCTTAGAGAAAAGCAACTATACTTTGAACAAATCCTACCAATAAAATCTCATGATAGGGTCACTATAATTTGGAGACAACTTGAAGGCAGAAGAAGAACAGCAAAACCGAAACAGCCTGGTTTATACATCTTAATTTGTAAGCCATCCAGCAGTTGAACTATAAAAGTACTTCAGCTGAATGAAGAATGGAAAGAGAACAGCTACTGGAATGATGTTTTTCTGAATGGCAAGATTGTTCATCCTTGCACATGGTAAATCACTAGCAACACAACAATCAAACAATAGCTGGAAAAGTTCACATTTGCTAAAACTTTGGCAATATCCCTTCATCAAGCAATCTTTTTTGTGGTATGGAAGAAAGAAATAATGGCAATATTTGTACTCCCCAAAGAAATACCTATCGGAGTAATTAGGCTTCAAACTGAGAAGCAATATAATATTAAAGCCAGAAGGGAGAGCACAGTTGTCATGAGCTAGCAAAATTTACTGCTGATTCACCTAATCTATACAACCTGGCCCAATAAATGTTTATATGGAATTAAGTCCCAGTAGGTTCAAGTGAGGCCGATGCCCAAGCAAGTCCACGCAGGTTTTATTAGCCTTATGATGTCAGTGGCTCTACTGGAGAGTCATCCTGAAGGACAATATTGCAAAGTGATGATAACAATTGTATGATGATGACATATGATTATTACTTTATTTTTCTGTTGTGCAAGCAATTTTCATTTGGACATTTATATATTTTCCCATTGCAGTCTTCCTGCTGCCCATCACCACGATATCTTTTTATATGTTTACTAGCCATCCCCTGACACACGTTGCTATGGCCCAGTCTGTGTATATGTGTTTTGTGTGTGTATGTATGTGTGTATATGTGGTTTTGTGCGTGTATTGTAATGATTTTTTTTGTTTTCTAAGTCTCTTCTACTGTGTTTTCCAGTGATTTTATGAGTGATGGTCACTTGCTGGCCTGATAGGTGTATTGTGTCCAAATTTGGTGACAATTCATCCAATGGTTTTTGAGTTATGTTAATCCCACAAGCGAACATTACGTTTTTATTTATATAGATCAGTGGTTCTCAACCTTCCTAATGCCGCGACCCCTTAATACAGTGCCCCATGTTGCGGTGACCCCCAACCATAAAATTATTTTCGTTGCTACTTCATAACTGTAATGTCACTACTGTTATGAATCATAATGTAAATATCTGATATGCAGGATGTACTTTCATTCACTGGATGAAATTTGGCACAAATACCCAATACACCCAAATTTGAATACTGGTGGGGTTGGGTGGGATTGATTTTGTCATTTGGGAGTTGTAGTTGCAGGGATTTATAGTTCATCTACAATCAAAGAGCATTCTTAACTCCGCCAACAATGGAATTGAACCAAACTTGGCACACAGAACTCTCATGACCAACAGAAAACACTGGAAGGGTTTGGTGGGCATTGACCTTGAGTTTTGGAGTTATAGTTCACCTACAACTAGAGAGCACTGTGGACTTCAACAATTATAGCTCTGGACCAAACTTGGCATGAATCCTCAATGTGCCCAAATGTGAACACTGGTGGAGTTTAGGGAAAATAGACCTTGACATTTGGGAGCTGTAGTTGCTGGGATTTATAGTTCACCTACAATCAAAGAGCATTCTGAACCCCACCAATGATAGAATTGGACCAACTTCCCACACAAAACACCCATGACCAGCAGAAAATACTGTGTTTTCTAATGGTCTTTGGTGACCCCTCTGACAACCCCTCGTGACCCCCCCAGGGGTCCCGACCCCCAGGTTGAGAAACACTGATATAGATGCAGCACTGACCCCGGTGGCACAGTGGGTTAAGCCCCTGTGCTGGCAGGACTAAAGACTGGCAGGTTGCAGGTTCAAATCCGGGGAGAGCATGGATGAGCTCCCTTTATCAACTTCAGTTCTTCTTGCGGGGACATGAGAGAAGCCTCCCACAAGGATGATAAAACATCCAAACATCCAGGCATCCCCTGGGTAACATCCTTGCAGATGGCCAATTCTCTCACACCAGAAGCAACTTACAGTTTCTCAAGTCACTCCTGACATGACAAAAAAAAAAAAAGCAGTGACCCCAGGTTAAAAACCCTTGACAAAGGTTTGAATTTTCTAGGAAGATCTGTATCTTTGCCAGTGTTTCAGTAGTGGGACTGCCATCTAGGATCGCCTAATTGGATCCCTACAGCCATCTTGTGTTCCTTATATTTCGCCCTTCTCACCCCGCAGGGGCCTCAGGGCGGATTACAGTGTACACATATATGGCAAACATTCAATGCCAATTTTTGACATACAAACATATACAGACATACACAGAGGCTATTTAACTTTTTCTGGCCGCCAGGGGAGCTGTTGCTTTCATCATCCATCTGCGACGCTGATGAAGCACTTCCGCATTCCCCGCATGATTCCCCGCTGAAATGCTTTGCTGGAGTCTTCTTTATGGCCTCATAAATCAGTTAATTTAGCCTCCCCACACTTTAAGGTGGTACCTTATTTTCCTACTTGACAGATGCAACTGTCTTTCGGGTTGCAAAGGTCGACAACAGGCTACACACAATTGGCCTGAGGAGTGAGATGGCAGTGCCTTCCTACCCCCAAGCACCCTCATTCCCTCCTCCGAAACTACAGAAAAACATGCTTCACTGATATGGTTGGGTCTATAGTTCCTGACACTGCATAGAATCATAGAATCATAGAATCAAAGAGTTGGAAGAGACCTCACGGGCCATCCAGTCCAACCCCATTCTGCCAAGAAGCAGGAATATTGCATTCAAATCACCCCTGACAAATGGCCATCCAGCCTCTGCTTAAAAGCTTCCAAAGAAGGAGCCTCCACCACACTCTGGGGCAGAGAGTTCCACTGCTGAACGGCTCTCACAGTCAGGAAGTTCTTCCTAATGTTCAGATGGAATCTCATTTTGGTCATTTTGGTAGCTACAGACCTTGAGGGGAGGGGTCTTACCATTTCTAGGCTCCACCACTGCCAGAATGACACAGAATGAGGAAGCACATATCTGTGAGAATGGGGGGTGCAGGGAAGGTTGGAGCCCCAGCCGATTTTTTTTTTGTTGTGTCAGGAGCGACTTGAGAAACTGCAAGTCGCTTCTGGTGTGAGAGAATTGGCCGTCTGCAAGGACATTGCCCATGGGACGCCTGGATGATTTGATGTTTTTATCATCCTTGTGGGAGGCTTCTCTCATGCCCCAGCCGATGCTCAGCCTTGTCATACCAGCTTTGGCATAGGTGGGCTTTGTGGCTGCTGTCCTGTTGCAAACAGTTTGGAATGGCATTTTTAATACCAGTTCCAGTCACATTTTGTGGCTGTATGCTCTCAGACATGCATTGGATGCATCATAGTCTGTAGATCACTAGTTTAGAAGACTGTAGGTGTTAATAGTCAGGATCATGATCTACCTTGCTATCCTCTCACCCATATTGGCTCATATCCCAACATGGCTAATATCCCAACATGTGGCTAGCAAATTTTGTACTTAAAAGTCTGATGCCTTTATTAGAATGCCACATCTTTAATGCAAATAATTAACATTTATTTTCTTCTCATTCCTGCCATTCTACTCGCTACAGTTTTTTGTGGCATTCTTGGCATATTAAAGTGAAACAACAATTTGCCAATTTTGATTTTGGATTGGGGGAGCCAAAAAAATACTCCAAGCTTCAGAGATGTCCAAGAGATTTCACTGCCTGTAGCAAATAATAGTATTATGCCCTCTGACAAACCCCAAGCTGGACTGGTAGTTGAATGTTATTAATATTGGCAATAGGATAGATCCTCCATCAGACAAATGTTGGTGAGGCAGCTGAAAGACTGATTGTGTGGCACACTTGCCCCTAAGAAAGGAAAATGACTGGGGAGTTGTCAATGCTGTCCTCCTGCATCACTTGCCACTGGCAATTGCCCCGAATTCCCAAATGATAGGGCTCAATATGTGTGAACTTTTGCATTTTATACTCATGTAATATATGCCTTCAGGAATCAAATGCAGTTTGCCAGCCTGGTGCTAAATGTATTCATTTGGAAATGAGTGCCAATTAGTCGTAGAAAATATTTTAACAGCAAAATGAATAGAATTAGCATCGCTAATCAGATGCAGGTCTGGCTGGTGGGCCTCCAAGTTAAAAATATACTTTATAAACAAGAAAGAATGCTTAGGCAGATAGAGCTTCCTAACTGAGTGCCAACGTGATGTTTGCATGTATCTCCATCATCTACTACCCTCTGTTTGATTGGATGGTATAGCTGCCCTTCCACAGTTGTAAATGAATAAGTAAGTAAATGTTTTGTGATGTGTATAACACTGAAAAACAGCAACCAAAACTAAATGCAGGTTGTTGGTTTTTTTTGTTGTTGTTGTTGTGTCAGGAGCAACTTGAGAAACTGCAAGTCGCTTCTGGTGTTAGAGAATTGGCCGTCTGCAAGGACGTTACCCAGGGGACGCCCTGATGTTTTTGACGTTTATCATCCTTGTGGGAGGCTTCTCTCGTGTCCCTGCATGGGGAGCTGGAGCTGATAGAGGAAGCTCATCTGCGCTCTCCCCGGATTCGAACCTGCGACCTGTTGGTCTTCAGTCCTGCCGGCACAGTGCTACCAGTATGCAGATGATACCCAGCTACTCTTGGTCTCGAACCTGGAACAACCACGATTTCTTAACACAAGTTGCAAATTGTTATCCAAACAAGACTATGTTAACATAAACTGGGACAGGAGACAGAGGGGTGGAGTGGTTAAGCCAAATCTATGAGAGCTCCTGCCTTTGCTGTGGAGTTCCCCAGGGTGCTATCCTCTCGCCCCTGTTATTTAACATCAATGTCTGGCCACTTGCTGGACTGGTGCAGAGCTTTGACATAGAGTGCTACCAGTATGCAGATGATACCCAGCTACTCATGCGTCTCGAACCTGGGACAACCGCAATTCCTGTGAACTTTAGGCTGTGTTTGGAAGCAGTGATGAGTTGGCTGTGAGCGAGCAGACTAAAAGTGAATCCTGCAAAAACTGAGATACTCTGGCCCGGCCAGCCACCAGAATTAATCCAGTCTCTGCCTGATTTCAATGGGGAAGCTCTTCTTCTGTCTGCCACTGTTAAAAGCCTTGGGGTTCTTCTTCTGAGAGGCACAAAACACTTGACTTGTTACAAAAGTTAACTATAGCTTGATGGTTGCTTGAAAAGAGTTTTTTCACTTAGTTACACACAGAGCTAATCAAACAGCTATAGCTGCTGGTTACAAAAATCCCTCACTCTACTTCAGAGAAATAGTAATGAGTCACTGACTAACCTAATCTAGGTAGTCCCCTGAGTTATCAGCTAACTCTCCCAGTTCTTACTGCTAACTAACTCAGTCTAGAGAGCTAATCCCTTGTGCTATCACCCACAAGAAATCAGGTTGCTGTCTGACCCTTCTTGTCAGCAAATCAGTCCTTCCTGACACAGACGCTCTATCTCTCAAAACTCAGTTTCACTTCTTCTCCCACCAGCTCCCAATTCTCCTCTCTACAGAAGCTGAAAATCTTTTCCCTCCTAAGACTTGGCTCCTCCCATCTGCTCTAGCCAATCCCAGGAGACCTCAAACTCCTCCCATCTTCCAGCTATCCTCACTCAAGATGGCTGCTTCCCTGGAGTACACTCTCAAAATGGAGGTTAGCCCTACTGTTATCCAGGCTTCTTCTCCAGCCTACTAGGTAAGATTCACTACAATACCCAAACAGGGGATGAGCTGGAGATGTCACTGCCTTGGTCCTTTTACTATTGGCTGCTACTTCCCAGTGGATATCAGGTGGTGGAATACTGGCTAAATAGTGTAATTTCTCCAGTGGTGTAGGGTGCTGACACCCTGTGATAATGTGGCATGTCTCATTAAGAGCCACATCTGTTTTAGCGTGGTTAATTCCACACTGGGCATGCATACTCAGCAGCAGAGTAGCAAAGCGCAAGGGCAGATGTCTTCACTGTGTCTGGTTGTGATCCCCAGGTTGTGCCAGGGGAGATAGTGGTGGGGTATCATCATCATCAACATCAACATCATCATTTAATTACTTATTAATCGCCCTCCATCCATCAATCGCCCTCCATTTACAAGCTAAAATTGTAAAGGATAAAAATACATACATACAGATATTGATAAAATTAACAAAGATCAAAAGCTCTAGTAAAAAGCCAGGTATTAAGGGCTAGGGTAAAAGGCCCTAACTCACGAATGGCCCTCATATAGGGCGGCAAGGAATTCCATAAGGCAGGGGCAGAAATAGAAAAAGCCCTGCGTCTGGTCCTTTCCAAGTGCACTTCTCTAGGACCTGGTATATAAAGTAAGTCACGTTGGGATGGTCATTGCGACCTCTGATGATGGGAGAATGAGAGATGGTCCCTAAGATACGATGGACCCTGGCTATAAAGAATTTTAAAGGTCAGAACTAGCATCTTATATAGACCACGGTAATCAGTTGGAAGCCAATGCAAATGCCGCAATACTGGTGTTATATGGCATTTCATGGGTGTTCTTGTGAGTAGCCTGGCTGCCGCATTCTGAACAATACGGACCTTTCGGGTCGTAGACATCGAAAGGCCAACATACAGGGCGTTGCAATAGTCCAGCCTAGATGTGACCGTGGCATGGATGACTGTTGCCGGAGCCTCGTCAGATAGGTAGGGTGCCAGTTGCCTCGCTTGTTGTAGATGGGAAAAGGCCTGTTTGCTGGCAGCAGCGACCTGAGCTTCCATTGTCAGCTGTGAATCCAAAACGACACCCAAGCTCTTAATGGTAGGTGAAGGAGATAGGGGAGCACCATCGAAGGTGGGTAGCAAATGGGTCAGACCAATCGAGCGGCCATGCCAGAGAATCTCAGTCTTCGCCGGGTTCACCTTCAGTCTACTAGCACATAGCCAGTTCGACAGAGCCCCCAGACATAAGGTGAAATTGTCTGGTATTGACGTTGCTCTAGGCTCCAAACGCAGAAGGAGTTGGGTGTCGTCCGCATATTGATAGCAATTTAGGCTGAAACTCTGAACCAAAGTAGCAAGGGGTCTAACATAGATGTTGAAGAGAAGAGGGGAGAGAATTGCACCTTGGGGTACCCCACATAGGAGGGGAGATCTTTCAGAGACTTGATCCATATACTCCACGCACTGGCTCCAGTTTCGGAGAAATGAGTCGAACCAATTGAAAGCCTGACCGCGAACTTATAATAATAATAATAAGTAGTTGTCCCCTGCCACACGTTGCTGTGGCCCACATGGGGGTTCTGTGTGGGAGATTTGGCCCAATTCTATCGTTGGTGGGATTCGGAATGCTCTGTGATTGTAGGTGAACTATAAATCCCGGCAACTACAACTCACAAATGTCGAGATTCTATTTTTCCCAAACTCCACCAGTGTTCACATTTGGACATACTGAGTATTTGTGCCAAGTTTGGTCCAGATACATCATTGTTTGAGTCCACAGTGATCGCTGGATGTAGGTAAACTACAACTCCAAAACCAAATGACACTGCCCACCAAACCCTTCCAGTATTTTCTGTTGGTCATGGAAGAACTGTGTGCCAAGTTTGGTTCAATTCCACCATTGGTGGGGTTCAGAATGCTCTTTAATTGTAGGTGAACTATAAATCCAGGTGACTACAACTCCCAAATGTCAAGGTCTATTTTCCCCAAACTCCATCTGTGTTCATATTTGAGCATATTGAGTGCTTGTGCCAAGTTTGGTCCAAATCCATCATTGTTTGAGTCCACAGTGCTCTCTGGATGTAGGTGAACTACAACTCCCAAACTCAAGGTCAATGCCCACCAAACCCTTCCAGTATTTCCTGTTGGTCGTGGGAGTTCTGTGTGCCAAGTTTGGTTCAATTCCATTGTTGGAGTTCAGAATGCTCTTTGATTGTAAGTGAACTATAAATCCCAGCAACTACAACTCCCAAATAACAAAATCATAATTTTTTGAGTGATGGTCACTCCTTGTGTTGTGAGATGTTTTGTTGCCAAATTTGGTGTGATTTTGTTCATTGGTTCTTTTGTTTTTAAGGTACTCATTATGCACAGAGCATTTTTTTATATATAGATAATAATAATAATAATAATAATAATAATAATTATTATTATTATTATTATTATTATTATTATTATTACCTAAAATAGCCTTCGGTCAAAGGGAACATGAAGAAGCAACCAGTCCCTTAGTCAGTTTTGTCCCAAACTGCCTAGAGTACAATGAAAGTTGATCCTAAATTTTCTTCTTTCATCTCAGTACGCACTGTTTTGCATGCCAGCTCAGAGCTTCTCTGCCATTTTCAATCATCTCCGCAATGCAAACAAGTCCTCAAGCTAAATGAATCTTTAATGTTAAGAGTCAGGAGCATCTTCTTATAGAGCTCTGCGTTTGTCTCTGGTGCTCCTCAAAACCCAGCCCTGGAAATTGTAGAGAAGTTGCCGGGTTTGGTTTTGGATTCTGCCAGCATTCATGTGAAACAAATGCATCACTTTGTAACCACAACAGCAATGTACTTTTTAAAATAGCCCAGGGCAAGATTTTCAAGAAAAATTAAACCCACCGGTCTGCAAAGCTACAGTTGGCAGGCAACGTTTTGATTCTGTGTCTGGTAGAGCAGGTTTATAATTTACAGAGGAGGAAGATGCAAGGCCTCCTCAGACCTTATACCTCTCCCATCCCCGTACCCAGGGGCGGCTCATCCATTACGCGAAGTAAGCGGTCGCAGAACACTTTTTTTTGCCAGGGGCGCAGAGGCGCCTCTGTAAATGCCCCTCGACCGCCACTTGAGGAGCGCCCCCTCAGCTCACAACAGCCCTAGCAGTCCGGGGGGAGCCTCGGGTTCTTGCCTCGCTGCCGGACGATCCTCTTCCCAAAGGGGCCAGGCCCATGAGCCTCACCTAGGCCCACTCTTTCCTGCTCCACCCGACCACCGGGTGCACAAGCAGAGCCGGCGCTCAATCGTTCTCTGCGTTCGATCCCTTCCCCATGACCGACTCCCTTTCCCGATCCCCCGGCGCTCCACCCGCCTCCTCTCCTCTCCCCAATCCGCGGGTGGGCCAAGGGGTAGAGCCACCGCGTCTGGTCCCCTTCGGGTCCGGAGGCATGTCTGAAGACCCCAGCATGCGCACCAAAAGTCACCTCTTCTCCTGACTTTCTCTTCAGCCATTGGGACCAAGAGAGAGAGAGAGAGAGCCCCTCCGGCTGGAGGTATCTCCCACCTCCGCTCCCTCCTTTGTTTTTGCGCCTACCTTCAGGAAAAGTGGGCATCTCCACCTCTCTCTCTCTCTCTCTCTCTCTCTTGGTCCCAATGGCTGAGGAGAAAGTCAGGAGAAGAGGTGACTTTTGGTGCACACGCCGGGGTCTTCAGGCACGCCTCCGGACCCAAAGCGGGCCAGGCAAGGGAGCAAGTGCGGCAAGTGTAGTTACTGGGATGTATAGTTCACCTACAATCAAAGAGCATTCTGAACTCCACCAATGATGGAATTGAACCAAATATGGCACACAGAACTCCCACAACGAACAGAAAATATATATCAATGATTGGTTGGGGGGGGGGCACCAAAATACTGTTTGCTTACCTTTGAAAATTACGTAGGGCCGCCTCTGCCCGTACCCATCATACATGTCTTCCCATGCATGGATGATGCAGCAATTGGGGCTGGCTCTGAGAGATACTGCTCAGTAGTCTCTGGAGGATGCAACCTTTGAATAAGTGAAAGGCTTACCTTGTGCAGAAGGAAAAGCCCCCCTCCCCCTTACACGAGTCAACAACTGACTTCTGTGTGATGTTACTCTGGGAGGTGAACACTCTCCTAGGCTTCAAACTGTCTATGACAAAAGAAAGCAATGAACCATGAAGCTCTGAAATGTGTATGACAGGTATCTCTGCACAGAGACAGCGGAAGTAAGAACTGTGGAGTTGAAACAAGCAATAGCACTACTTTTGTTCTGTTCTTCACAAAAGTGACAATTATGCGAAGTTTAAATTCAATGCAGGAACTGATGCATAAATGGGGCATAAAGGGAAACCAAGTGTGAAGTGTGTTTCTGACCCATATCAGCTTTATATATTTAGTCATCTATACGTATAAATAAAAATGTAATGTTCGTTTGTGGGAATAACACAACTCAAAAACCAATGGATGAATTGCCGTCAAATTTGGCCACAAGACACCAAGGAGTGACTATCACTAAAAAAAATGATTTTGTCATTTGGGAGTTGTAGTTGCTGGGATTTATAGTTAACTTACAATCAAAGAGTATTTTGAACTCCACCAAGGATGGAATTGAACCACCGGGATTGTGGAGCAGCAGGCTGAGTGTCAGCTGCATTAAGATCACTCTGACCAAAAGGTCTATTCTGCTCTAGTTAGAGCACACCTGGAATATTGTGTCCAATTCTGGGCACCACAATTCAAGAAATATATTGACAAGCTGGAATGTGTCCAGAGGAGGGCGGCTAAAATGATCAAGGGTCTGGAGAACAAGCCCTATAAGGAGCGGCTTAAGGAGCTGGGCATGTTTAGCCTGAAGAAGAGAAGGCTGAGAGGAGATATGATAGCCATGTATAATTATGTGAGAGGAAATCCTAGGGAGGAGGGAGCAAGCTTGTTTTCTGCTTCCCTGGAGACTAGGACACGAAACAATGGCTTCAAACTACAAGAAAGGAGATTCCATCTGAACATGAGGAAGAACTTCCTGACTGTGAGAGCCGTTCAGCAGTGGAACTCTCTGCCCCGAGTGTGGTGGAGGCTCCTTCTTTGGAAGCTTTTAAACAGGGGCTGGATGGCCATCTGTCAGGGGTGATTTGAATGCAATATTCCTGCTTCTTGGCAGGGGGTTGGACTGGATGGCCCATGAGGTCTCTTCCAACTCTGATTCTATGATTCTATGAGTTCGAAGCCAGCCCGGGTTGGAGTGGGTTTCCAACCAATTGTGTGTAGCCTGTTGTCGACCTTTGCAACCCGAAAGACAGTTGCATCTGTCAAGTAGGAAAATTAGGCACCACCTTAAAAGTGTGGGGAGGCTAAATTAACTGATTTATGAGGCCATAAAGAAGACTCCAGCAAAGCATTCCAGCGGGGAAGCATGCGGGGAATGCGGAAGTGCTCCATCAGTGTCGCAGATGGACGATGAAAGTGACAGCTCCCCTGTCTGCATATGTTTGTATGTCAAAAATTGGCATTGAATGTACACATGTACACTGTAATCCGCCCTGAGTCCCCTGCGGGGTGAGAAGGGCGGAATATAAAAGCTGTAAATAAATAAACTTCGCACACAGAACTTCCATGACCAACAGAAAATACAGGAAGAGTTTGGTGGGCATTGACCTTGAGTTTGGGAGTTGTAGTTCACCTACATCCAGAGAGCACTGTGGGCTCAAACAATGAAGGATCTGGACAAAACTTGGCATGAATATTCCTTATGCCCAAATATGAAGACAGATGGATTTTGGGAGAAATAGACCTTGACATTTGGGAGATGTAGTTATTGGGATTGTTTTTATATTTTATCTAATGTTTTTAATTACTTGTGTTTTTATCTGTAATTTTTTGGGTTTGTCCCTTGTAAACCACCCCAAGCCCCCTTGGGGAGATGGTTGGCGGGGTATAAAAATAAACTTATTATTATATATTATTATATTATCTCTCCCCTATCCTCATTGGGGCTTTCTGATGTTGAGCAGAATTTTGGAAATTGTACTTTAGGGCAGGACCTTTTGAATGATCTAACACAGGGCTCCTCACCTTCACAAACTACATTTCCCAGAATTCTGTGCTCTCTCACAGTCTCTTTCCCAGCTCATTCTGCATGTCCCATCAAATTGTTTTCATCATGGTAAAAGGCAGCCTTTTTCTTCAATTTAAAAAAGAATGGGGTCTCTTTGGCTTTACCTTACTTGCTTGCACTGAAAATGAAACTGACTTTGGGAAGCTTCCAAGGATTACAGAATTTAAACAAAAATATTGGGTGAGTGTTTCGATTCTTAAGTTTCTGCGTGGGCACCCCTCTGTGTTTCATAGTATCTGTTTGGATAGACAAATCTTATGAATTAGATACCAAATTTGAATCAAAAATGAAGTTTTGCACACTTCTGCCAAATGCCCATTTAACAATTCAATGGAGGTAAGGTCAAGTGGAGGTAAGGTCTATCAATGGACTGGAGTTGTAATTTGCCAGGCTGCGCTGATATTGCCCAAAACCTGAGAAATAAAGTGACCAATGCAATGATTTCTCTACTTATAGTGATGACTTGTGTGCTGTACCAGGAGCTCCAACTACTTTTCCTTTCTATTGAGTGTTTGCATGTATTCCAAAGTTCCATGCATTTTGCAATAAGGTGGCTTCCCTTGGTTTGCAATAATAGGGCCAATGACCCATCAATTATCATTATGTTCTTTAGTTCCACCCCTTTTTCTGGGTTAAGGAGGGAAAAAGGGGACCTCTAGTTCAGTTCACACAGAGAAGCCTTTCGTACAGGACGTGAATCAGTTCCACCTGTAGAAAGCTTCATCTTTTACAGCTTTGCTGGGGGGATCCAGTCCCACAGCTCTACAGAGAACTACAGCATAGCCTTTGTTGGGGAATTTAGTTCCACAACTCTACAGCCAGCCTTCGCTGGGAAACAAAGGACTTCTTTCCTCTTGGAAATTTACACAGAGACTTTGGCCTGGTAAGGACCTCTCGCGGCAGCCATAACGCAAATTGGAACTGGGTGTAGGGGCCCCATGCCAGCAACGTCCTGTCTACAGATTGCCCAGGGAGGGGTCAAGGATTTCCCTTGTAGAAGGAAGAAACAGTTTATGAAGAAAGTTGCCTGTCCCTTGTGGACAAGATTTAAGCAAGCCACCAGTTGATTCAAAGCCTTGAAGCAGGCCCGTAGCCAGGATTTTGTTTCCGGGGGGGGGGGGTGAGTTTGGTTGGGGGGGGGCTGAGTCTGAGTGAAAGAGGGTCTACCCTAGCAAACCTTTTGTATCGTTCCCCCAATACCCCCATGCATATGGGATATATTGAGCATGGTGATCAGATCATGATATGAATAAACATAACAGTTTAAATAATGTACCAGTAAGGCCTTCTCGCGGACCACCATCAGAATTTGGGGGGGGGGGCTGAAGCCCCCCCAAGCCCCCCCCCCCCCCCGGCTACATGCCTGCCTTGAAGTATTTCTTTGATTTATTAAAGATTTAAGCAACAGTAAAAACTTTGTTGAACTTTCTCTTTAAAAGAACTTTGTGTCGGGAAATCCAAAAGGCCTCTCAGCCGAGGCACCCCTGGCGTCCCGTTGGGCGTACAGAAAACATGTCTTGTCTACAGACTCTTTCACAGGACCAGCACGTGACAGCACAACTTGTGACATGCCAATTTCAGGTGTAGACACTGATCTATTTGGTGCGCCCAGTACTCACCAAACCTTGAGGAGGGAGTTAGGTAGGTAAATGACATGCACAGTCACTTGAAAATGCACAGAATTAATGAGGAGAAGCAACAGCCTGCAGCTCCCATTGGCACTAGAGCTTGGCAGTTCCCTGAGAATGATGGAACATGGGAAGTTGTTTTATTTTTAGTGAGACCACCAGCCAATTTAGCTCAACTCATACACTGCCTAGCTGAAACGTGCCAGGCTTTTTCAGTTGTGGTTGGAGATGTCAAGCACTGAGCATTCATCCTTCCAAATGCATGACATGCTGATCTAAGGAACAGGCCAGAGCAATACAGTTCCAGTTAAACAATAAGCCACTGATGAATTGCTAATAAAAGGTGCAAGCCAGAAAGCATGCTGAAAGCATGCACATCTCAGACATTTCCCTTATGCATTTTAGGGCTATAGAACCACAGGAGATTCTGTGTGACTGCCACCACTCACTTTTTGGAGCTGAATTGTCACAGTGCTTCATGGTTTCTGCCTCTGATAGAAAGATGCTGGTAATGAGCTCCATGTTTTGCATATTGTATGCTCTCCAGTCCCCAGCACAGTGGCTGCTTCTTTCTTAGCCTAGTAATAATTATTTACTTGCTGTACCGAGGCTAATAAGTAGTAGAGCATCCGGTATTCACCCTTAAAGTGCAAACTATTCCATAAACCTTGAAGCCAAGAAGAAAAAGAATATATATGAATATATATACACACACACATATAAGAATCATCCAAATGCTTTGCTATCCCACACCGCCACAGGGCTCAATAATCTATAGTTCATGTAATAATTTCATTTAGCAGCACAATAAAAGTCAAATTAGTTTCTAGGAGACGGTTATGTATGGTAATCTGGATTACTGCAGCCTCCAACAGACCATATTAGCATTGTAATGTTATTTCTGCCCTTGGAATTCTGGCAGTGGGGTTCTTTATATGTGTTTTTAGTTGATATTTATTGAATCATTATGAAAGCAGAGTCCTTAAACTCCATGATAAATGGATTTGTAAATATTTAAAGGAATGCGCGGTAGTAATGACTGTAACATCAGAAATATCACAGCCGCTCCCAGCCTTCTCCGGCTGCTAGTTCAAAGCATTCATGGGGGATTTGGTTTGCAAGGATTGAGGAAAGAATCAAGGTTTAGCAGGACTGTAAAGGCCAGAAACAGCTTGGAAGAGGCAGTGGCTCAAGGAGGGTTTCTGGAATGAAAACGGGAGACCACTTCTGTATCTTTTGTGGTTTTATGTTGTTGTTTATTCGTTCAGTCGTTTCCGACTTTTCGTGACCTCATGGACCAGTCCACGCCAGAGCTCCCTGTTGGCCATCACCACCCTCAGCTCCTTTAGAGTAAAGCCAGTCACTTCAAGGATAACATCCACCCATCTTGCCCTTGGTCGGCCCCTCTTCCTTTTTCCTTCCATTTTCCCCAGCATCATTGTCTTCTCCAAGCTTTCCTGTCTTCTCATGATGTGGCCAAAGTACTTCATCTTTTCCTCTAATATCCTTTCCTCCAGTGAGCAGTCAGGCTTTATTTCCAGTCAGCCATAGCTGAGCACCTGATGAACCAACCTGGACATAGAATATTATTGAGAACACAGAAATGCTGGACCACTCTCACAACCACCATGTCAGACTACACAGAGAAGCCATTGAAATCCACAAGCATGTGGACAATTTCAACAGAAAGGAAAAACCATGAAAATGAACAAAATCTGGCTACCAGTATTAAAAAACTCAAAAATTACAACAGCAAAACAACAGAGAGTAAACAATCAGGCACATCAAATCACTCTCAACAAAAGATTCCCCCAGGCACTTCCAAGCCATTAAATGCTAATCAAGGTGGTCAGTTGAAACATTCACACCTAGCTCCAGCAGACAAAAGTCCTTTGTCCCACCCTGGTCATTCCACAGATATATAAACCCCTTTTCCTACTTCCAACAGACATCACTACCTCTGAGGATGCTTGCCATAGATGCAGGTGAAACGTCAATAGAAAATGCCTCTAGAACATGGCCATATAGCCCGAAAAACCTACAACAACCCACTGAATTTTCTGAAAGCCTTCGACAATACTTCATCTTTGCCTCTAATATCCTTCCGTCCAATGAGCAGCCGGACTTTATTTTCTGAAGTATGGACTGGTTTGATCTTCTTACGATCCAAGGCCCTCTCAGAATTTTCCTCCAGCACCACAGTTCAAAAGCATTTATTGTAGGAGCTCAGCCAACTGGGGTTGTCGCAGTGCCTCAAGACGAGGATTATGGTTATGTTCAATTTCCCTCAGAGCAGGACCCTTCAGAGATTTCCATGTTGGATTTTAATGTAAATTCTCAGGGGATTGTGAATGAAGGAGAGGGCACAGAACAAACTGCAGAGCAAAGAGAGTTGGAAGACTCTGGGATTGTTAGTTCTCAAGATAGAATGGTTTCCAGACAGTCTGATGGGAACCAGCTTGGGTTGCCAGATAAGGAAAGCGAAAGGTGCTAACGAGCAACCGGGAGGAATCAACCTTTGATAGAAGGGGTCAAATCTATCAAGATCGCCACCTGCAAGGGGAGTCCAAAGGTCTGTCAGGATAAGGGAAAAGAAGAATTTGCAGGAGAGTTCGCAAGGGAATCGGAATGCATTTTGTGTAGGTCTTTTTGAATAAATATAGGGCTTTCACAGCAATGCCTTCCGTGAGCGCAACGTCGGTTACTGGTCAAGTCTTGTATGTATGTCATGTCAAGATTCATGGAGCTCTCTGCTCAAGACTCATGTTCAAGTTGCTGTTGGTGAATGTTTCCCTGTGTAATTCTTCTGAGGATTTTGAATCTGTGCAACCTTGTTCCCTGGCTTTTCAAGAGACTTTGGACATTTCCCTCTGTGGGTTTTTAAGACTATGCATTCGTGGATCTTGCTAGGGAAATAAGAACCAACTCTGTTCTCTTTCATGGATTATATTTGCCTATCTGCTGGTTTGAATTGTTTTTAGACGTTCTTACATAATATTTTACTTGCCTGTTTTACCTTGTTCCATACTGCTTGCCTTTATTCAATAAACTGTTTAATTGCTAAAGAACTTTGGAATGTTTGTGGGTTCAAAGGTGTGCTTTCAGCCTTGGTGTGCGACATATATCTTCCTTCCCTAAGCCTTCCATATGGTCCAGCTCTCACATCCATAGGTTACTACGGGGAATGCCATTGCTTTAACTATGCAGATCTTCGTTGCCAGTGTGATGTGATTTTATAGTGTGATTAGCTGTACCCGCCACGCATGGCTGTGGCCAACCTTCCCTCCCTCTTTCTCTCTGTCTTTCCCTCCTTCCTTCGCTCCCTCTTTCCTTCCTTTCCTTTTTTTCTTTCCTTCTCTCCTTCCTTCTCTAAAAGTTTATTTCCTTCGCCCTTTTCCTTTTCCATCCTCTTTCTCTCCTTTCATCCCTCTCTACCACTTTCCTTCCTTCCTTCGGTCTTTGCTTCCTTCCCTCCTCTTTCCCTCCCTCTTTCTCTCTCTCTCCCCCTCCTTTCTTTCTTTCTTTCTTTCTTTCTTTCTTTCTTTCTTTCTTTCTCCCTTTCCTTCCCTCCTTCTTCCTTCCCTATCAACATTTAGCTTTTGGTGTTTTTTAAGTTCTTTCCCCTGTTTTTTGGAGGGGTTTATGAGTGATGGTCACTCATTGGTCTGTTAGGGGTATAGTGTCCAAATTTGATGTCAATTTGTCTAGTGGTTTTTGAGTTATGTTAATCCCACAAACGAACATTACATTTTTATTTATATAGACGTTGTTTTATAGAAGAGGAAGTTTCATCTGGTGTTGCTTTTTGCATGGTTGTAAGAAATCCCCCTTACTACATGGATTCTCATAAGATGGGCGCAATCATCCCTTGCTCCAGAGTAGCTAGTTCAGGTTACACAACTCCTTCCTACACATCCTCCAGCCTTAAATGGGACATTCTTCTCAATCTTTAGATCAAGCTCAAAAGGAATTTCAGTGGCATTAAGGCATACTTCTGTGTAACCTTCAAACAGTTTCTCTCCAATTTAGGTGTTAGACACACAGAGTTCTTTTTCTAAAGGGGTTGTTTAAAGATTAAATTTAAGTTTAAAAACTAGGTTTTAAACCCTCTGATATCCTTATCTCATTGTCTTCTCCAAAGCATGTTACCCTTTATCTGGAACAGTGGTTCTCAACCTTCCTAATGCCGTGACCCCTTAATACAGTTCCTCATGTTGTGGTCACCCCCAACAATCAAATTATTTTTGTTGCTACTTCATAACTGTCATTTTGCTACTGTTGTGAATCGTAATGTAAATATCTGATATGCAGGATGTATTTTCATTCACTGGACCTAATTTTGGCACAAATACCCGATATGCCCAAATTTGAATATTGGTGAGGTTGGGGGGGGGGGGTTGATTTTGTCATTTGGGAGTTGTAGTTGCTGCGATTTATAGGGGGGCCCGGTGGCGCAGTGGGTTAAAGCACTGAGCTGCTGAGCTTGTTGATCGAAAGGTCGCAGGTTCGATTCCGGGGAGCGGCGTGAGCTTCCGCTATCAGCCCTAGCTTCTGCCAACCTAGCAGTTCGAAAACATGCAAATGTGAGTAGATCAATAGGTACCGCTTCGACGGGAAGGTAACGGCGCTCCATGCAGTCATGTCGGCCACATGACCTTGGAGGTGTCTATGGACAACGCTGGCTCTTCGGCTTAGAAATGGAGATGAGCACCACACCCCAGAGTCAGACATGACTGGACTTAATGTCAGGGAACAACATTTACCTGCAATCAAAGAGCATTCTGAACTCCACCAATGATGGAATTGAACCAAACTTCGCACACAGAAGTCCCATGATCAACAGAAAATACTGGAAGGGTTTGGTGGGCATTGACCTTGATTTTTGGAATTGTAGTTCACCTACAACCAGAGAGCACTGTGGACTCAAACAATAATGGATCTGGACCAAACTTGGCACGGGTCCTCAGTATGCCCAAATGTAAACTCTGGTGGAATTTGGGGAAAACAGACCCTGACATTTGGGAGTTGTAGTTGCTGGGATTTATAGTTCACTTACAATAAAAGAGCATTCTGTCCCCCCCCCCCCCAATGATAGAATTGGGACAAACTTCAAACACAGAACCCATATGATCAACAGAAAATACGGTGTTTTTTATGGTCTTTGGTGACCCCTCTAATACCCACCTCATAACCCCTCCCCCAGGAATCCTGACCCCCTGGTTGAGAAACGCTGATGTAAAACAACTCCATCAGATACCTGTTGTTAAGGATATCACATGAGATAAATATTAAAGAAAGCACTGGATTCTATAAAAAGAATCAACAGTTTAAAAATATTTCTCTGTCTAGCTCTATAATGGTGATTCTTCCTGAACTGATTTTAAAATAATACCAGACTAAGACGTAGTCACTCACATCCTAATGGAATGATTATATATAATTAATACATATAAGGGCAACTGTTCCCTAGGCTTGAAGTGACAAGTGGCATTTTTCATAGGCGCAAATATATTTTCAAAAGTGATACCAAAGAAGGGTAGTTAGAATATACACACAAAAAAATCTTTGATGATGATGATGAGAATATTTATAGTCTGTCCTATATCAAAAAATCTCAGGATGGCTTGCAAATACCAGTAGCATTAAAACGGATTAAACAAGTTAAAAACAATAAGGAAGTATACTGTGTATTGTCGAAGGCTTTCATGGACAGAATCACTGGGTTGTTGTAGGTTTTTCAGGCTATATGGCCATGTTCTAGAAGCATTTTCTCCTGATGTTTCGCCTGCATCTATGGCAAGCATCCTCAGAGGTTTTGACCTCACAACCTCTGAGGATGCTTGCCATAGATGCAGGTGAAACATCAGGAGAGAATGCTTCTAGAACATGGCCATATCGCCCGAAAAATCTACAACATCTCAAAGTATACTGTACTAAATATGCCAAAATGTATTAAACTATACAATGATTTTCAGATAGATGGTTTAAAATTATAAATAACAGTCTTGGGTTAAATTAATAAGATTCAACATCCTTGGTTTATCAATCACATTTTAACTTGGTGCCTGAAATGCCGAGGGAGTTTATGCCAGTTGGAACTCTAGGGAGAAAAGGTTGGAATGCCATAGCTGAAAAGGCTCTCTCCTTTGTCCCAATATAGGATCCTGCCTGCCAATCTTAAAGCAGATATGGGGAATGATGCTCCCTTTCAGTGTCAAGGTCCCAAATTGTAAAGGCTTTAAATATCGGTACAAGCTTGTTCAATTCAGATTTCGTTTTCCACATTAGGAGCGACTTGAGAAATTGCATGTCGTTTCTGGTGTGAGAGAAGGATGTTGCCCAGGGGATGCCTGGATGTTTTACCATCCTTGTGGGAGGCTTCTCTCATGAACCCAGATGGGGACCTGGAGCTGACAGAGGGAGCTCAACCTGCTCTCCCTGGATTCAAACAGCAAGTCCTGCCAGTCCAAGGATTTAATCCATTGCACCACCGAGAGCTGAAAACATACAGATAACCATGACAGTTCTTTTAACACTGGCATTGTATGCTGCCTACATGGTATTCCTGTTGCAGGATTTTGTAGGATCTGCAGTTTCTAAGTCTTCTTAATTTCAAATAGAGATCATTTTAGTAGTCTGATCTGGAATCCAGCAGATCATAGTCTGCCATGGTATTGGCTAGGTTATCTCTTGTTGGAGTTCAGCCTGTGATTGTGTTTAAGGTCAGGGTGCTTTGGATGTGGGAAGTGATGCCAATGAATTTCAAGATGACAATGGTTTGGTCAATGATACTGATGCAGAGAAGGATCAGGAGATCACTGTGCAAAGTGTAGTTTCCCATGAGAATGTCCCTGAAGGGTGTGGGGATGATGGTGTACTCCCTGAATTGTCACCAGAAAGTTCCCAGGATTTGGGGTTGAAAACAACTGGGCACCTAGCCCAGCTGGAAAACTTAATGAGCAAATAGATAGGAGGCAGGAGATTAGTCAAAACAAGCAGACCAAACAGTGGCTTCGGTGGTCTGCTAGAATCTGACAGAAATAGATAAGGGAATCTCAATTAAAGCGAAACCAATTTCTGAGTGCTGGGGATAGCTTAATGAGGGGGAATAAAAGTTCCAAGTATGGAAAATATAGTAAGATGAAGCATCATTTGGAATCAAGGGAAGTTCTCATTCTTGTTCATGGAAGCATTGCTGGGAAAATTCTTGTCTAACTATTTCTTGTTTCATGATTTGGATTCTTGGATTGTATGAATGCCTATTCATCCCTTGGATTAATATTTTCTGGTTTGCTGAATTATATTAGAGAAGTGTGGACTTTGTTTTACGGACTTTGCTGAACTTTACCCTGGACTATTTTTGCTCTGGCTTATCGTCTACTCTAATTGGATCTAATCTCATAAGGGAGGGAGATCCACAGCCGAGGGCCCACCACAGAGAAGGCCCTGTCTCTCATCCCCAACAAACGTGACTGCGATGGCGGTGGAACTGAGAGCAGGGCCTCGCCGGATGATCTTAAGGTCCTTGGTGGTACATAGAGGGAGATACATTCAGACAGGTAAACTGGGCCAAAGCCGTTTAGGGCTTTATAGGTTAAGACCAGCACTTTGAATTGTGCCCGGTCTTTAAGCCACTCCTCATAGGGCTTGTTCTCCAGACCCTTGATCATTTTAGTCACCCTCCTCTGGACACATTCCAACTTGTCAACATCTCCCTTCAACTGTGGTGCCCAGAATTGGATAAAGTGTGATTCCAGGTATGGTCTAACCAAGGCAGAATAGAGCATGGGGAGCATGACTTCTCTGGATCTAGACACTATATTCCTATTGATGCATGCCAAAATCCCATTGGCGTTTTTTGCCGCCGCATCACATTGTTGGCTTATGTTTAACTTGTTGTCCACAAGGACTCCCAAGATCTTTTTCACATGTACTGCTGTTGAGTCAGGCGTCCCCTGATTCTGTATCTTTGCATTTCATTTTTTTCTGCCTAACTGGAATATCTTGCATTTGTCCCTGTTGAACTTCATTTTGTTAGTTTTGGCCCTTCTCTCTAATCTGTTAAGATTGTTTTGAATTCTCCTCCTGTCTTCTGGAGTACTGGCTATTAGGAATGGTTAGGTACCATTGGAATCTTTGTAATTTGGAATAAAGTCGGAAAAATTACCTTTTTGAAGTGATTTCGAAGTTTTTAAGAAAACCGGAAATCCCTTTGCCCTTCTGAAGCTTTTTCCGCCATTTTTGTTATGGAAATGATTCAGCTTTCCCTGCTTCTGGTCCCTGACCTCAGCTCAAGCCAGAGAAGCCAGTTTTAAACCAGAAAAGGAAGGAATTTCCTGGCCTCGGCTCAAGCCAGAGAAGCCAGTTTTAAACCAGAAAAGGAAGGAATTTCCTGGCCTCGGCGAAAGCCAGAGAAGCCAATTTTAAACCAGAGAAGGAATTTCCTCCACTTGCTTTTCCCCACTTCTGGAGTAAAGCAACTACTTTCAAGGTAAAGACCACCCAATGAAACAGGAAATAACACTTTCAAACCATTAACAAAAGGATTCAGAAGTCTCGGAAGTTTCGAAAAGTTTTGAACATTTTATTTCTGTGAAAATCAGAATTGACTTTAGAATTGAAACACCAGTGCCCCCTACATCCGAAATGAGTTTTGAATCTTTTTTTTAATCAAACAAGCCTATTTGCTATCCATCCCAATTTGCTATACATCTTGTTATACTTCTTCAGGATCACTTCATTAGTCTTTCCTATGTTTTAAAGTTGAGGACTTGTGGAACAAAGTCCTGCCTGTCTTCAAAGAACTTCAAGCAATGACCAGCCTTGCCACCATGTAACCAATAGGGCAGTGTTTCTCAACCTGGGGGTCGGGACCCCTGGGGGGGGTCATGAGGGGGTTTCAGAGGGGTCACCAAAGACCATCAGAAAACACATATTTCTAATGATCTTAGGAACCCTTTTGGCAGAGAAGGCTGAAGATCTCTCCGCCTGCTCTCATCCTTTTTGGTGTTGGTGAATGACAACTCCCAGAATTCAAAAACAGTCCCCCCCCAACCCCACCAGTAGTTAATGTTGGCCATATCAGTAGTGTGCCAAGTTTGGTGCAGATCCATTTTGGGCTGGGTTCAGAGTGCTATTTGATTGTAGGTTAACTATAAATCCCAGCAACTACAACTCCCAAATGTCAAAGTCTATTTTCCCCAAACTCCACCAGTGTTTGCATTTGGGCATATTGAGTATTCATGCCAAGTTTGGTCCAGATCCATCATTGTTTGAGGTCACAGTGCTCTCTGGATGTTGGTGAACTATAACTCCCAAACTCAAGATCAATGCCCAACAAACCCTTCCTGTACTTTCCCTTGGTCTTGGGAATTCTGTGTGCCAAATTTGGCTTGATTCCTTTGTTGGTGGAGTTCAGAATGCTCTTTGATTATAGGTTAGCAACTACAACTCCCAAATGACAAAATGAATCACTTCCAACCCCACCAGTATTCAAATTTGGGCGTATCGGGTATTTGTGCCAAATTTGGTCCAGTGAATGAAAATACATCCTGCATATCAAATATTTACATGTAGCAAAATTACAGTTACGAAGTACCAACGGAGCTAATGTTATGGTTAGGGGTCACCAACACATGAGGAACTGTAATAAGGGATCACGGCATTAGGAAGGTTGAGAACCACTGCAATAGGGGAAAATAGAGATTACTTTGCATTCTTTTTATCATCTCAATATGTACATTTCTGATATGTTTAGCCCCCAAATTGCTATGTAGAAGGAAAATCTTTAGCCTAATCCTTTAATACATCAGTGAAGGATCAAGAAGCAATTGACAGACTCAGCAAGAGGAAGACAAATCTGGCATGAAATGGCATTTGATCAGAGAAAAGATTTCAACCAAGAGCTGGAGAAAGCAAAGCCCTAACCATTCCTCATTTGAAGCTATTTTTGAACAGTCTTCTGGTTTTGTTCATTTATCTTCATTTCTATGTTGTGTGGTGTGCAGCCGTCACTGTCATAATCACATAATTTCATAACAATACTGTGACACAGCAGCCTAAGTGCAACTTTATTATTCGCTCTCTTGTCACCCACAAGAATATAAGAAAAGCCTGGCTTAGATCAGTAAAAGGACCCCTATGAGTTTACGCACTGTGATTTATATACTGATACTCACTCTAATAATGATGGTGTGCAACAGCATACTAACTCATGCCACATACTTCACTCTGAATTATTGGATGCACTTACAGAGAACAACATGTTGTGGTGTGGAATACAAGTGTATGGGTTCTCAGACAGAGCATTCCATTCTTCCATTTTCCATTTATTTTTATTTACTGGTAGGCACACAACATTATATGACCAATAGGGACATTGCGTCTTAAGTAGGACGATTTTTATTCCTCTCCCCGTTTATGGTTTCCTTCCAAATATTTTTTTGAACTGTAAGTCTTAGAACTTGCCTAAGCAACTTCAATGAACTAACCGCTGCCTGCCTTCTTGGAGGAAGCAATTAATGGGTTTTCCTGTTAATACCAAGGACCAGGATAACTGTTCTGTCTCCGCTGGGCCTGTATTTGGTTGGCTTTAAATATAGGATGTGTAACCTTTGCCCAGCGGGAAGCCAGGGGCCTAAGAAGAAGTTCTCAGAGGTTCCCACTACAAAAGAGTCTTGATATGGCTTGAAAAATATAACAAAGTCTTTTATTAATGAATCAAACAGGTACTTCTGGATCATGTTTTTAGTGATGAGATGCTAGTGATGGTTATTATAGTTAGTTGTTATTAATTGTATAATGTGTTGTTAATTGTTTTTACACTGTATTATTGCCGCATTGAATTTTTGATGTTCTTGTTCTTGTTAACCGCTGTGAGTCGCCTACGGGCTGAGAACAGCGGTATACAAATAAAGTAAATAAATAAATACTTCAAAGCTTTCTTGATAAAGAATTAGTTCTCTCAATCTTGCCCACAGGGGACAGGCACAATCTTCAATAACTTTCTCTAAAGGAAAATTCCCCTTTTTTAACTTCTCCCAAGGATGACTAAAATCCAACCCTCACTGGTGTGGGTTCCGCTGCCAGGCCGAACTGCTTCTCGAGTGCTGAGAGGACCTACCAGCAAGGCAATGGATGTTCTCCAGTTGGAGTTCTTTAGACCTTAAGGCTGTCTTCCTGGAAACTCTCAAGGCTGTGGGAAGGCTTCCCTGGAGTTCTTAGGAGACACTTAAAGCTGTTCTCCCCTGGAGGTTCTGTTAGAGTTTCTGTGACCCTGGAGGTTCTTAAAGGTTGAAGCCTTTGTACAGGGGAAGTAAACACATTGTATACATTGGCAAACCTGGCTGAAACTAAACTCAAAATGGCTCACTTCCCTACCAAAGCCCAAAAAGGGGGCAGGACCAGGGAACCTAACTATAATTGACAGGTGGCTTGCCCTATGATTGCAGCCAAAAGAAGCCACCTATCTGCAGAGTCCCTGAAACTTAGAACTACAACAAACATTAAATGCAAAGCAAACAAAACTGGAGCTCCTGGTACAGCTGTACCTGCACAATAACCATGAAGAGAACATAGACTGTCTGGCAGGTCCACACAGTTACAATGATAGTTTGACTACCTCGTATGATAAAGTTTCAAGGTCTAGCTTCTTACTTCCTGAGAGAATCCTTTGGTGGGAGGTGATTAGCTGACCCTGATTGTTTCTTGTCTGGAATTCCCCTCTTTTTGAGTCTTACTGTAAATAAAGAACAACACAGTAAATAAAGAACAATACTCAAAAGCAAGGGTACTCCAGACAAGAAACAATCAGAGTCAGCTAATCACCTTCCACCAAAGGATTCCATCAGGAAGTAAGAAGCCAGACCTTGAAACTGCTCAGCCATTAAATGCTAATCAGTGTGGTCAATTGAAGGTCACATGTTCGAATCCAGGAGTGGCATGAGTTCCCGCTATTAGCCCCAGCTTCTGCCTGCCTAGCAGTTTGAAAACATGCAAGTGTAAGTAGATCAATAGGTCGTCCAGATGAGGGCGACTAAAATGATCAAGGGTCTGGAGAACAAGCCCTATGAGGAGCAGCTTAAGGAGCTGGGCATGTTTAGCCTGAAGAAGAGAAGGCTGAGAGGAGATATGATAGCCATGTATAAATATGTGAGAGGAAGCCACAGGGAGGAGGGAGCAAGTTTGTTTTCTGCTTCCTTGGAGACTAGGACGTGGAACAATGGCTTCAAACTACAAGAGAGGAGATTCCATCTGAACATGAGGAAGAACTTCCTGACTGTGAGAGCCGTTCAGCAGTGGAACTCTCTGCCCCGGAGTGTGGTGGAGGCTCCTTCTTTGGAAGCTTTTAAACAGAGGCTGGATGGCCATCTGTCAGGGGTGATTTGAATGCAATATTCCTGCTTCTTGGCAGGGGGTTGGATTGGATGGCCCATGACGTCTCTTCCAACTCTTTGATTCCATGATTCAATGATTTTATGCTCTGGTGGGAAGGTAACGGCGCTCCATGCAGTCATGCAGGCCACATGACCTTGGAGGTGACTACGGACAACGCCGGATCTTTGGCTTAGAAATGGAGATGAGCACCAACCCACAGAGTTGGACACGACTGGACTTAATGTTAGGAGAAAACCTTTACCTTTACCTTTTACAATATATTATAATCATTAGCATAGAACAATATTAGTATTATGTATTACTGTTTTGTATTATACCACTATACTGCAATATTATTAGTAATATTATGTGCAATATATAATATACAATTATTATATTGTAATATTATTAGTTGTTTTGGTTTTTTTTGTCGTATCAGGAACGACTTGAGAAACTGCAAATCACTTCTGGTGTGAGAGAATTGGCCGTCTGCAAGGACGTTGCCCAGGGGACGCCCGGATGATTTGATGTTTTTTTTTATCATCCTTGTGGGAGGCTTCTCTTATGTCTCCGCATGAGGAGCTGGAGTTGATAGAGGGAGCTCATCCGCCTCTCCCCAGATTTGAACCTGCGACCTTTCGGTCTTCAGTCCTGCCAGCACAGGGGTTTAACCCACTACGCCACCGGGGGCTCCAAATTATTAGTATTATATTGCATTACATTATAATATTATTATCTATTTTATTTTATTTTATTTTATTATTTTTGCCTCTTGTACTTTCAGTTCTTTCTTGATTCTTGCCTGTAGCCCCATTACTTTGGCTTGTCTGCTTTCACTGACCCAATCAATCTTTCTTGCTCTTCTGATCTTTATGAAAGCCATTGTTGCCTTTTCTCTATATGTCCAAAATTGGTCCCTTGCGGTGAGAAGGCAGTTGGAATTGGGGGCGAAGGGAGGGAGGCATCAGCAGAGTAAATCACAGCCTAAAAGAACATGATATTTAACAGCTTGGGCTTGCTGCAGTAAAGGGCAAACTCGCAGGTGTCTCCAAGTGCTTTCCCCACAGGGGTGCCTCCAGTACTGGCTGCTTTCTGCAAAGTACAATGGCACAAGGTGATCAGCAGGTCAACGGCAGGCATCTCCTCCTGACGGATTGCAGAGACTTCATCATGTACTGATCTTAGCTACATCCTCGCTGCCTGGGGTTTCTGGCAGGCCTTCTCTTTTGTTGAAAGTGGGCCTTCACTCCCTTTCCTTTTCATAAGAACTACAGGAAATCCCCAATGATCAATAGCACAGGCCCACACAGGGAAGGGAAAAAACTGTGCTGCTAGCATGGCTTCCTTTATCCACTTTCCTTTCTCAAAACACTAGATACTATTATATATTTATTTAGTTATTTACTTTGCTTATATACCGCTGTATCTCAAGCCCGAAGGTGACTCACAGCGGTTCACAAACAGTAAAAACAGTAGAAACAGCAGTGGTTCTATACAACATATAACAATTGACTTAACACATTATCCATAAATTAACAATAAGCAATTACAATGCACAATTATTACAAAAAACAACCGTACCCAATCTTCTCATCATCCAAGCGTAGTCCAGGTTCGTCGTCCATTGTTCCATTCCTATGTTCCATTACCAGATTGCACTAAATTACTCAAACGCCTGCACAAACATCCAGGTCTTCACCTTTTTGCGGAATACCATTAGAGATGGTGCTAGTCTAAGGCATGGATAGAGCTGCGTCGGATTACTCGTTACTCGTAATAATTTCTTTAAGTTGCCTTTTTGAAGCAATTTCAAAACATTTAAAAAACTCAGAAGTCCCTTTGCTCTTCCAAACCTTTTTCCACCGTTTTTGTTATGACTCAGGAAGTGAGTCGGAAATAATTCTGCGTATTTTCAGCCCTCTAGCCTGCTGGGAGGCTCCTTGTCTCCCCTCCCAGCCAATCAGAGGAGAAGTTTTGGGGAGGAGGGAGGTTTCGGCACTGGCAGCCATTGTTGTATATAAAGGGGAGCACATGGCTCAGAGGCTCATTTGGAGCTGGGAAGAGAGAAGGGGAAAGGGAAAGAGAAAGACTAAGGGAAGGAAGGTTGTGTTGATGGGAGGTTGGAAGAAGAGAATGGTGGGCAAGTAAGCAAGCAGAAAGGAAGAAGGGCTGGGAGAAGGGCTGTTGCCAGCCATGCTTGGCTGGCTGGCTGGCTGACTGGTTGAGCAGTGGGCAGCCTGCCTTGCCGCTTGTGTATTGTTGCTGTTGGGGTTTGGGTCGAGTGGGTACCGTGAGGGTAGTGTGTGGGTGAGTGGCATGGGTGGAATGAGCAACACGGAGGAACCAAATTACTCATTGGGTTGTTGTAGGTTTTTTCGGGCTATATGGCCATGGTCTAGAGGCATTCTCTCCTGACGTTTCACCTGCTTCTATGACGAGCATCGTCAGAGGTAGTGAGGTCTGTTGGAACTAGGAAAAAGGGTTTATATTAGGGCTGGGCAACCACGGAAAAATTTGTTTCTAAACTCAATTTGTTTTTAGGGGGTTTTTGCATTTCGTTTTTTAAAAGAATTCCGAAATTTTTCTTTAAAAAAGTTCGATATTTACGAAATTTTGGAAATTACGAAACAATTTCGAAACAATAACGAATCGATTAGTTAATGGCGGATGCGATTGCGCAGTACGCTAAAACACCCTCCAAATGGGACAGGGGGAACTTCTGAAGCTTCCCTCTCCCTCGGTTGTTGACTGTTGGTGTGATAATTTATTTTTTTATCACTGATAAAACAAACAACAACTCTAAAACGTGCACCAGACATACGGAAATAATAATGAAATAATAACGAAACAATTTCGAAACAATTTCGAAACAATTACGAAACAATTATGAAATAAATTTTAAAAATTCGTTTCGTTTTTTAGTTGCTCCTGAATGGTTCAATATCGGATCGTAAGCCACTTTAAATACGAATTATTAACGAATTACGAAATTAACAAACGAAACCGCCCAGCCCTAGTTTATATATCTGTGGAATGACCAGGGTGAGACAAAGGACTCTTGTCTGCTGGCGCTAGATGTGAATGTTTCAACTGACCACCTTGATTAGCATATAATGGCCTGACAGTGCCTAGAGCAAACTTTTGTTGAGAGGTGATTAGATGTCCTTGTTTGTTTCCTCTCTGTTGTTGTGATGTTGTAATTTTAAAGTTTTTTAATACTGGTAGCCAGATTTTGTTCTAGGCACTGTCAGGCCATTATATGCTAACCAGGTGGTCAGTTGAAACATTCACACCTAGCGCCAGCAGACAAGAGTCCTTTGTCCCACCCTGCTTTGCTGTAGGTTTTTTTGGGCTATATGGCCATGGTCTAGAGGCATTCTCTCCTCAAGCCACTCTTCGAACACAAACTCTCCTTCCCAAAGAAGTGAAATCAGCTTCCAAAACAAAAAGGGCAGGGCTTTTTGTTATTTTCTTTGTTTACTGTGAGTTGCCTAAGAAGACACTAGAAATCCCATAATTTCTTGCCTAATTTCACCTAACTGGTGAAATCAGCTCAAAAGGCCCCAGAAGCTCTCAGGGCTGTTTGTTTTTTTCTTTGTTTGCTATGAGTTGCCTAAGAAGACACTATAAATTCCATAGTTTCATGCCTATGCTGTTTTCGCATTTTGTGCAATCACGCCCGCTATTAACAAAGCAATTTGGAAATTTCAGAAATTTCGGAAAGTTCAAAATTCAATTCCGAATTGAACCACCAGCATCCCCTACATCCAAAATGAGTTTTGAACCATTTTTTTAATCAACCAAGCCTACTAGATACCTTCTCACAGATATGTGGTTGAATGAGTACAACACTTCCTTTCATAAAGATATCTCCTATGACATCTTAAAGAGGAGAGTAAAGAAAGTAGAGGCTTTCCGTAATCAAGGATGTAAAAATCTCTCTTTGGGTGGAGATCTCCAATTCACACTTGTATTTTCCCATTCTTTTTCAGGTATTGTGCATCCTCGGGTGTTTCTAACTTATAATGACTTTAGTGGCACAGTGGGTTAAACTGCTGAGCTGCTGAACTTGCAGACCAAAAAGTTGCCGGTTCAAATCTGGGGAGTGGCATGAGTTCCTGCTGTTAGCCCCAGCTTCTGCCAACCTAGCAATTCAAAAACATGCAAATGTGAGTAGATCAGTAGGTACCGTTCTGGTGGGAAGGTAATGGCACTCCATGCAGTCATGTCAGCCACATGACCTTGGAGGTGTCTATGGACAATGCTGACTTTTTGGCTTAGAAATGGAGATGAGTACCAACCCCCAGAGTCAGACATGACTGGACTTAATGTCAGGGGAAACCTTTATCTTTACCTAAGGTGAAGCTGTCATGGGCTTTTTTCTTGGCAACATTTTGCTCAGAAAAGGTTGCTTTTCTCTGAGACTGAGAGAGCTTCCAGACAGGCTGTTATACCAGAACCATCCACGTTTTAAAAACACGGATGTTCCTGGGGGCCTGTTCACACACACCCCAGAAAGCGCGCAGGAAGGAAGGAAGAAGGAAAAGGAAGGGGGTAAGGGAGGGAGAGAAGGAGGAAGGAAAGACAAAAGGGAAGGAAGGTGCGAAGGACAAAAGGGTGGAAGGGAAGGATGGATGGATGGATGGACGGATGGACGGAAGACAGGAAAGAAAGAAAAGGAAGGAAGGACAAAAGGGTGGAAGAGAATGGAGCAAGGGAGAAAGAGGGAGGGGAAGGAGGAAGGAGAGAAGGAAGAAAATACAAAAGGGAAGAAAGAGGAAGGGAAGGAAGAACAAATGGGTGGAAGGGGAGAAAGGAGGGAGGGAGAAAGAGGGAGGTAAGGAAGGGAAGAAGGGAAGGAGGAAGGAAAGAGAGGAAGGAAGTAAAGGAGGAAAGAAAGAGAAGGAAGTAAGGAAGGAAGGAAGGAAGGAAGGAAGGAAGGAAGGAAGGAAGGAAGGAAGGAAGGAAGGACAAAAGGGTGGAAGGGAATGGAGCAAGAGAGAAAGAGGGAGGGGAAGGAGGAAGGAGGAAAGAGAGAAGGAAGGAAATACAAAAGGGAAGGGAGAAAGAGGGAGAGAGGAAAGGAAGAACAAATGAGTAGAAGGGAAGGAGGGAGAAAGAGGGAGGTAAATAAGCGAATGAGGAAGGAAAGTGAGGAAGGAAGGAAAGAAGGAAAGGAGTAAAGAAAGGAGGAAAGAAAGAGAAGGAAGGACAAAGGGGTGGAATGGAATGGAATGAAATGGAGGGAAGGAGAAAGTAGGAGGGGAAGGAGGAAAGAGAGAAGGACGGTAATAAAAAAGGGAAGGGAGAAAGAGGGAGGGAAGCAAGAACAAATTGGTGGAAGGGGAGGAAGAAGGGAGGGAGAAAGAGGGAGGGAAGGAAGGGAAGGAGGAAGGAAAGAGAGGAAGGAAGGAAAGAAAGAAGGAAAGAAAGAGAAGGAAGGACAAAGGGGTGGAATAGAGTGGAATGGAGGGAGGGAGAAAGAGGGAGGAGAAGGAGGAAAGAGAGTAGGAAGGAAATATAAAGGGAAAGGGATAAAGAGGAAGAGAGGGAAGGAAGAACAAATGTGTGGAAGGGAAGGAAGGAGGGAGAGAGAAAGAGGGAGATAAGGAAGGGAAGGAGGAAGGAAAGAGAGGACGGAAGGAAGTATGGAGGGAAGGAAGAAAGGAAGGACGAAAGGGTGGAAGAGAAGGAGAAAGAAGGAAGGAAGGATCAGATTGTGAGAGAGAGGAGGGCCTGAGAAAAGAGCCCAAGGGGCCACACCCAGCTCCCGGGGCTGGCTTTGCCCATACCTGATCTATCTCATATCCCTATGCAGGAGCTCAATGTGATGATTATTATCTGAGCAACCTGCATTTTTATTTGAAACACATATAGGCAAGCATTGACCTGAATTGCTGCTTTCTTTCTCAAAATATCTCAGTATTTTGCTATGAGAACTCAGTGCATCACATAGCTAAAATCAACCTGGGAAAGAAGCATTTACAGAGCTGGGCAAAATGAGAGCTTTAGGCTTTGATTTGCGCCTCCCCCTCTCTCCTCCAGTCTCAAAAAACTTAGATTAATATAACTAACTGAAGTAATAGGGAGCTGCTGAATATTTTATAGGCCTAAGGAAGGTTAGTCATTATGCATGTCCCTCAACGTGCCTTATTCACTACTATTTACGGCTAATTGCAGCCGGACCACAGAGGGCTGTCAGTCCTCTGCTGGAGAAAAGATAGACAAAATTTCCCTTGTAAACATGCACAGATGTGGAAGAAGATACTGCCTTGGGCAATCTGCTTCTATAGAAAGTAAAAATAGTTTAATATTCCAATACTGTTTTTTTAAAAAATGCAAGAAATGTCATTAGAAGGAATGTGCAAAGTTCTTGTCAACTGTGTCACGAGGGAGGCAAGTTAGTCCCACTCCCGTTCAGTCCCTCTCCTATTCAGAGATGCTGGCTAGATATGACATGACTAAGAAGTACTCAGGTTAGACTCTCCAGAGTCTAGGATGCCATCCACCAGCAGCCGAAATAGCTGATAGCCAAGTGTCTGAAGTCTGCAAAAACAATTTGTGGTTCTGATTTTCTCTGTCTGTTTTCCCAATGAGGTTAGAAACCCAGACACAATTACCTAAAAGTAAGTCCCAATGAACTTTGCAGGGTTTACTTCTGAGCAGGCTCACACTCTGAAAACAGGAGCATCTGTCCTTGGTTATCCCAGTGAGATTTGTTGCAAGCAATGGATTTTTGCTGGGAAGCTCTTGAATCAAATCCCAATTACATTTTCAAAGGCATGCTTTTTCGTTGGAAATCCTAAAACAGTGGACTAAAGTGCTTGCTGTTAAAAAGTTGTCAGTGATGCTTCTCTTGGATAGGTCAGTCTCTGTTAGACTGGACTCTGCTGGACTGGTCACACGGTCCAAATGCCTGATCACTATCCCCCAAAATAGTTACTATACTCCTTAGTCAAGAACAGAAAATGGAATGTTGGTGGACAAGAAACGAGATTTAAAGATGGGTGTTCTGTCGCTGCTGGGCCTGTAGTTAGTTGACTTTAAAAGTAGGATGTGTAACCTTTACCCAGTGGGAAGCCAGGGGCCTAAGGAAAAGTTCTCAGAGGTTTCCTCTACAAAGAATCTTCAAATGGCTTAAGAAGTCCTTTATTAATGAAATTAAACAGGAACTGCAAGGCTTTCTTGATAAAGTATTAGTTCTCTCAATCTTGTCCACAGGGGACAGGCACTATCTTCAATAACTTTTCTTTAAAGGAAAATTCCCCTTTTTTAACTTCTCCCAAGGCTGACTAAAATCCAACCCTCACTGGTGTGGGTTCCGCTACCAGGCCGAACTGCTTCTCGAGCGCTGAGAGGACCTACCAGCAAGGCAATGGATGTTCTCCAGCTGGAGTTCTTTAGACTTTAAGGCTGTATTCCTGGAAACTCCCAAAGCTGTAGGAAGGCTTCCCTGGAGTTTTTAAGAGACTCTTAAAGCTGTTCTCCCTTGGAAATTCTTTCCCTGGAGATTCTGTGACCCTGGAATTCTTAAAGGTTGAAGCCTTTGTTCAGGGGAAGTAAACACATCCTGTACATTGGCTAACCTGGTTACTCACTTCCCTTCCAAAGCCCAAAAAGGGAGCGGGACTAGGAAACCTAATGATAATTGACAGGTGGCTTGCCCTATGATTGCAGCCAAAAGAAGCCACCTATCTGCAGAGTCCCTGAAACTTAGGACTATGACAAACATTCAATGCAAAGCAAACAAAATTGGAGCTCCTGGTACAGCTGTACCTGCGCAATGGGGTTAAAGCTAACCTTAAAAACTGTGGCATAGATACTGAGAACGGGGAAGCCCTGACCCTTGAGCCCTCTAACTGGAGGTCAGCTGTGACCAGCAGTGCTGTGGAATTCAAAAAGTCACAAATGGAGGGTGAAAGGGTGAAACATGCCAAGAGGAATGTCGGTGGACAGGAAAAGAAAATTAAAGATGGGCCTAAGGCTAACCTTAAAAACTGTGGCATAGGCACTGAGAACTGGGAAGCCCTGACCCTTGAGCCCTCTAACTGGAGGTCAGCTGTGACCAGCAGTGCTGTGGAATTCGAAAAGGCACAAATGGAGGGTGAAAGGGTGAAACATGCCAAGAGGAATGTCGGTGGACAGGAAAAGAGAATTAAAGATGGGCTTAAAGCTAACCTTAAAAATTGTGGCATAGACACCGAGAACGGGGAAGCCCTAACCCTTGAGCCCTCTAACTGGAAGTCAGCTGTGACCAGCAGTGCTGTGGAATTCAAAAAGGCACAAATGGAGGGTGAAAGGGTGAAACATGCCAAGAGAAATGTTGGTGGACAGGAAAACAGAAGATGGGCTTAAAGCTAACCTTAAAAACTGTGGCATAGACACCGAGAACTGGGAAGCCCTGACCCTTGAGCCCTCTAACTGGAGGTCAGCTGTGACCAGCAGTGCTGCAGAATTCGAAAAGAGACAAATGAAGGGTGAAAGGGTGAAACATGCCAAGAGGAATGTCGGTGGACAGGAAAAGAGAATTAAACATGGGCTTAAAGCTAACCTTAAAAACTGTGGCATAGACACTGAGAACTGGGAAACCCTGACCCTTGAGCCCTCTAACTGGAGGTCAGCTTTGACCAGCAGTGCTGCGGAATTCGAAAAGGCACAAATGGAGGATAAAAGGGCAAAACGTGCTAAGAGGAAGGCGCATCAAGCCAACCCTGACCGGGACTGCCTTCCATCTGTTCTCACTGTGGATGAACATGCGGGTCAAGAATAGAGCTTTTCAGTCACCTATGTACAAGGAGTGTTCATTGAAGGTACTTCTATTTATCACAGGATGCCAGAACTGCACATGTGTAATAATAAAAGTCTCTATAGGTTATGTGCTAATTTTAAACTCAGGACTGATAACTGTCTTGATTTTACCGGTGCTGAAGTGGTGTGAGGTTTGATAATAGACCCAGTGGAATACAGAGCAGTCCGCAAGTTCCTTTACTTGAAAGTTTGCACACCAAAGGAGACATTCAATGAGATGAAAGAGCTTTATGATGAGGATTCCCTATTATATGAAGTAGTCAAGAACTGGCACAGTCAATGCAAACGTGGTTGAATTGTTTTGGCTTAATGCTATGGAATCCTAGGATTTGCAGTTCGGTAAGGCGCAAGGAGTCTTTGGCAGATATAGGTAAAGACCTTGTAAACTTTCAGCTCCAATGATTCTGTAGCTCTGAGCCATGGCAGTTAAAGTGGTGGCAAGCTGCATTAATTTTACAGCATATATGCACCTGTACTGTTCTATCCTGGGGCTACATTTGTTCACCATCACTATAAATTACTTGGATGAAGGAAAAGGGGGCATGCTCATCAAATGTGCATATAATACCAAACTTAGGTAGCTAATACCTCAGAAGAGATACCAGTAATTATGATTCAAGATGATCTTAAGGATTCAGAGCGGGGCCACACCTAGCAGAATCAAGAGAGGAAAAAATCACACACAAGTACGTGTGAAAAGGACGGAGGGTTCTGGGAAGACAATAGGCTTAGTTAAGTGTGTGACAAACCTGTCAATGCAATTCAAGACTGCCTGAGCATAATTCTAGCATCAAAGGGATTTCCGGATCAAGTCATCTTTAACTAACTGAAGGGTTGTCATGTAGAGGATGGATAAAGCTTATTTTCTGCTTCTCCAAAAAATAAGACCAAAGATAGGATTCACATTACATGAAGGAGAGTTCTTCCTTAACTCCAGATGCTATGAATGATATGGAAATGGAATAGTTGATCTCATAAGGCGATGACATCTCCCTCAGATTGGCTGAGGACTCGTGTTTCAGAACATGTGGTGGACTTGCGAAAAAACAAAATAATTGGAAATGGTACATACTGAGTGCAATTTTTTTTGTTAAAAATTGATTTTTCAATGAAACCAGAGTTTTGCCTTCTAGGAATATTAGATCGGGAGATTTTTAAGGATACTAATAGGGACAAATTATTTACCTTCTTTGCTACGGCGGCTAGAAAGGTATTTGCAAAATCATGAAAACTGGATTTAATTCCCTCCAAAACACAATGGATAGTGTTCTGTCTTCCAGGAGCTTGGTTTGCATTGCCCTTTAGTTGCTTGAAATAGCCTCCCTTTGCAGTTCCCCCAGGGTTGCTACAGTCTCAGCAGCACCCTCAAAGTCAAACATTAACAGAGGCTGGAAGCCAGGCTGCAAATCTTTTGCAGCTATTGGTTTAAAAAAGTATCTAATTGGTCCAGAGACCGTCCTTTTTCCTGGGGATGAGATCTCCATTTTGGAGAAGTTCTCCCACCTTCTTCAGTTTAGAAAAAGCCTCAGATGTGCTGATGGCCAAGCTAGGCAGCTCGGACAGGCCAACATGAGTACAGTTACCCTCTTGCCTTAGAAACTGGTGCTGAGCTCAGATGGAGGAAGACCTGCTCTTTCTAAAAGATAGCAGCTCAGCCCCGGGGCAGAGAATATCTCAGGATTTCTCTGCCATTGGAAGAGGCTCCATTACTTCATCCCCTAAACAAACCTTGAGTTTGGATAAGGGAAGACCTGCTCTTTCTAAAAGATAGCAGCTCAGGGTTAGGGTAAAAGATCCCAGGATTTTTCTACCATTGGGGAAAGGTTAACTCAGCAGCTGAAGGAAAAGGGAAGGAAAGAACATCTATATGGTTTCACAAGTTGTGTTTGTAACTTCATCAAGCTGTGCCAAGTCTGTCAGGGACTTTGAGAAATAAATGTTCTGTTTGATGTTCAAATCTGGACTGGCCTCAGTTGCTGGGAATTCTAAGCTTCTAAGTAAGGCACTCGCAGTTCACCCGGATATAGAGAGAAGCACATCTTAGTTTTAACTTTATAGTGTCTGGGTGTGACTGCAGAGATAGATAAAATAATGGAAATAAAGGACATGGATGAATTAACATTTTTGTTAAAACAAAATAATGGTAAAGGAATAAAAAGGATGAATTGGACAACCTTCGAGGAATATATAAATAATGAGGACAAACAATAAACACATAACTGTATGACTAAGGAAAAATTGTATTCTCTTTGAATTATAGAGGCAGACTTTTTTGGGTATTAGTAAGAAGAATGGAAGTCAACCAACTTTTTAGTTTTTAGTTTTTTTCCTTTTTCCTTTTCCTTATTTTTTCTTGTATGTTTCTGTTTAAATATTATCTCTTCTTTCTACTTTTCTAAAATCATATTGTTCTCACACTTTTGTTGTATATATTATTTTCAAAGTTAAAAACTCTTTTTTCTATCTTGCTCCTTTTTGGAGCAACTTCTTTACTCTATAAAAAATATTTTAAAAAGGAAAGAAGAAGAACATAGTGTGAACTTTCCACAAGCAGCAGTGTACTATGTCTTGAAAAGCATGGTAAGACTTGATTGGTTGTGACCTCAATTCATCTTTGGATACGTTGCTTTTGGACATCTCTTATCTATCTGTTTCCAGGAAATACAGTATTTTATGTATGTTGCTAAACTCCCTGTGAACTGTGGGATCTATGGTCTATAATGAGGATCTCTGTGAGATGTCTACAATCCATGAGCCCATAGATCAGACAAGCATTTTGAGCTTTGAGGATTATTTATTTTTTATGTACTATACTTGTACACCTTTCTCAGCCTTATCAGTGACTCAAGGCAGTTTACAGCAAGTCAGTACACATAACAACAAAATACAAATTGAACATTAAAATACTATAAAACCACAACAGAATCAATTAAAAACAATAAAAACCAACATCATTATCATCAGCGTCTCCTAGTTAAATAACATTGTCCAAGTTCAATTGTCGAATGATTCCATTTCCTATGTTAATTACTCTGCATTTGCAAATGCTTGCTCATATAACCATCTCTTAACTTGTCTCCAAAACGTTAAGAGTGAGGGAGCCAATCTAATCTCCTTAGGGAGGGCATTCCATAGCTAAGGGGCCACCGCAGAGAAGGCCCTGTCTCTCGTCCCCGCAAAATTTGCTTCTGATGAGGGCGGGATCAAGAGTAGGGCCTCCCTGGATGATCTTAAAGTCATAGATGGTCCAGAAGGGGAGGAAACCCACTGGAGCATTGCAGCACACCAAAATATCTGGGAGTCACTCTGCATCGTGCCCTGATTTGTAAGAAGCACTGCTTGAATATCAAGCAAAAAGTGGATGCTAGAAACAATATCATATGAGAGCTGACTGGCACAACCTGGGGATCACAACTAGATACAGTGAAGACATCTGCCCTTACACTTTGCTACTCTGCTGCTGAATACGCATGTTCAGTGTGGAATACATCTCACCACATGAAAACAGTGGATGTGGCTCTTAATGAGACATGCAGCATTATCACAGGATGTCTATGCCCAACACCACTGGAGAAATTATACTGTTTAGCCGGTATTACACCACCAGATCTCTGTCGGGAAGTAGCGGCCTATAATGAAAGGACCAAAGCATTGACATCTCCGGTTCACCCTCTGTTCTGATATCAGCCGGCAAGCAAATGTCTTAAATCAAGAAATAGCTTCCTAAGAAATACTCGTAGGAACACCTCAGCAAGCAAGAGCCCAAAAGTGGCAAGTTAAAACCCAGAACCTCAATCAGTGGCTGAGACCGGATGAGAAATCCTGCTTGGGCATATAAAAGACTGGGCAACTTGGAAGGTGCTGAACAGATTGTGCTCTGGCACCACGAGATGCAGAGCTAACCTTAAGAAATAGGGCCACAAAGTGAAGTCCATGACATGTGAGTGTGGAGAAGAGTAAACCACAGACCATTTACTACAATGTAGTCTATGTCCTGCTTCTTACAGCAGCACCAGAGGCACTCAAAGTGGTCAGCTTCTAGTCAAAGGAAATTTAGTATATTTCCAAGTTTTTAACTTTGTATGGAGCCCTTAGTGGCACAATGTGCTAAACCCTGCGGACTGACAGGTCAGCGGTTAGAATCCAGAAAGAATGGGTTGAGATTCCTCTGACGGCTCTAGCTCCCCATGCGGGGACTTGAGAGAAGCCTCCCACAAGGCTGGTAAAAACGTTAAACATCTGGGTATCTCCTGGGCAGCGTCCTTGCAGATGGCCAATTCTCTCACACCAGAAGTGACTTGCAGTTTCTCATGTCACTCCTGACACATACACTTGTGGTTTTTCCGTACATTTTAACTGTATTCTCACTTCACTCCTGGCATGATAAATAAATAAATAAGCCATAATCTGGTCATCTCAGCTTTATTTTTTTCATAGCATTTAAATGCATCTTTCCTACTTTCTTGCACTGTGGTTTCTTTATTTGCTACGTGAACCATATTCTTCTATATTATCATATTATCCAGATTATCAAAGCAGAAAATCTGCATTATCTTTGAACTGGATTATATGGTTTGGCACTGCCATATAATCAAGCTCAAAGCAGATAATCTGGATTTTATATAGCATTGTAGAAGGGGCCTCAGTAGATTGGAAACAGAATATGGAGAACCTTATATCACATTTATTATTACTCATGGAAAATACTATTCACACAGGAAAGAAAAGTAATTAGAATGTAAACATTTCTTTTTAAGAGGGCAGAAGAATCACAAGGTAAGAAGCAAGCTTAGTCAGAAATTTCCCTTGAGGATTTTGCCTTTAAAAAAAAATTCGGATAGCTCTCCTGTTGATAAAAGAGTAGTGCAAGTCTTTTGCTTAATGAAATTGCTGTAACTTTAGGCATTCATTTAACATCTGTTATGAAGCACAGATTCACTGATGGTTGTGCCGTGTGCCATATTCAGCTAAAAGAACCACTTGGCTTTTTCTCATCCCTAATCCCAATGGCCAAATCACATCTGAAAACAACCGTAATCCCAAAACCTATCTAAGTTAGCTTTGAGGACCGGGACATCCGCAGGGATACCAAGGTGCTTCTTTATAAAGCTATTGTCCTCCCAACCCTGCTCTACGCCTGCGAGACGTGGAATATCTACAGACGTCCCATACAACTCCTAGAACGATTCGATCAGCTTTGCCTCCGAAAAATCCTGCAAATCTTCTGGGAAGACAAGCAGACAAATGTCCGCAATCTGGAAGAAGCAAAGACCACCAGCATTGAAGTGATGGTCCTCCACCATCAACACCGCTGGACCGGCCACCCTCTCCCACAGCAGTTGCTCTACTCCGAACTCAAGAATGGAAAATGGAATGTTGGAGGACTGGAAAAGAGATTTAATGATGGGCTCAAAGCCAACCTTAAAAACTCTGGCAAAGACACTGAGAACTTTTATTTTTTTATTTTTTTTATAATAGATTTTTATTGATCAGTTTAAACATGAATACATGGAAAGAGGGAGAATATTCAAAAGATGATAGAAAAGTAGGAAAGAGATAGACAAAGAGAAAAAGGAAGAAAAAGAAGAAAAAAGGAAAAAATAGTAAAAAAAATATAGTAAAAATAGTAAAAATATAAAATAAAATGACTTCCATTCCAGTCTCAGGATCTTCTTGTCTTTTGTTTCGTTGTTTTATTTACATCTTCTTTAACTCTTTCATTTTTCTATTTTTTTCATAGTCATAGAAAAGGATCCAATCTGTCCTTTTTAAAGATTTCCCGGTATTTTTCCTTAGCAAAAAAGTTAGCCCATCCATGTCTTTTATTTCTTTAATCTTATCCAACCACTCGTCAATAGTAGGGATTTGTTCTTTTTTCCAAAATTTTGCAAAAATAATTCTAGCCACTGTTGTGATGAATGTAAACAATTTGTCTTCATTTTCACCAAGTTGTAGTTCCAAGTCGGTAAAGCCTAGCAAATAATATTCTGGTTTCTTCTTAAACTTCCTGTTTAGGATTTTTTGTGTCTCCTCGTGAATTAATGACCAATATTTAGATGTTTCATTACATGTCCACCACATGTGATAGAATGTACCAGTTTGATCACAACCTTTCCAGCATTTATCTGATGTGTTTTTTTACATATGGCTTAGTTTTTTGGGGATGATGTACCACCTGTGGAACATTTTAATCCAATTTTCCTTCAAATCCATTGCATAAGTATACTTTAATTTCTTGTTCCACATTTGTTCCCACTCTCTAAGTTGGACCAGCCTTCTTAAGTTCTCTGCCCACTTAATCATACAGGATTTGACCTGTTCCTTTTTGGTTAACCATACTAATAATTTATTATAGATGGTTGTTACTATTTTCTTTTTCATCTTCAATATTTTGTCCCATATTCAATATTTTGTCCCATATGGGTCAGGACACTGAGAACTTGAGCACTTCAGCTGGAGGTCAGCTGTGACCAGCTGTCAAGACCCAGAAGCCTTAATGATGCCAAACATGTTGTAAAAGGTCCAAACACAAGTTTATTGGTTACAAAAAAGGCTTGGAGACACTTACTTCAGTGTCCCAAGTAAGAACTAAGAGTCTGTAGCAAACGCAAAGCGAAAAAAGCAACTTAGATATAATCCGGATTATCCTGGCATGTAATCTGGTATAACAGAAACATGTAGCAATCCGCTTGAAATTCACAGTGTCCAAAAAGCATACAAAAAAAAGTTGGTAAAGAGCAAAAACAATGTCCAAAGGCAGTCCGTAGTCCAAATACGTTCCAAGCAAGTTGAGTTAGTCCAAAACAAGTAGCCGTTGCCAAACACGATCCGGAGTCAAAAACGGGAGAGTAGAAGTTGTCATTTATGGCGTTTCAAGTAAGTAAACACAGGAACACGGAGATCTGTAGTCCAAGGACCCAAACTCAAGAATTGGCAGTAACAAAGAATCACACACGAAAAGACACTTTGCCTTCTGCAAAGAACCCATTGAAACAAAACCCACTTATATCCTAAAGTTCCTCATCAGAAGATGAGGTGCTCCCCACCCTTTCATCATTGCTCTCAGCTGCCCCATTCCCTGCAGCTGAACCGAGACCCCCATCCCTCCACCTTTGCCAGCATCTGTCAAGACTTAGATCTTGCCAAGAACTCCCCGGTTGCCACTCTTCTGTAAACCCCTCAAAGTCATCGCTGGAGGTAGGCTGGGTACAGTTATCCCTAATCTCCTGTACACAGGTCCAATCAAGCTAATCCTCGTCCCCCATGTCACTCCCAATCCCATCACTCCCTTCAAAGCCCATAAAGTCTTCATCCTCTGTAGGAGCACTAAGTATATCACGGAATCGCTTCCTTTGAATCTCCTTGTCAGATTCTTGTTCGCGAGTAGCCCGCTTGACTCACCTGCTTTCCTCTCCATCCCCCATTTCACAGTCGGAGAAACCCTCAAAGGTTTCGGAATCAGTCGGGGCCATGATTATCTCTCTAATCCGCTTTCGCTGCTGCTCCTCCTCCAACACCTGCGCAACCCTCTTCTCCCTCCTACCAGTAGTAGCAATGTTATCATCACGCTGTACTATAACACCAACAGTGTTGTAGAATTTGGAGAGGCATGAATGAAGAGCAAAAAATAGAAACATGCCAAGAGGAATGCATGTCAAGCTAACCCCAACTGGGACCACCTTCTACCTGGAAACCGATGCCCTCACTGTGGGAGAACATGTAGGTCAAGAATAGGGCTTCACAGTCACCTATGTACTCACTGTCAGTACACCGATCTTGGAAGACAATCTTATTTGGACAATGAGGGATCACCTAAGTAAGAAGTAAGTAGCTTTGCAAAATCAAAATATTTTCCTAGCAGGCAGGAAACGTGGCCAATACATGGGTTATTCTATGCTCCTTTACCAAAAAGTCTGCATCTCACTGCAAATGAGGTACATGATTAGATACATCCTGATTGAAAAATAAAACCTCCGTTCAGTACAGCCTGACTCACATAAAATCTCCGTAGATGCTGCTCACCTGCGGTTGGCTTGGTGTGATTTAATGCATTTTCACAGTACAATACAGTTCTCATTAAGTCAAAGGGATGTAAAGTATTACCTGCAGCTTTCTAGTATGGGAAGTGGGAATAGATAAAAGAGTAGTCGTCCTATTGAAGAAAAAATGACAACAAACCTTTGTGTTGCATCTTATTCTGGCTTCAGAAAGTATTTTTCTGAGCCATTGAGAGGATAGTGGCACACTCTGATCTTCCTAATCTTTTTGCAATTTTCCATCCAACATGATTATTAATCTTAGAGCACCTAAGCTTGGGTGCAGGGGAAATGCACATGACTATTGCACGGTCTTGCTAGGGATGGAAAAGTGATGAAGAGCGGTTTAATTATACATGCTTTGAAAATGTTTGTTGTTGTGTTTTTATGTCAGTATAGTGAAGTGAGAACATATAAAGCAGTATTTCTCAACCTGGGAGTCAGGACCCCTAAGAGGGTTGTGAGGGGGTGTCAGACAGTTTGCCAAAGACCATCAGAAAATGCAGTATTTTCTGCTGATCATGGGTGTTCTCTGTGAGAAGTTAGGCCCAATTCTATAATTGATGAGTGTGCTGGTACGTCTGTACCAGGAGCTCCAACTGTATTTTCTTTCTATTAAGTGTTTGCATGCATTCCAAAGTTTCAGGGATTCTGCAAAAAGGTGGCTTCCTTTGGTTTGCAGTCATAGGGCAAGCCACCTGTCTATCATTGTTAAGTTTGGATCTGCCCCTTCTCCCAGGGAGATGGGAAGGGAAGAGGGAGCCATTTTAGTTAGCCTTAGTGAGGGAAGCTAAGTTAGAGGACGTGGACAAGCTTCACCTGCAGAAAAGCTTTATTTCTCAGGACATTCCGGGGGGAAATTCCCAAAGCTTTGGCTGGGAGCTTGCAGCCTCTCAGCCTTACAGCATCTGAGGGAAACAGCCCTAAAGTCTTAAAGAAATCCCAGAGGGAAAACAGCTTTACAGACCCAAAGAACTCCAGCTGGAGAATCTACAAGCTTTGTCTGGTAGGTTTACTCAGTACCAAGACGCAGTTTGGAATCGGTAGTAGATCCCACACCAACAAAACTTAGATAACAGACAGCCTGGGAGAGGTTAAAAAAGAGTTTTCCTCCCAAAGTATAAGAACAATTAATGAAGACAGTTGCCTGTCCCTTGTGGACAAGATTAAGGAAGCCACCAGTTGATTTAAAGCCTTGAAGCATTTGTTTGACTCATTGAAGATTTGAGAAATATCTGTTTAATTTGTTCAATAATAAAGGACTTTGTTTAACCTTTCAAGCCATCTAAAGACCATTTCTACAGGAAAATCCTTAAAGGCCTGTTTCGAGGCGTCCCTGGTTTCCTGCTGGGCACAAGGTGCACGTCTTATTTCAAAACTCAATTATTACAGGCCCAGCGCGTGACAGAACAGTGAGGTCCAGAGTGCTCTTTGATTACAGGTGAATTCTAAATCCCAGCAACTACAACTCCCAAATGTTAAGGTCTGTTTCCCCCAAACTCCATCATTGTTCACATTTAGGCATATTGAGTATTTGTGCCAAGTTTGGTTCGGATTCATCACTGTTTGCGTCCACAATGCTCTCTGGATATAGGTGAACTACAACTCCCAAACTCAAGGTCAATGCCCACCAAATCCTTCCAGTATTTTTTTTGTTGTTCATGGGAGTTCTGTGTGCCAAGTCTGGTTCACTTCCATCGATGGTGGAGTTCAGAATGCTCTTTGCTTATAGGTGAACTATAAATCCCAGCAACTGCATCCCCCAAATGACAAAAACAATATAAATCAGTTTTCAAATTGGGTGTATTGGGCATTTGTGCCAAATTTGGTCCAGTGAATGAAAATACATCCTGCCTTTTGGATAATTACATTTTCCCCAAACTCCACCAGTGTTTACATTTGGGCATATCAAGTATCCAAGTTTGGTACAGATCCATCTTTGTTTGACTCCACAGTGCTCTCGGGATGTAGATGAACTACAATACCAGAAATGAAGGTCAATGCCCACCAAACCCTTCCAATATTTTCTGTTGGTCATGGGAGTTCTGTGTGCCAAGTTTGGTTCAATTCCATCATTGGAGGAGTTCAGAATGCTCTTTGATTGTAGGTCAATTATAAATCCCCAATGACAACTCCCAAATGACAAAACCAATCTCCCTCCAACCCCACCAGTATTCAAATGGATATTTGTACCTAATTTGGTCCAGTTAATGAAAATACATACTGTATATCAGATATTTGCATGACGATTCATAACAGTAGCAAAATTACAGTTGTGAAGTAGCAACAAAAATAATATTATGGTTGGGGGTTGCCACAACATGAGGAACTGCATTAAGGGGCCATGGCATTAGGAAGGTTGAGAACCACTAGTCTACACTTAAGAGTTAATGCAGTTTGACACTACTTTATCTGGCATGCCTCACTGAACTACAAATCTGAATGTTCCATAGCGTTGAGTCATGGCAGTTAAATCAATGTAAAGCTGCAATAATTCTGCAACGTAGATGCATCCTTGGTCTGGTTCTGAATCTATCCACACCACATTTGGGAGAAATAGATCAAATATTGAGTATAATTATGGGGCCAGTGGTGATGTGAATTGTAATATAATAGATAATAATGACAAATGAGTAGGAAATAATGAGAAAAAGAGGCTCTTTGAGGATCCTGTCTGGTTCCCTCTTGCGGAGAATTTAGGGAACTACAAGGGGAGCAAGGAGAACATCAGAGATGAAGACAGTGAAATTTAAGTGTATTTTATTAAGATAATTTTGTGCCTTTACCTTGAATGTCCTTCAGTCAATACTGTCCTTGGTTCCAAAAAAACAGACGAGTCTGAAGGAAACGTGCCAGAGCTGCACAAGATATTCAGCAGAAAGCTTCTTTGCTGATCTTGGACTTAACTATGTGGCAGCGGTGCAAACTACGAAGCAAAAGAAGATATATCTCAGCAAACGTCATGTTTGCTTTGTTAGTTGAGTGTTATAGTTAAATCCAAACCTTGTTACAGGTGGAATTTTATATTTTCAGTAAACTCTCCATTGTACACCGGAAGGAATTAGAACAGGAATTTTATTTTATTTTATTGAAATCTTTTTATTAGTTTTTATTTTAGAAATTTACATTAAAAACTCAAGGTGAGTACAAAGAGTTATTGTGAGGGGGGGGGAGCAAGGGTGAGGGAAAAAGGCAGAGAGAGTAGGGAGGGGTGGGCAGGGGAGTAGAGCGGGGATGGAGAATTACTTCCAGGTTCACCCAGGGTGGTTCATACATTTTGATCTTTACGTACGCTTTTAGGTATGTTTACAAAATGTATTTCTATATTTACTTGCTCCTATACATTAATTACCTCTAGCTTACGTATTTACCTACTTGCTTACATCATTTGTCAAGATTTACTTAGTCCTTGGATTCCAGTTATAAATCCATTGTGTACATCTCTTTATTTTCCTCTTTTATGAATTCTAATACTGGTTTCCAGTCTGTTCTTTGGGGTTTTGTGTAGTTCTGTGAGATTCTCTGTGTCAATATATCCATGTTTATTATGTCTATTATTTTACTAGTCCAATGTTCCATTGTTGGGACCTCTTTGGTTTTCCGCATTTTTGCTAGAGTTATCCTTGCGGCTGCTATTAGGTAAAAAAATAACCTGTCCTCATTTTTTTTTCCAATTTGAAATCTTGTAGTCCTAATAGTAATGTTTCTGGTTTCAGCTCAAACTTTATCTTTAATGTTTTTTCTATCATTTTATGTATTTGTGACCAATATTTTTTTTTACCTTTCTACAGTTCCACCACATATGTATGAATTCACCTTTTTCCTTTCCACATTTCCAACATCAATCTTTTGTTTTGTCTTTGGTGATTTTTGCAAGTATCTCTGGTGTTAAGTACCATCTGTAGAAGATCTTATACCAGCTCTCTTTAAGGTCTGTAGCATATGTGTATTTAATTTTCTTTTTCCAAATTTCTTCCCAATCTGTTAGTGGTATGGAACGGCCTATGTCTCTTGACCAATTTATCATGTTGTTTTTTATTTGCTCCGTCTCTGTGGCCCATATTAAAAGTTGATTATATATTTTTCTTATGATTTTTGTGTCTGTCGTTAATATTTTGTCCCAGAAGGTTTTTTTTTTGTTTCGAAATCTATTGTTTTGTCTATCTTGTAATTTTCCTTGATTTGGTGGCAGTGAAACCAGGAGATGGTGGAGTCTATCGAGGCCAGCTCCTCCCGTGATTTAAGTATTGTTTCCTGTCCTTTGAAATTTAGTAGTTGGCTGTATGTCAGCCATATGTTTTGCGGTATTTCTCTTTTGTGGTATGCTTCATTGGGAGAAAACCACATTGGTGTTTTTTTGGTATAGTTTGTTCTTGTATTTATTCCAGGTGTAAATAAGGGCGGCTCTTATGGGGTGGTTCCTAAAGAGTTTTTCTCTCGTTCCCCTACCTCTCCAGAGATAGGCGTGCCATCCCTGAGTAACATCGAAACCCTCTAGTGCTAGGATCTTCTCTTTTTCCAACATTGCCCAATCTCAAAGCCAGCTCAGAGCAGCAGCATCATAATACAGGGATTTTAGAATGAGGCAGGACCTAAATATTGTATAGGCATCAGATCTCACCATACTAAAACAGTGGATGTGGCTCTTAATGAGACATACCACATTATCACAGGATGTCTACACCCTACACCACTGGAGAAATTATACTGTTTAGCTGGTACTGCACCAACTGACATCCGCCGGGAAATATCAGCCATTAATGAAAGGACCAAGGCATTGACATCTCTATCCCATCCCCTTTTCGGATATCAGCCAGCACGCCAATGTCTTAAATCAAGAAATAGTTTTCTACAACCCACAGTACAACAAAAGTTGAAATGAACACGCTGTTAACAAGGGGCCAAGATCCTGATCCAGATCAAATATCTGAATCACCCCTACAATTTATAGCAATCAACTCCAAATATGACGTTTTTGGCTGTGTTGCTTTAAATAGTAAAAGGGCCATTTTGTATGTTATTTTAGCATTCTAGCCTGCAAATAAAAAAGTAACCCCTGAAGACACAGTTTCGCAGCTTGGGTGTGAACCTGGATTCATCGCTGAGCCTGGAACCCAGGTTTCGGCAGTGACCAGGGGAGCATTTGCACAGTTAAAGCTTGTGCGCCAGCTGCGCCCGTACCTTGGGAAGTCTGACTTGGCCACAGTGTTCTACACTCAGCATACATCCCATATAGACTACTGCAACGCGCTCTACGTGGGGTTGCCTTTGAAAACTGCTTGGAAGCTTCAAATGGTCCAGCATGTGGCAGCGAGGCTACTAACAGGAGCTGCGCACAGGGAGCATACAACTCCGCTGCTGCACCAGCTCCACTGGCTGCCAGTTTGCTACCAGGCACAATTCAAAGTGCTGGCTTTAGCCTATAAAGCCCAATGGTTCCGGCCCAGCTTATCTATCCAAATGCACTGGGGTTTTTTTTGGGCTGTATGGCTGTATGGCCATGGTCTAGAGGCATTCTCTCCTGACGTTTCGCCTGCATCTATGGCAAGCATCCTCAGAGGTAGTGAGGTCTGTTGGAACTAGGCAAAAGGGTTTATATATCTGTGGAATGACCAGGGTGAGACAAAGGACTCTTGTCTGCTGGAGCTAGGTGTGAATGTTTCTACTGACCTCCTTGATTAGCATACAATGGGCTGACTGTGCCTGGAGCAAACTTTTGTTGAGAAGTAATTAGATGTCCTTGTTTGTTTCCTCTCTGTTGTTGTGCTGTTGCAATTTTAGAGTTTTTTTTTAAATACTGGTAGCCAAATTTTGTTCATTCTCATGGTTTCCTCCTTTCTGTTGAAATTGTCCACATGCTCGTGGATTTCAGTGGCTTCTCTGTGTAGTCTGACATGGTGGTTGTGCGAGTGGTCCAGCATTTCTGTGTTCTCAAATAAAATGTTGTGTCCAGGTTGGTTCATCAGGTGCTCTGCTATGGCTGACTTCTCTGGTTGAAGTAGTCTGCAGTGCCTTTCATGTTCCTTGATTCGTGTTTGGGCAATGCTGCTGCGTTTGGTGGTCCCTATGTAGACTTGTCCACAGCTGCATGGTACACGGTAGACTCCTGCAGAAGTGAGAGGATCCCTCTTGTCCTTTGCTGAAAGGAGCATTTGTTGGATTTTCTTGGAGGATATGTAGATAGTTTGTATGTTATGTTTCCTCATCAGCTTCCCTATGCGGTCAGTGGTTCCCTTGATGTATCCAAATGCATTTCTCCCTATGAACCTCCCAGGAACTTGAGATCGCCTGAGGAGGCCTTGCTCTCAAAATCTGCCTGCTTCATAGGCACGTTTGGCGGGGACAAGAGACACGGCTTTCTCAGTGGTGGCCCCTCAGCTGTGGAACTCCCTACCTAGGGAAATTAGATCGGTTTTCACTCAAAAAAGAGTGAAGCTCTTTGAGCAAGCGTTTGGAACTTCAGCATGACCAGATAAACTCAAATTGGAATATGAACTAGGAACAGCTAAGGCAATGGAACAGTTGAGGAATTGAACAAGAAGACATAGTTTTTATAATTTTATTCTGGATTGCTTTTATGGTTTTTAAATGTATTGGGATGTGATTTTTTGAACCGATGTATGTATTTATATATATGGCATCTAATTGTTGCCGATTTGTACGCCGCCCTGAGTCGCCTTCGGGCTGATATGGGTGGGATAGAAGTGACGTAGATAAATAAATAAATAAATGTTGTGTAAGGATCCCAAAGTGTCTTTTGTATAATGTATGGCTACGGTATTGGTTTCTCTCTTTCTTTCAGGGTACCATAAGACAATCTTGCCCCTGGTGCTTTTGTTGTGTCAGACAACAGCCTGATTTCCATCTGAAATGAGCAAAATAGGAGCCTGTTTTGTTTTAACACGTCATCTGTTTTTCTCTTTACTTTCCTATTTCTTGTTATTTCCCCTCCATCCACAATTCATGTCAGATAACCTGGCTGATTTTTCCCCAGTCTTTAACACTGTCTTTATTGTATACTGCTCTCTCTCTTTCCCTAAAGTGTAGTGGTTGTTCTTGCCAATGCCAGGTCCTGCTTGAGGAGCATAAGATTAACTGTTGTTCCACCAGCTTCGCTTATGGATAGTTTCTCAAAGGAGCTGTGGCAATTAGACTCACTTTGGCAATAGCAGGCCTCTGAAGGACACCACTGGGCAGCCGCTCTGCCATGTTAGAGGCTCCGAGAAGCACAGCTGGCATCAAAGCAGTTTCTGCTAGGCTGGGAACAAAGAGACGCTGTTAATCTCTGTTCCCGCTGCTGCCATCAAGCCCACGCATGCCTCTTGGTTGGCGGCTGGCACCCACACATTAGAAATGCTGCTTCATTCCTTTCTGCAGCAGGAGGCATGTTCAAATTAAGGCTGAGGTGGATGGATGAGGCAATAATGCATGGAGTGTGGCGGGTAGTGATCAATCTCAAGAAGTACAGCCACTTTGGCTAGAAATAAGAGACAAGCTGAACATCCTTAAAAGAAGGTATAGGATTTTGAGTGAGTATAACTAGATGCATTTCTAATCATGTGAACATGCAAATTGTTGATGGACTTGACCCTTAGGAACACATCACATTGAGCTAGCGCTCCATTCTACGATGCTTCCCGGACAAAGCCCACATGATGTGCTGGTACATCTGTACCAGGAGCTCCAACTTTATTTTCTTTCTATTTTAATGTTTGCATGCATTCCAAGGTTTCAGGGATTCTGCAAAATTGTGGCTTCCTTGGTTTGCAGTCATAGGGCAAGCCACCTGTCTATCATTGTTAAGTTTGGATCCGCCCCTTCTCCCAGGGAGATGGGAAGGGAAGAGGGGGCCATTTTTAGTTAGTTTTAGTGAGGAAAGCTAAGTTAGAGGACGTGGACAAACTTCACCTGCAGAAAAGCTTCATTTCTCAGGAAATTCCCAAAGCTCTGGCTGGGAGCTTGCAGCCTCTCAGCCTTACAGCATCTGAGGGAAACAGCCCTAAAGTCTTAAAGAAATTCCAGAGGGAAAATAGCTTTACAGACCCAAAGAACTCCCAGCTGGAGAATCTACAAGCTTTGTCTGGTAAGTTTACTCGATACCAAGATGCAGTTTGGAATCGGTAGTAGATCCCACACCAACAAAACTCAGATAACAGACAGCCTGGGAGAGGTTAAAAAAGGGGTTTCCTCTCAAAGTATAAGAACAATTAACGATTAACCTGTCCCTTGTGGACAAGGTTAAGGAAGCCACCAGTTGATTTAAAGCCTTGAAGCATTTGTTTGACTCAATGAAGATTTGAGAAATATCTGTTTAATTTGTTCAGTAATAAAGGACTTTGTTTAACCTTTCAAGCCATCTAAAGACCATTTCTTCAGGAAAATCCTTGAGGGCCTCTTTTGTGGCACCCTGGCTTCCCGCTGGGCACAAGGTGCACGTCCTATTTCAAAATACAATTATTACAGGCCCAATGCGTGACAGAACACATGAAGCAGAGCTACTTCTGGTAAGGCTCCATCTTGGCTCCATCCTGGAAACGTCCTAGGACAGAGCCCTGAGAACACAGGAGGCATCCCATGTTCCCACTGCTTAGAACAGGGCAAGTGTGGGGGAAGCTGGGTGGCTTTGCTTCTTAGAGTTCAGCTTGTGGTTGTGTTTCAGGATCAGGGTGCTTAGGATGTGGGGAATGATGTAAATGAGGTTCACGACGGCAATTGTTTAGTCAGTGATATTGTTATAGAGAATAACAGAGAGACACCGGTTCAAAGTGTAGTTTCCCAAGACAATGTTCATACAGAGTATAGGGATGATGGATTACTCCCTGAATTGCTCCCAGAGAGTTCCCAGGATTTGGGGCTTGAAAACAATTCAGCACTTGCTGAAACTAATGAGCATATAGATAGGTGGGTGGAAATTAGTCAAAGCAGACAGGATGAACAATGCCTTCGGCGTTCTGCCAGACTTTAACAGAAAAAGATAAGGACCGCTCAAGGAAAGCAAAACCAGTTTCTGAGTGCTTGGAAAGGCTTAAAAGTTCCAAGCATGGAAAATACAGTCAGATGAAGCATAGTTTAGAATCATGCTAAGTTCTTGTCCTCATCGTAGAGAAGCCTTGCTTTAAAGATTCATGCTTAAAGATTTCTTGTTTCCTGGTTTGTGTTTTGTCTCTTGTGATTCCAAAGGCTCCTTCTTTGGAAGCTTTTAAACAGAGGCTGGATGGCCATCTGTCAGGGGTGATTTGAATGCAATATTCCTGCTCCTTGGCAGGGGGTTGGACTGGATGGCTCATGAGGTCTCTTCCAACTCTTTGATTCTATGATTCTATGATTACCTGCTCATGCCTTGGATCAACGTTTCCTGGTTCTTTGGATTTTTTTAGAGAGTTGTGAACTTTGTTTTTGGGCATTGCTGAACTCTACCTTGAACTGATTGGTTCCTGCTTATCTTTTTACCTAATTGGATTTACCTATTCCTTTAAAATGTTTTTCTTTACTTTGCTGTTTTTACTTATCTTCAATAAAAGGATTGTTTTCCTATTCAACGTGTGGTGTTCTAAAGTCAGAGGGTTATTCCTGTCCTGGAGTGCAACAGTGCTTTCCCCCCGTGTGATGAGGAAAGCAGCCATGCCGGCAATATGGGGTGTGCGGCAACGGTTTCTCTCACTGCCCCATGGATTTACCATACTGCTCAACGAATCATCTCCCTGTCCACTGTGTTGTGAACCTCCCAAACTTTGATGAGGTCCTTAGTCCTTTTCAGATCTCATCCCATTGCCCACTGTTTCTTTCATACACCAGAAGAAACCTGGAATTTGTTCCAATTCATTTTGGAACAAAAATTTGCCCAGATTTGAAACGCCTTCACATTCAAGATAAAATAGACTTGATATTTTTTAAATTGAATATACATAGAACCAAACCAAACAACTTATACTGAATTACAGTATATTCTTTCTGTCAAGCCCTTCAGCATACAGAAGCTGAAAGAGGTTGTAAAGAAAATGTTTTTCAGCACCATGCAGGCATTATTATGAGTAGTGTGGAATTATTATTTCACATAGTAGTTTTTTTTAAAGACTCACCCTTGAAAAAAATAAAATACCTCTCAAGTGCACACATCTTGTTTGTCCACAAGAAGTAGTTGAAAGGTTTCAAAATGGAAGTCTAGGAGACTCCTGTAACTTTATATAACTCCTCGTTATAGTGGATATTTGTATTATAATTTTCTAATGGTTTCTAGTCTACTCTGTGACAATGGGAGAGCTGTGGAACTGGGAAAATTTAGCAAAGAACTGCCATATCTTTGGTTTGATCAGGTTTGATATGGACTCTGGACATAATACCAACTGCCCTTTTGGACCATCATATGCCCTGGATTGAAAAAGTTTTTAAAATTATTTTAAAGCCAGTCTCTACCTTGAAATGAATTGAGATACACAAAAAGTATATTCATTCTTCTGTCCACTTGTTTTGATGCATGGCCAACATGGCTACCCTGAGGCCCATCCAGACAGGCCCATATCCCGGGACCTGTCTTGGGTTTTACCAGCACATTAATTCAGAACAAAACAAGGTTTCCCTGGTTTGTTCCAATTTATTTATTTGCAGTATTTATTAGGCCTGGGCGGTTTCGTTCGTTAATTTTGTAATTCGTTAAATATTCGTTATTTTTAGCAATTACGAAACGATTACAAAACACATTTTCAAACCCGGAAGGGTTTAAAAATATCGAACCGGCAACCCCCATAGTTTTAACGAGCTTCCGCCCGTTTCGTAAATGGGATGGAGGCTGCTGGTGCCCTGGGAGCCAATCCGGCGCTCCCAAGCACCCAAGCAGTGCACCGTGGCTGTTTCTGATTGGCCGGTGAGCCCTTTAAAAGCGGCTCCGCGCGGCCGTACAGCTCATTGCTGCAGAGGGCGAGGGAGAAGAGAAGAGGTCCGGGAGGGTTTGCATTGGGTTGGCTTGCAACTGCTTGGATTGGATTCATTCCTTGCTCATTCCTTGCTTGGATTCATTCCTTGCTGCTTAGTGCTTATTATTCCTTGCTTGGATTCATTCTTTCCTTCGGTGTTTGTGAATTTGTTTGTTAATTTTCCATTTTTTTATATTTTTTAAAAATACCTGTCTTTTATTCTTTAAAAAAAACCTAAAAATATTCTAAAAAAAAAGAAGACTCTTCTGTGGCTGTGTGCTCTCGTTTGTCCCTGTTTGTGGCTGTGTTTGCTCCACAGCAGGGAGAGCATTTTGTGCATTTTCCATTTTTGAATATTTTCTAAAAATACCTGTCTTTTATTCTTAAAAACAAAAAATATTCTAAAAAAAGAAAAGACTCTTCTGTTGCTGTGTGCTCTCTTGCCCTGTCTCTTGGCTGTGTTTTGCTCATCAGGGCCAGTTTTTGGTTAAGTTTCCATTTCTGAATATTTCTAAAAATACCTGCCTTTTTTTTCTATAAAAAAACAAAAAATATTTCCAAAAAAAGAAAAAAAAAAGACTCTTCTGTTGCTGTGTGTTCTCTTCGCCCTGTCTCGTGGCTGTGTTTGGTCCACATCAGGGCCAGTTTTGGGTTAATTTTCCATTTTTGAATATTTTCTAAAAATACCTGTCTTTTATTCTTAAAAAAATACAAAAATATTCCAAAAAAAGAAAAGACTCTTCTGTTGCTGTGTGCTCTCATTTGCCCTGTCTCGTGGCTGTGTTTGGTCCACATCAGGGCCAGTTTTTGGTTAATTTTCCATTTTTGAATATTTTCTAAAAATACCTTTTATTCTTAAAAAAATACAAAAAATATTCCAAAAAAAGAAAAGACTCTTCTGTTGCTGTGTGCTCTCATTTGCCCTGTCTCGTGGCTGTGTTTGGTCCACATCAGGGCCAGTTTTTGGTTAATTTTCCATTTCTGAATATTTTCTAAAAATACCTGTCTTTTATTCTAAAAAAAAACAAAAATATTCCAAAAAAAGAAAAGACTCTTCTGCTGCTGTGTGCTCTCACTTGCCCTGTCTCGTGGCTGTGTTTGGTCCACATCAGGGCCAGTTTTTGGTTAAGTTTCCATTTTTGAATATTTTCTAAAAATACCTGTCTTTTATTCTTAAAAAAAATACAAAAAATATTCCAAAAAAAGAAAAGACTCTTCTGTTGGTGTGTGCTCTCATTTGCCCTGTCTCGTGGCTGTGTTTGGTGCACATCAGGGCCAGTTTTTGGTTAATTTTCCATTTTTGAATATTTTAAAAATACCTGTCTTTTATTCTTAAAAAATACAAAAATATTCTAAAAAAAGAAAAGACTCTTCTGTTGGGCTGTGTGCTCTCATTTGCCCTGTCTCGTGGCTGTGTTTGGTCACATCAGGGCCAGTTTTTGGTTAAGTTTCCATTTCTGAATATCTTTTCTAAAAATACCTGTCTTTTATTCTAAAAAAATACAAAAAATATTCTAAAAAAGAAAAGACTCTTCTGCTGCTGTGTGCTCTCGTTTGCCCTGTCTCGTGGCTGTGTTAGCTGTTCATCAGGGCCAGTTTTTGTTTAATTTTCCATTTCTGAATATTTTCTAAAAATACCTTTCTTTTATTCTTTAAAAAATACAAAAAATATTCCAAAAAAAGAAAGACTCTTCTGCTGCTGTGTGCTCTCACTTGCCCTGTCTCGTGGCTGTGTTTGGTCCACATCAGGGCCATTTTTTGGTTAATTTTCCATTTCTGAATATTTTCTAAAAATACCTTTCTTTTATTCTTTAAAAAATACAAAAAATATTCTAAAAAAGAAAAGACTCTTCTGTTGTTGTGTTTGCGTTTGTCATTTGTGTAGTTCCAACCAGTGCGCTCCTTTTGCCAACACAAAGTGCTACATACACTGCTCGCTCATCATTTGTGTAGTTCCAACCAGTGCGCTCCTTTTGCCAACACAAAGTGCTATAATACACTGCTCGCTCATCATTTGTGTAGTTCCAACCAGTGCGCTCCTTTTGCCAACAGAAAGTGCTATAATACAGTGCTTGCTCATCATTTGTGTAGTTCCAACCAGTGCGCTCCTTTTGCCAACACAAAGTGCTATAATACAGTGCTCGCTCATTTGTGTAGTTCCAACCAGTGCGCTCCTTTTGCCAACACAAAGTGCTACATACACTGCTCGCTCATCATTTGTGTAGTTTTTATAATAACATTATTTTTATATATTAATAATTTATAATTTAATTTTATATATTATTTTTATTATTATTTATAATTATATTTTATAAATATTTTATAAATTTAATTATATTTTATTTAAATATTTATATTATTATTTATTTCATTTATATAATATATATAATAATATATTATTAGATTATATTATTTTATTTTATATTGTATATATTATATAATTTTATATTATTTATTATTATTATTATTATTATTTATATTTTATTTATTTAAATTTTATTATTATATTATTGTTTATTTCATTATATTATTAAATTGACTCAGTTTTGGATACTTTATCTTATTACTTTTTTATTTAATATCTTAATATCTTGTTCTATTTGATTATTTTATTTGATTTATTTTATTAAATGATTTTGTTTATAGAGCATTTAGCATTTTAACGAATCGATTCGTTATTATTTTAATAGCGAATCGATTCGTATTTAATAACGAAGTTTCGGAAGTCGCTTTTGCGCATGCGCAATCGCGTCCGCCGTTTTAACGAATCGATTCGTTATAACCTTAACGAATCGACCCCGCGCCAATAACGAAGCTTCGGAAGTGATTTTGCGCATGCGCGGGGGTCCGCCATCTTAACGAATCAATTCGTTAATATTTACGAAATTTTCGTAAATATTAACGGATTGAAGGGGGGAAATTTTGTAATTATTTTAAATATCGAAACAAAAAAACACCCCAATTACAAATCGATTTTAGAACCAAATTTTTTCTTGATCAACCAGGCCTAGTATTTATATTCCACCCTTCTCACCGTGCAGATGACTCAGGGCAGATTACAATGTACATTTATTATTATTATTATTATTATTATTATTATTATTATTATTATTATAACTTTATTTGTACCCTGCTAGCATCTCCCGCAGGATTCGATGCGGCTTACAATAGGCCGAAGCCCAACACAAAACAACAATACAATATCTAGCAAATAAAAACAGTTAAGCAGAAAAAACAATAACAATAGCAATACGATAAGACAATATTAAAAACTGGGTCGGCTAGAGTGGGGTACAAGGTTAAAAAGTGCTGATGTGTCGGAGGAGTATGGGATTATGATATAAGTGCAGTGTGCAGTGTGCGGTGATTTTGATACTAAAGTGCTTCTAGGATTTGGTACTGGGAGATTCCTAATCTGAAAAGGCACGTTGGAACAGCCAGGTTTTCAAATTCTTCCTGAAGACTGCCAGTGTAGGGGCTTGTCTGAGATCTTTCGGGAGGCTGTTCCAGAGGCGGGGGGCCACCACGGAGAAGGCCCTGTCTCGCGTCCCTCACAAGCGCGCTTGTGACGCGGGCAGGATCATGAGCAGGGCCTCCCCAGATGACCAGAGTGAGCATGTGGGTTTGTAGACAGCGATGCGGTCACGCAGGTAGGGTGGTCCCAAACCGTTCAGGGCTTTGTAGGTAAGCACATATACATGGCAAACATTCAATGCCATAGACACACAACATATATAGACAGACACACAGAGGCTATTTAACTTTCCAGGTATTCTGGCCACCAGGGGAGCTGTCACTTCACTATCCATTTGAGACACTGATGGAGTACTTCCTCATTGCTTGCTTCCTTGCTTGCTTGAGAGTTTATGGTGTCGTAAATTAGTTAAATTAGCCTCTCCTCATAAGTGGTATCTAAATTTCCTACTTGACAGATACAACTGTCTTTTGGGCTGCAAAGGTCGACAGCAAGCTACACACAATGATTGGAAGCTCACTCCGACTTGGGTTGGCTTCGAACTCATGACCTTTTGGTCAGCAGTGATGTTAATGCAGTTGACTCCCAGCCAGCTGTGCCACAGTCCCGGTGCTAGATACCCCATTGGGTACATTTTACTTAACTTTTAGGATGAAACTGGGGGGGGGGGGCTTCGGGGCGGTTGCATGCAATCCCAATTTTAATCAGGATGGCATGTACCCTGCCCCCACAGAAAAGCCTGGGTTTTGGGGGTTTGATGGGGACTGAAATCCATACCAAATCCCGCTCTGGCATGAATTTTAGTCCTCCCTGGAAGCGCCCTGTGTAAACTTCTTCAGAGAAGTCATGTGACTCATATGTAATTATATTATTTCTGTTTATGCCTTCAGTTGGTCCTAAATTAACGTTTAGCTGAGCTCTGGAGTTAAATTGCAGCAACATTTTGTATGCTTTCTCAAGGGACCTGTTGGTATGCTTATGAGCTCTTTCAAGAACTTGGTCAGTTATAATCAAAACTGACAGATTCGAGCGGGCATCATCTTGGGAGGCCAAACAAGCACTTAACATGCTAAATGAAACCATGCCTTTTATTTTCAATGGGGATTAAAAAAACAAATAGCAAACAGCAGTACATCTATGGTACAAATATATGCCGCAGTTCTCCAAAGTGGCTTATAAACAAGACTGAAACAACACCATAATGAAATATAAAAAGAAGCTGGATGGGAAAAGATATTTTCTCCAGCATTTCACAGATGAAAACTAAAACCCAAAGATATATAAAAGGACATGAAACATATGAGTAATTGCACTGATTGGGAGAATGGAGCACATTGCACCTGATATCTAAGGGAATGGGTAGTAAGGTTAGCATTATTATTTTGCAATTTTAAAACAGAGGATAAAACTTTTCTGTTTTCCCATTCCACCCAAGCCTTGGAGGTTGATGAAAAATGCTGTGTAACTGGATCGCCCTGTGCTGTCACACGCTGGGCCTATAGCAATTATCTTTTAAAACAGGACATGCCCTTTGTGCCCAGTGGGACACCGGGGTGCCTCGGGTGAGAGGCCCTATGGATTTTCCTAAACAAAGTATTAGAAACTTGGGAAGTTTAACAAAGTTCTTTATTATTGCTTAGATCTTCAACAAAACACACAAATTCTTCTTAACTTGCCCACAAAGGACAGGCAGCTTGCTTCGTGAACTACTTCTGGCCCAACTTATCTATCCGAACGTATCTCTGCCTATCAGCCCACCAGGACCCTAAGATCTTCCGGAGAGTCCCTTCTCTCTATCCCTCCAGCTTCAGAAGTGCGGYTGGCGGGAACGAGAGATAGGGCCTTCTCTGTGGTGGCCCCTCGGCTTTGGAATGCCCTCCCTACAGAGGTACGWTCARCCTCGTCGCTGATAGTGTTCAGAAAAAGACTCAAAACRTGGCTATTTAAACAAGCCTTCGGCTAATTTGTAACAATCAAGTCGAACCTTGTGACTATGGACAGGAATATGGACTGCGAATTTTGGAATGTGACTTCAACTGAGCTATACGAGATTATTATTGGTGGCCCAATAATTTGCTGTTGTACTGTTAATTGRTTTTTTATATYTTTATATGYTTTTAAACTGGAGRTTGTTTTTAAAATGTTGTAAACCGCAACTGAGTCGCCGTCCAGGCTGAGAAGTTGGCGGTATACAAGTGTACCAAAATAAATAAATAAATAAATACTTCTTTCTTTTACAAGGAAAACCCTCCGACCCCTTTCCTTTTACAAGGAAAACCCTCTGGCGTGGGGCCTTACTCCCAGTTCCAATTTGCCTTTTGGGTACCCGAGTAAACCTTACCGGCCAAAACTTTAGAGATTTGCGATGTGCAGCTTTTGCCTTTCCTGAAGCCAGCTTGCTGTGGAATCAGACAGGGGTCTATTTTTTCCATAATTGTGTGTTAAAGAAAACCTTATGTTGTTAATTATTATGTGCAGCTGCTAATGTAGGTAAATAGTAAGTTTGGACCACACCTGATGGGGTATAACTGTATGATTTTTAGAATACAGTTCGGCTTTTGCTCTGAGGAGCCTTTGCCCAGGCATTTTGCTCAACCATTTCTACTGCTCTCACATTTGGATGTAAGTTTGTTGCACTGTTTGTAACATTGCAAGTTTATGTTTTAACTCTGCTGATAAGAGTAAAGTTTTTTCTGTTCATTTTCCTCTTGCCTGGGTGTAATGTTATTGTGTCTTCTGTATTGGACCTGACTGAAATACGCTTAGTACAACAACAACAACAACAACAACTGCAGGAGGGGGACAATTTATACTCTGGAACCTTCCAAAGATGGGTTCATTATCCTTATTATTCATAATGAGATGACTTCCTCCTATGATCCCTGGCTTGCTAGAATGTACCGCTGCCTCCATTCAGTGGATGGATTCACATTCTGAATCCATTATATGTCAAGTACCCCATAGAGGTTGGAAAATCAATTCATTTTATTTCAGGGATGTTTGTAACTGTATTTTAATCTCTGATGGCTAACAATATATAATGAGGGATTTGATGAAGTAGTCAGACCTCGTTTTTATGGATACCTTTTAGTGCTCTGGCAGGGATTCCATTAGTGGCTGCATGCCAGAAGCAGAAGATGAGACCGTGAATCCAGTTCCATTTGTCTTTGGACCCATGCGGTAGAAATGCCAGCGGGGCCACAGGCTTATTTAAATTAAAAGATCTGAGAAGAGAATTAATGGACTCAGACACCTGGAGAGAACTATAAAGTCTTTGAGATTGTAAATAAACAATAGTGACTCACAAATAAGAGCACATTTTTATCCACTTTGTAGTTAAATCCTTCTTTTGTCCCTTCTTATGGGTCACTTGGCGAAAGCACATAGGTTTTTCTTTCTTGGCACCTTTCATCATTGATTTCTCATTCACCTGTGATAGGCTCCTTGCTCTATGTTACTAACTAGAGGCCCATGGTCTGTAAATCCAATCTGAAAAAATATACACAGTATAGTGAGGACTTGGCATGATTTTGATGTCTCATGTTCTGGGTGGAGTGGATAACCATGTCAGGCCACACAGAGAAGCCACTGAAATCCACAAGCACATGGACAATTTCAACAGAAGGGAAGAAACCATGAAAAAAAAACTCTAAAATTATAACACTAAATAAAGAACAAAAAACAAGCACAGAGGAACTCCAGACAAGAAACAATCAGAAACATCTAATCACCTCTCAGCAAAGGATTCCCACAGACAGTAACAAGTGAGACCTTGAAACTGATAGGCCATTAAATGTGATTCAAGAATTTGTGCCAAGTTTGGTCCAGGTCCATCATTGTTTGAGTCCACAGTGCTCTCTGGATGTAGTTGAACTACAACTCCAAAACCCAAAGTCATTGTCCACCACACCCAGTATTTTCTGTTGATCATGGGAGTTCTGTGTGCTACGTTTGGTTCAATTCCATCATTAGTGGAGTTCAGAGTGCTCTGTGATTGTAGGTGAACTATAAATTCCAGCAACTACAACTCCCAAATGTCAAGGTCTATTTTTTCCAAACTCCACCAGTATTCACATCTGGCATATTGAGTATTTGTGCCAAGTTTTGTCCGGATCCATAATCCAGTCCACAGTGCTCTCTGGATGTAGGTGAACTACAACTCCAAAATCCAATGTCAATGCTCACCCAACCCCTCCAGTATTTTCTGTTGGTCATGGGACTTCTGTGTGCCAAGTCTGGTTCAATTCCATCATTGGTGGAGTTCAGAATGCTCTTTGATTGTAGGTGAACTCCCAAATGACAGAATCAATCCCCCCCCCCCCAACACTACCAGTATTCAAATTGGGGTATATTGGGTATCTGTGCCAAATTTGGTCCAGTGAATGAAAATACATCCTGCATACCAGATATTTACATTATGATTGTAAATATTTGGATGGTTGATAACCACTGTAATAGCAGTTCAAATCAGAGGTCAATTGAGCCCCGAATCCCTTTTTGTGCCCCCAAATAGCTCCAAACAGAAGTTTTTCCCACCACCTGTTTCCTGATCTTTTTAATAATTGGAAACAACACAGATTGAATCTGGGCATGTACTATATGTCCAAGGCACCAATGCTGTCCCATACCTGGATCATAGGATTAGCCAAACAGCAAAGAGAAAATGTGCATATCACAAAACTCTCATTAAAATGCAGAAAGAATGACCTGTAGGGCAACAACTCAGTGGTTCGATAAATAAGATTAATTAATAAAACACCTCCTGGAAAGTTCTGCATCATAAACACAGCTGCATCAAGCCCAGAATGCCTGTTTCCCTCATTAAATGGCAGCAAAAACAAACATTGCTGGGCAGTTTGTTGATGCGTTGCCCATCAACTTACAGGACTGCAACAGACCAAGAAGCAAAATCAGATTCAGGTATCCTAGTCAGAGTTTGGGCTCTCGGCAAAAAAACAAAAACAAAACATGGTGAATCTTCTGCCAATAAACAGAGTTCAGTCTTGCAAGGCGGAATTTAGCTAATGCAGCTTTTGGCTTCTGGAGGATTATTCCACTTAAGCATATCTATTTTCTGTAAGCATTTTAATCAGCTGCTAATCTTGCTCTCTTCTTGCTATTAGGTAATTGAATCAAGATGTTTGAAAATGTTCACTGCAATGAAGTGGAGGAAGGAGGGCACAACATGACACAGACATGGTATGTGCGTGCATGCAGAAAAGCACACATAAAAATTAATCAGAATTTCCAAATCCTTATAAGATACCTGCAATTTTTGCCTCTCACACGCAATACACACATGTGCATGGTATTCAGTTTACAAATTAGCAACTGAATGTATTGTCGAAGGCTTTCATGGCTGGAATCACTAGGTTCTTGTAGGTTTTTTCGGGCTATAGGGCCATGTTCTAGAGGCATTTCTCCTGACGTTTCGCCTGCATCTATGGCAAGCATCCTCAGAGGTAGTGAGGTCTGTTGGAAATAGGAAAATGGGTTTATATATCTGTGGAATGACTGGGGTGGGGCAAAGAGCTCTCTGCTGAAGTTAGGTGTGAATGTTTCAGTTGACCACCTTCATTAGCATTTGAAGGCCTGCCTGAGCCTGGGAAAATGTTCTGTTGAGAGGTGTTAAGATGTGCTTGGTTGTTTCCTCTCTGCTGTTTTGCTGTTGTAATTTTAGAGTTTTTTAATACTGGTAGCCAGATTTTGTTCATTTTCATGGTCTCCTCCTTTCTGTTGAAATTGTCCACATGCTTGTGGATTTCAATGGCTTCTCTGTGTAGTCTGACATGGTGGTTGTTGGAGTGGTCCAGCATTTCTGTGTTCTCAAATAATATGCTGTGTCCAGGCTGGCTCATCAGGTGCTCTGCTATGGCTGACTTTGGCCCACTGTGGTTGATTTTGATTTTATATTATGTTATTTTGCTCTGTTTATTTTATGTTGTTTCTATATGGATTTTATTGTGATTGAATTTTTGTTGTTTGCTTTTTGTATTGTATTTTATTGTGCTGTATTGTATCTGTTCCGTCTTCCAGGAACTTGGTTTGCATTACCCCTTAGTCGCTTGAAATAGCATCTCTTTGCAATTCCCCCAGGGCTGCTACAGTCTTAGCAGCACCCTAATAGTCAAACATTAACAGAGGCTTGAAGCCAGTCTACAAGCCTTTTGCAGCTATTGGTATCCTTTTGGTCTAGGGACCGCCCTTTTTCCTGGGGATGAGATCTCCATTTTGCAAAAGTTCTCCAGCTATCTTTAGTATAGAAAAAGCCTCAGATGTGCTGGTGGCCAAGCTAGGCAGCTCGGACCAGCCATTGTGAGTATGGTTAGGGTTAGGATTAAGGTTAAGGTTTAGGTTACCCTCTCACCTTTGAAACTGGCGTTGAGCTCAGATAGAGAAAGACCTGCTCTTTCTAAAAGACAGTAGCTCAGTGCTGGGACAGGGAATATCTCAGGATTTCTCTGCCATTGAGAGAGGTTCCATTACTTCATCTCCAAAACTAATCTTGAGCTTAGATAGGGGAAGATCTGCTCTTTCTGAAAGATAACAACTCAGGGTTAGGGTAAAAGATCCCAGGATTTTTCTACCATTGGAGAAAAGTTAACTCAATAACTGAAGGAAAAAAAGGAAAGAAAGAACATCTATATGGTTTCCCAAATTGACTGTTTGTGTTTGTAATTTCATCAAGCTGTGCCAAGTCTGTCAAGGACTTTGAAAAATAAATGTTCTGTTGATGTTCAAATCTGGACTGGCTTCAGTTGCTGAGAATCATTTTTTTAATACCAGTTTTATTAAGTTTTACAAATACTTAAAAAAGAAAGATTTACAGGGAAAGTGGGGGAACATTTGGTTATAGTATAGTAGGAAATTTTAGAAATCATTATAAAGAAAAAGAGAAAGAACAACAACCCCCCCCCCAAAAAAACAGAAAAAAACGCAACCCCCAGAAAAGGAAAACCAAAAAAACCAAAAACAAACAAAAAAACCACACACACATAAGGTTTGTCTTCCATTCTGTGTCTTCGCTTATAATATATTTCCGCTTTTTTCAAATTTGAATTGTCTCTTCTCATTTCTCTATGAGATTTTTTTCTTCTACCCTCATATATCTAGGAAGTCTCAAGAATTAATTTTATTATTATTTATCCTCTTCACTTCTTTCCTTTAAATAATTTTCAAACAATGACCAGTTTGTCTCTTTTACTGGTTTTCCTGAGCTCTTCTTTAAAAAAAAAAGTTAATTTGTCCATATTTTTAATCTCCTGCAGCTTATTTGTCCAATCTTCTGTTTCCGGAATATTGTCCAATTTCCAATTTCTTGTGTATGATATCCTTGCTGCCGTCAAGATATAAGTAAATAAAATATCCATGTTTGGATCTAAAATAAGATCTGAATCTGTAATATTTAATAGATAATATTCAGGTTTTCTTGGGAAAGATATTCCCAATATTTTTTGTGTTTCTTCATGTATATTTTTCCAATTGCTGAGAATCTTGAGCTTCTAAAAAAGGCACCCATGGTTCACCCAGATAAAGAGAGAAGCACATCTTAGTTTTAACTTTATAGTGTCTGCGTGTGATGGCACAGTATCTTCGGGCTTGGTCTCATGTTAGCCACCCCAAGTCCCCTTTGGAGAGATGGTGGTGGGGTACAAATAAAGATGATGATGATGATGATGATGATGATGATGATGATGATGATGATGATGATGTATCACATTAGTCCTTCTGCTTCATTTACTTGAGATTGTAGAGAGGGCAACTGAACAAAGAAGTATCAAATATATTAGAACAGTTTGATGAAAACAGACAACATAAACCAAGTGGGAGCAATAGCCAGGCCATAATGTCAGGAGTAAGGAGTGAGAAAAGGACAGAAAGACTGAGACATAGAACTAGGATGGGCATGACCAGGGTTTGAGAAGCTGCACTAGCCCTTTAATGACTGGGGAAGACTTCTCAAAATTACATAGTTTTTAAAAGATCATAAAAGTGCCCCTGCATCCCATCCCACATCTGTGTCCCTGGTGAGCTTTTGGCCCAGGAGAAGAGAGTTCTTTCAGTAAACATGTTCTCAGTAAACATTGAAAAGAAGCAAGGGAGCGGAGGGATGATTTATTGTTGCCACCAATTTGAAAGGAACCAGTATTCAGGAGATTTTACCCCAGTTCCCAATTTTAAAAAGAACTGGCTGATTTGCAATGGAGGTTGCCGATTAGGAACCAAATTTACCATCAAGTTGGAAGGGAGGCTGTTCAATTGCACCTCCTCCTTTATTAAGAAAGTAATAACTTAGTAGTAATTACACTGTATATACTGTAGCGTGACTGGAGAGAAGAATGTAGATTTATTTGGTTACTTTTCCCTGCGTTTCTGCCACCACGTGAGGTAAGTTGTAATATTGTGAGAAATGGCACTTTGGACACAGAATAGACGGAGCTGAGGCAATCTTCAAATAAAAGTTAACAATTTTATTAAGTACTCAGCGTGTGGTTGCAAGACGTAACTTTTCCTTGTTGCACTTGGAATAATACTTGTAACTTTAACAGTTCATTCTTCCAAGTAACACAGTATCTTTCTGACGTAGAGCACTTGTTTCAGACAAAGTTTCAATACAGGGATGTTTCCCTTATTTGATCCTCCCTAGATCAAATATTAAGTAAACTATTCTTTAGCCTCTCCTTAGACTAAAAGAATACCAGCTATGTTTCACCATTCGGCTGCACTAGCCTGAGAAACTTCCAATAGCCAAACCCAGCTTTTCAAAGCCTCAAAGCTTTGCTTCACAAGTCACTCCTGCCACCTTTCCTTTCCTTCTCTCCCAACTCCTAACTCCTCACTCCTCTGAACCTAACTCCTGACTGCTCACTCCTCTAAACCTAAACCCTAACTGATTTTTAATTGTCGTTTTTTCAAACTCTCCTCTCTAAGCTCCTCCCACTTCCCTCTCTCCTGGCAATGCACATGGAGGACTCCTCTGACTTAGGCCGCTCCAGCATTACTGCAGCCAATCTAAACACAAATACAGTTAAAATCATACAATGTATAATCAACTCCTGTACAAACATGTTCTCTTTTCTTGATCTCCTTGCTTTGCCTTTTTGCCAGCTTGAATTAACTGATTTTCACTCCCTAGTCCTCCTTTCAATATGCTAAAGTGCACAAGTGGGTTTTTAATTGTTTTTTGAAGGAGAGGAGGGAAGGCGGCATTCCCAAGGTGAGAGCCATACTTGAGATGGGGGTGGGACCAAGAGTAGGGGCTCCTCCGCTGACCGCAGAGCCCGAGGAGGTCTATAAGAGAAGATGCAGTTCTTCAAGTAGCCTGGACTCAGACCATTTAGGACTTTAAAGGTAATGACCAGCACTTTGTATCTAGCTCAGAAGCAGACCGGCATCCAGTGAATCTGCTAACTGAGAAAAAGGCTTGGATACCACTCTTTCTTTGGCCCTGAGCTGAATCCATCAAAGGAGGAGAATTTGAAACCTTTTGTGGAAATGACCCATGAAAACTGTAGAATCAGGGCCTCATCTTGAGATCTGACTATCCTATCTACCCTTCTTATATTCATAGAGGAGAATCCATGGTTACATTATAGTAGAAATTGCACTTTAGCTGGAATTATGCAGTGCCACTTTGGTAGGGCAAAGAAATGGCTGCCAGTTCCAAGCAGCTTTTTTCTCCAAAGTCTACCTGGTCCCAGAATGCCAAGGACCAATGCTAGGCACTGGAAAAGCACGCAGTTTGCAGCTGACACCTTCTCCTTCCTGATGGACCAGCTTTACCTGCCTTCCCTTGTTGTTACTATTGCAAAGGCCAACTTTTTCATTCTCTGTGTGGTTCACTACTGTTGCCAGTGTTGCTCCGCTGCTCTGCATCAACAGGATTCCAGCCTTATGGTTCACAATTGTTTTGTAATTTGCAGGTTAAGTTGATAAGATGTCGTTAATTAGCTTAAACATGCAATGCAAATTAATTAAAACCAAGCCAAGCAAGGCAGCTGCTTAGTTTTTTCATTGAAGTTAGAGAATGTGAAATTTTGTGATAATATTTATGGTATCTTTTTTTCCTTATTCAATATGCATTTAGGATAGTGGTTTCTGTTATTCAAAATATTAGAACTGTGGGCCGAAGTTTACTGACTTTATATTGGGTCAGAGAATGAAAAATACTTATTCAGAAATGCTGCCATTGTCTACTACTTTCTATGTGTCACACATTGGCATTTGATGAGATGTTTGAAGAGATGCCTATAAAGCCCTAAATGGTTCCAGCCCAGCTTACCTGTCCGAACGTATCTCTCCTTATGAACCATCTAGGACAGTGTTTCTCAACCTTCCTAATGCCTTGACCTCTTAACAGAGTTTCTCATGTTGTGTTGACCCCCAACCATAACATTATTTCGTTGCTACTTCGTAACTGTAATTTTGCTATTGTTATGAATTGTAATGTAAATATCTGAGATGCAGAATATATTTTCATTCACTGGACCAAATTGGGCACAAATATTTGATACACCCACATTTGAATACTGGTGAGGTTGGGGGTGGGGGTTGGGATAGAGTTTGTCATTTGGGAGTTGTAGTTACTGAGATTTATAGTTCACCCACAAGCAAAGAGCATTCTGAACTCCAACAACAATGGAATTGAACCAAACTTGGCACACAACAGAAAATACTGGAAGGGTTTGGTGGCCATTGACCTTGAGTTTGGGAGTTGTAGTTCACCTACATCTAGAAAGCACTGAGGACTGAAACAATGATGGATCTGGACCAAACTTGGCATGAATACTCAGTACACCCAAATATGAACACAGATGGAGTTTGGGGGAAATAGACCTTGACATTTGGCAGTTGTAGTCACTGGGATTCACAGTTCACCTACAATCAAGGAGCATTCTGAATTGCCCTTGAGTTTGGGAGTTGTTGTTCACACACTTCCAGAGAGCACTGTGAACTCAAACAATTTGGCACAGATACTCACTATGCCCTATTGTGAACACTGGCGGATGTAGGGGGAAATAGACCTTTACATTTGGGAGTTGTAGTTACTGGGATTTATAGTTCCCCTATAATCAAAGAATATTCTGAACCTCACCAATGATAGAATTGCTCCAAACGTCCCACAGAGAACCCCCATGATAAACAGAAAATACTGTGTTTTCTGGTGGTCTTTGGCGACCCCTCTGACACCCTCTCGAGACCCCCCGTGGGGTCCCGACCCCCAGGTTAAGAAACACTGATCTAGGACGTTAAGATCTTCTGGGGAGGCCCTGCTCTCAGACCTGCCTCCTTCACAGAGGTGAGAACGAGAGACAGGGCCTTCTCAGCAGTGGCCCCTCGGCTGTGGAACGCCCTTCCCACAGATATAAGATTGGCCCCCTCCCTCCTGACATTCCGTAAGAAGGTTAAAACATGGCTCTTTGAGCAAGCTTTTGCTAATGCAACATAATTATATTAAGATGAAATTTCGAACGATTTGACCATGCACTTGGATCACGATTTTAGTAAGGAGACGTTGCAGATTATGTTTTTATTGCTTTGTTTGATTTTTATATTATATGTTAATGTGTTAACTGTATTTATAATCTGTTTTAACTTGCATTTTATAGTTGTGGAGGCATCGAATTGTTGCCGATTGTGAACCGCCCTGAGTCGCCTTCGGGCTGAGAAAGGCTGTATATAAATGTGATAAATAAATACATAAATACATAAATAAATAAATGTTTCATTTCTCATCCTCATCCAATGCTAACCGCCTGGGCAAGTTCATGGAAGGCCACCTTTACTGAGCAAGTATTCTTCATTCTCTGATCCAATACAAGGCCAGTAAACATAGGTCCAAGCTCTGCCTTTTGATGTAAAATCTTAGGTAAGACTTCTTTTTCAAGATGGGAGCATTGTAAAATTTCCTTTATTTTAACCCAGTGTTTCTCAACCTTCCTGATGCTGTGACCCCTTAATGTTGTGGTGACCCCCAACCATAACATTATTTTCCTTGCCACTTCATAACTGTAATTTTGCTACAGTATGCAGGCGAAACGTCAGGAGAAAAATTACCTCCAGAAATATGGCCATATAGCCCGGAAAAACCTACAACAACCTGATTTTGCTACTGTTATGAATCATAATATAAATATCTGATATGCAGGATGTATTTTCATTCACTTGAGTTTATCATTTGAGAGTTGGGGGCGAGGGGATTGATTTTGTAATTTGGGAGTTGTAGTTGCTGGGATTTATAGTTCACCTACAATCAAAGAGCATTCTGAACTCCACCAATGATGGAATTGAACCAAACTTAGCACACAGAACTTTCATGTCCAACAGAAAATACTGGAAGGGTTTGGTGGACATTGACTTTGAGTTTTGGAGTCGTAGTTCACCTACATCCAGAGAGCACTGTGGACTCAAACAATGATGGATCTGGACTAATCTTGGCACAAATACTCAATATGCCCAGATGTGAATACTGATGGAGTTTGGGAAAAAATAGACCTTGACATTTGGGAGTTTTAGTTGCTGGGATTTATAGTTCACCTACAATCAAAGAGCATTCTGAACTCCACCAATGATAGAACTGAACCAAACTTAGCACACAGAACTCCCATGATCAACAGAAAATACTGGAAGGGTTTGGTGGACATTGACTTTGAGTTTTGGAGTTGTAGTTCACCTACATCCAGGGAGCACTCTGGACTCAAGCAATGATGGATCAGAACCAAACTTGGCACAAGTACTCAATATGCCCAGATGTGAATCCTGATGGAGTTTGGAAAAAATAGACCTTGACATTTGGGAATTGTAATTGCTGGGATTTATAGTTCACCTACAATCAAAGAGCATTCTGAACTCCACCAATGATGGAATTGAACCAAACATGGCATACAGGACTTCCATGACCAACAGAACACACTGGAAGGGTTTGGTGGGCCAAACTTCCCACATTGAATTCCCATGACCAACAGAAAATACTGTGTTTTCCTATGGTCTTTGGCGAATCCTCTGACACCCCACTCACAACTCCCCCAGGGGTTCTGACCCCCAGGTTGAAAAATACTGTTTTAATCCCTCTCCTAGGAGTAGAAGAACCCCTTTGATGACAATTCTTTCCTGACAATGAATTTCCCATCTGGAATACTGGAGGACATCAGCCTGATATTTATAGTCATGCTTTAAGAATATATACAGTATTATATACTTTCAAACCAGTGAAATTTGATGTACTGCCAAAGACGGAATTATATTGCAGAGGAATTATAGTTGATTAACTATCTCACCCAATGTGCCTACTTTTTTAAGGTCAAATTCACCTTTCTAGTTTTAGTCATTTACGCTGCTCTAAGAAAATAAGCAATCTGGATAAAATAAAAGCTGTGGGTTTCTTTTGAATTTTAGACAAATGAAATGGCATTAGGGGAAAAAAATAACAGTAATAAAATTATGCAATAAGTGTTAAATAACCACTGTCTTCCCAGGAGAATTTCTGAAGCTCAGTCTTGTTCGATACAGTGTTTATCTTCTCTCCTCTTTTATTAAAAAGGAAAACGTTCTTTTAATGCAGGGCTGTGGCTATTGTTTTAGGGACTCAGGTCCCTTCCATACAGCCCTAGAATATCAAGGCAGAAAATCCCACAATATCTGCTTTTTTAAATAATAATTTTCATTCATGATTTTTCTTTGACAATAAAACAGCTTTGGAAAGGGGGGGGGGAGTACATTAGGGGAAGAAAGAGGGGGTGAGGGAAAACAGGGGTAGGGAAGACAGTTGGGGGGGGTGTTCTGTCTCTCACCATATAAGCATTTACAGTAGATATTTCTCTCTTTTCTTCCTTTCCTTGCTAGTAGGTCTGTATGAATGAGTTTTATTATTGTTGTTGTTTTTGTTCTATTAATAAAAGTACTTTATTTTCTTTCAGCCAGGTATTTAAGGGTGTCCAGTCCATCTTCTTCATATGTTTATGTTTATTATTTTGTGTCTCTGATGTAATCCTGGGTCTGAGTTAAGTTAATGAGTTGGGAACCAATCAGAGATTGCTATGTGTAATTGTATAGAATTGTATATAAGGAAGTCATGTACAGTGTATTTTTCTCCTTGTGCTGTGATGTTGTTCATCGAAGGCTATATGTAATTAAAAGAACCTGTCTGCTAAGACAAGATATAACTGTATGCTGTAGTAAGTTTGTAATGTCATCTAGACTGGGGGGGGAGGGGGAACAATGGTAAAACTGACAATGGCCGGGCATGTGCTCAAGCGTCTGTAAAAGGTTCCAGAGTGACTGCAGGCTGTGGGAGCAGTTGACTGAAAATACTGTGCAGGAAGAAGCTACTGGAAAGCGCTGAAGTTGTGCAACTGATCTGCTGCTGAATTGTGAAGTTAATCTCAACCTATTCAACTTGTATGCAGAACACATCATGCGATGTGCAGGGCTTAACAAATCCAAGGCTAGGGTGAAAATTGCTGGAAGAAACATTAACAACCTTAGATATGCAGATGACACCACTTTGATGGCTGAAAGCGAGGAGGAGCTGAGGATCCGCATAGTCAAAACAACAGTGTCTGTCAGCTCCAGCTCCCCATGCAGGGACATGAGAAAAGCCTCCCACAAGGATGGTAAAACATCAAAACATCTGGGCGTCCCTCTTCTTTTGCCTCCTTACATAATAATAATAATAATAATAATAATAATAATAATAATAATAATCCTTTATTTATACCCTGCTACCATCTCCCACAGGACTCGGTGCGGCTTACAAGAGGCCGAGCCCAAATACATCAATAAAACACAACAACAACAACAACAACAACAACAACAACAACAACAATACAACAATAAATAACTCATAACAAAGCAAAACAATAACAATAATATCACGACACATTTAAAACCTGTGGCAGGGCCAAATGTAAAATTTTAAAATGCTGGGCATGTTCAAGAGAAATAGGTTGGATATTTTAGGGATAGGTGGGCGTGCAGACAATTCTAAATCTCTCGTAAAGTGCATTTGGGACCTATTGCTTGGGATTCCTTATTCTGGGGAGGCACACTGGAACATCCACGTTTTCAAGCTCCTTGTAAAGACTGCCAACGTTGGGACATGTCTGATGTCCTCACCTCCGATGGTGCAATGGGTTAAACATTTGTGCTGGCAGGATAGCTGTTTGCCAGGTCATCGGTTAGGATCTGGGGAGAGCAGGTTGAGCTCCCTCTGTCAGCTCCAGCTCCCCATGCAGGGACATGAGAAAAGCCTCCCACAAGGTTGGTAAAACATCAAAACATCCGGGCATCCCCTGGGCAACGTCCTGGCAGACGACCAATTCTCTCACACCAGAAGAAACTTGCAGTTTCTCAAGTCACCCTTGAAATGGAAAAAAAGAAAAAGAAAAGCAACTTCTTAATTAAAAAAACTCAGTCAATTATTTTGTTTGTTTTACACGCGTTGCCTTTTGGCTATCAATCTTAAAACCTGTCGATGTGCCTCATTCTTTCAATTTCTGATTAACAACTCTATACTCTCCAGTGGATTTTCCAAAAATTCCACAGAGTCATTTGCAAATGTCCTTAATTTACACACTTCTTTGTTTACTCTTGAATCTGATTTTCTTTCATCTTGCTTTAAAACTCCACGCACTGAATCAAAATGATATTTTGTACTCTGAATGACTGCAGTTTCCCAGATCCACAGGCATAGATTCCCCCTCGTTTTCCTACACAGAATCATGTATATTGATAAATGCAATTAGATGAAAAGGCATGACGTGGGCAATAGCATACAAAAAGATTTGAAAATGGCCATTACCAGATGAGAAACCATTCTAGCCACTCCCTTCTAGATTTAAACCTCCGCTTTGGCTATCAGTCAGGGGTGCCTCCTGCATATCAGTGCTTGATGTTTAAAACCTTTGGGACTCATTCATAAATTCATGAGATTCTGAATCATAACTTTGCATTTCAGTCTAGCAAACATTCAGATATACTTACTGGTTACATTAGTGGGAACTCATTCAGGATTTATGATGGCAATTTTCGTTAACATTCTGGGGAATGTCAACAAAACAAAGTCATGAATTAAGCAGCGCACCCCTCCCCACTCTCAGTTGATGCTTTTCTGCATTAATGTGTAATTTTACAACATGGGAGACTCCCTGAGTATTACAAGGATGCTCTTTGGGGAAACGCTACACTGCTACAAGTCGGCTATTAACACAGTTTAGATTATTGTGCGTAAATTGGCTGAAAGCTATTGTCATATAATTACAGTTGTTTGGGTTTGGAAGGAACTACCTGACAATCCTGTCTGGATTTTATTTTTAGCTTGCCTCAGCCATATAGAGGCTATTTCCCAGGCACTTTCAAGAGATGCAGGGAGAGCAGAATATCACACATAGGTTAAAGATCCAGGAAGAGCTGTTGTGTTTTCGTCTTTTATCACCTGAGTTCTGTGAACTTTTGACTTGGAAATTTATTTATTTATTTATTGACAACATTTATATGACACCCTTCTTCCCCCAAAGGGGACTCAGAGTGGCTTACAAGATACACACACACACACACACACACACACACATATACATACACACAATAAGGACCGCGTGGTATATTATATATATTATATTATTAGCATAGTACAATACCAGTACTTCTGCCAACCTAGCAGTTCGAAAACATGCAAATGTGAGTAGATCAATAGGTACCGCTCCGGCGGGAAGGTAACGGCGCTCCATGCAGTCATGCCGGCCACATGACCTTGGAGGTGTCTACGGACAACGCTGGCTCTTCGGCTTAGAAATGGAGATGAGCACCACACCCCAGAGTCAGACATGACTGGACTTAATGTCAGGGGGCTACCTTTACCTTACCTTACAATACCAGTATTATATATTACTATATTTTACTATACCATTATATTGTAATATTATTAGTAATGTTACATGTAATATAAACTATATAATTATATTGTCAAAGGCTTTCATGGCCGGAATCACTGGATTGTTGTAGGTTTTTCCGGGCTATATGGCCATGTTCTAGAGGCATTTTCTCCTGACGTTTCACCTGCATCTATGGCAAGCATCCTCAGAGGTAGTGAGGTCTGTTGGAACTAGGAAAAAGGGTTTATTTATCTGTGGAATGACCAGGGTGAGACAAAGGACTCTTGTCTGCTGGAGGTAAGTGTGAATGTTTCAACTGACCATCTTGATTAGCATATAATGCCCTGACAGTGCCTAGAGCAAGCTTTTTTTGAGAGGTGATTAGATGTCTTTGTTTGTTTCCTCTTTGTTGTTGTGCTGTTGTAATTTTAGAGTTTTTTTAAATACTGGTAGCCAGATTTTGTTCATTTTCATGGTTTCCTCCTTTCTGTTGAAATTGTCCACATGCTTGTGGATTTCAATGGCTTCTGTGATGAATCTAACCTTTTGCCAGGAGGCCAAAGCCTGGAAAGTCAGTAGCTGACATGTTGAGAGATAGGCAGGAAAGCTAAGAGGCAAGAGGGAGGAGTCAGCCGACTCCCGATTGGCTAGAGCAGTCAGGGGAGGAGTTAGCTTTGAGAGGGAAAAAAGGCTGTGTCTTTTGACAAGCTGTGAAAAGAAGAGCTTTAAACATCGAAGAGTGTAGAAGGATAGTTAGGAAGAGGGAGCTGTGAAGAATTTAGACAGGGAAAGGAAACTTTTGAAGTGAGCCTTGGGGGTTAGAGCATAGGAAAGGCAAAGGTTCCTGTAGCACTGTACATGTTAGGGTCAGTGAAGGATTGCCTGTTTGCTCTGTGAGGCAGTCAGTGGACTGTTCTCAGGGACACACTGTGTCAGAGTAGTGAACAGTGTGAAGCAAGGAACTCACAGGGAACAAAAGTTATAGTTTTAAGATAAGACTGCTTGTCTAACCAGCTAAGCCTCTGAAACGCATTACGCTTTTGTACCACTCTTATTAAGAGTTGATTTGTTCACCAAGTTTAAAATAAACCTGTTTGTATTTCATCTTTAAACTGGTGTCTGCCTCGGTCTGTCACAATCATTAGACCTCAGTTAGCCTGAAGACAACTCAATTTCAGTCCAGTCAACAAGAGAAGCAGTAATTAAAGAAGAACAAGGGCTTGAATACACTTTACCTATTTCACATTCACACTCATGTTTTCCTCAGACATATATTGAGGTGGTGGCGGCGAATCTACCAATTACATCGGTCATTAACGTTAATACAGTTGTTAATGACTCAACAATAATATTGAGGTGGGATTATTGTTTCCTCCTGCCCAAGTTTGTACATCTATCTTTATTACAGCTTCTCTGTGTAGTATTTATTAGGCCTGGGCGGTTTCGTTTCGTTAATTCGTAATTTGTTAATAATTCGTTAATTTTTCCAATTACAAAACGATAACGAACCATTCTGGAGCAATCATTAAAAAAACCGAATTTTTAAACACGTTTTGTAAATGCTTCGTATTTCGTTATTGTATTCGTTTCGTTATTGTTCAGAGGTCGTTTCGTTATTATTTCCGCATGTCTGGGCCAGTTTTATGGTTTAATTAGTGAAAAAAAATTATAATATCACACCAACAGTCAACAACAGAGGGAGAGGGAAGCTTCAGAAGGTTTTGGAGGTTTTTTAGCGTATTTCGCGGTCGCGTCCGCCATTAACGAATCGATTCGTTATTGTTTCGGAAATCGATTCGTTAATTTTTTACCATTTACGAAATTTCGTAAATATCGAACTTTTTAAAAGGAAAATTTTGTAATTATTTTAAATATCGAAACAAAAAACCCCCCAAATACAAATCGATTTTAGAAACAAATTTTTCCGTTGTTACCCAGGCCTAGTATTTATTTATTTATTGGTTTATTTATTTATTGACAACATTTATATGCTGCCCTTCTCCCCCCAAAGGGGACTCAGAGCGGCTTACAAGATACACACACACACACACACACACATCAATTTGGGGTCTATGTATATGTGCTAAAAAAATGTCATCTGTTAGACCAGGGGTCTTCAAACTAAGGCCCGGGGGCCGGATATGGCCCTCCAAGGTCATTTACCCGGCCCTTGTTCAAGGTCAACCTAAGTCTGAAACGTTGACCATTTCCACTATCTTGGCAGCTAACTCTCCACGAAAGTCAACATTGACACTGAAATACAACACTGTCTGAGCTCTGCAAGTGCAGCATTTTTCTAAATGAAGCAGAGAGTGTTTGAGAATTGGGACATCCATAGGGAGACCAAGGTGCTTGTTTGTGAAGCTATTTTATTTTTAGTTTGCCTCAGCCACATAATAGGCTTGTCCTCCCAACCCTATTATATGCCTTCAAAACTTGGACTGTCTACAGATGTTGCACTCAACTCCTGGAACGATTCCATCAGCGTTGCCTCTGAAAAATCCTGCAAATCTCTTGGGAAGATAGGTGGGCAAATGTCAGTGTGCTGGAAGAAGCAAAGACCACCAGCACTGAAGCGATGCTCCTATGCCATCAACTTTGCTGAATGCCTGATCACTGTCTCCCAAAAGCAATTACTATACTCCCAACTCAAGAACAGGAAATGTAATGTTGGTAGATAGGAAAATAGATTTAAAGGTGAGCTTAAAGTTAACCTTAAAAACTCTGGCATAGACACTGAGAACTGGGAAGCCCTGGCCCTTGAGTGCTCTAACTGGAGGTCAGGTGTGATCAGCAGTGCTGTGGAATTTGAAGAAGCACAAATGGAGGGCAAAAGGGAGAAATGTGCCAAGAGGAAGGCGCATCAAGCCAACCCTTAGTGGGACTGCCTTCCACATGAAAACCAATGTGGGAGAACATAAGGATCAAGGATAGGTCTCCACAGCCACCTATATATCCAACACCAAGACGCTGTACTTGGAGGACCATCATCCTCGGGCTACAAGGGATTGCCTAAGAAGAAGGAGAAGAAGAAGAAGAGGAGGAGGAGGAGGAGGAGGAGGAGGAAGATATGCATACATGATCATGTAAGTTTTCTGAGATAAAAATATTGGATGTGGCTATGACCACATATGCATGCATTTTAGTAATTAAATATTCCCTCTTATACAATGATTAAAGTCCTCTTTTTGACGTGATTACATCTACTTGATCCATATACCAAAATGCATATATTAAGAAAAAAGCGCATAAAAAGATTTGTGTGAGCCTTTCCCACTGCTTGAGGATGCTCTGTGTTAAGAGAAAGGCACATTATATATGTCTGAAGCCTACAGTTCTTAGACATCATTTGTTATAAAATTATCTCTCTTTTTTTCAGGATCTGAAAGTGTGTTCATTATAGAGCTGTCAGGGACATCTCCTGTTCCAGGATTGGATTTCCCCCCTTTCATACAAACTAAATATGGTGCAAAACAAAACACTGCATTTTGGGATGTAGGTCCTTCATGCAGACAGAAATGTGTGCATCGTATAATTTATGGATGTGAACAATATGTCGGTTTTATCGGTAAACCCATGACTAAGTTAACTGCGATACAAATTTGCCAAGAGTCACTTCCTGAGTGTCAACCCTGCATGTCACAAATTTTGACTATCCTTTATTGCTATTCTGAAAACCTGGCAAAACTACTAAAGCTGTTCCTCCATTCTGTTGCTAATGCATATTTGCCAAGGAAGACACATGTTTCCGGATAGTCCTAGATGGCTTAGCAAAGAAAAAGAGCAACACTAAATAAACTCTAGCTCCATTGTGTTGTCAAAGGCTTTCATGACTGGAATGCTGCAAGTTGTCTCTGGTTGCTTCTGGATCGAGAGAATCAGCCGTCTATGAAGACGTTGCCCAGGGGACGCCCAGATGTCTTGCAATCCTGTGAGGAGGCTTCTCTCATGTCACCTGGGAAGGAATCCCACTGGAGCATTGCAGCACACCCAAATACCTGGGAGTCACTCTGGACCATACTCTGACCTACAAGAAGCACTGCCTGAACATCAAGCAAAAAGTGGGTGCTAGAAACAATATCATACGAAAGCTGACTGGCACAACCTGGGGATCACAACCAGATACAGTGAAGACATCTGCCCTTGCGCTATGCTACTCTGCTGCTGAGTACGCATGCCCAGTGTGGAACACATCTTACCACACTAAAACAGTGGATGTGGCTCTTAATGAGACATGCCGCATTATCACGGGGTGTCTGCGCCCTACACCACTGGAGAAATTACATTGCTTTCTGGTATTGCACCACCTGACATCCGCCGGGAAGTTGCAGCCAATAGTGAAAGGACCAAAGCAGAGACATCTCCAGGTCATCCCCTGTTTGGCTATCAGCCAGCACATCAACGACTTAAATCAAGAAATAGTTTTCTTAGATCTACAGAGACACTCGCTGGAACACCTCAGCAAGCGAGAGTTCAAAAGTGGCAGGCTCAAACCCAGCACCTCAATCTGTGGGTGATACCAGATGAGAGACTCCCCCCTGGGCACACAGAGGACTGGGCGACTTGGAAGGCGCTGAACAGACTGCGCTCTGGCACCACGAGAGGCAGAGTCAATCTTAAGAAATGGGGCTACAAAGTTGAATCCACGACATGTGAGTGTTGAGAAGAGCAAACCACTGACCACCTGCTGCAATGCAACCTGAGCCCTGCCACATGCACGATGGAGGACCTTCTTGCGGCAACACCAGAGGCACTCCAAGTGGCCAGATACTGGTCAAAGGACATTTAATCAGCTACCAAGTTTGCAAAATTTGTGGGGGTTTTTTAATCTGTTTGTTTGTCTTGTTCTGTTAGAAATGTAATACAATGTTCTGTTTGCGGATGACATGATAAATAAATAAATAAATATGACTGGAATCACTGGATTGTTGTGAGTTTTCCAGGCTGTATGGCGTTGTCAGGGGGGCTTTAACTGATGTGCATAATAATATTCACATACAATGTTTTTAGGGACAGTACACTATGGCCATATCAATAGTGTCCTCCCAACCCTGTTATACGCCTGCAAAACATGGACTGTCTACAGACATCACACTCAACTCCTGTAATGATTCCATCAGCGTTGCCTCTAAAAAATCCTGCAAATCTCTTGGGAAGACAGGTGGACAAATGTCATCGTGCTGGAAGAAACAAAGACCATCAGCACTGTAGCGATGCTCCTACGCCATCAACTCCGCTGGACTGAATGTCACATTATCTGAATGCCTGATCACTATCTCCCAAAGCAGTTACTCTACTCCCAACTCAAGAATGGAAAGTGGAATGTTGGTGAACAAGAAAAGAGATTTAAAGATGGGCTTAAAGCTAACCTTTAAAACTGTCGCATAGACACCAAGAGTTGGGAAGCCCTCACCCTTGAGCATTCTAGTTGGAGGTCAGCTGTGACTAGCAGTGCTGAAGAATTAGAAGAGGCACGAATGAAGAGTAAAAGGGAGCAACGTGCCAAGAAGAAAGTGGGTCAAGCCAACCCAGACCAGGACCGCCTTCCACCAGCGGTCGAAGGATAGGGCTCCACAGTCACCCACGTATCCACCACCAAGACACTACATTTGGAAGGCCATCATACTTGGACAAGGAGGGACTGCCTATTCATTCATTCATTCACATCCTGCAGCTTGGCTCTGCACTCAACTTCTATTGAATGTTAACCATAGGACTGTGGTTCTCAACCTGTGTATCACCAGATGTTCTGGTACAGCTGTACCAGGAGCTCCAATTTTGTTTGCTTTGCATTGAATGTTTGTTTGCAGTCCTAAGTTTCAGGGACTCTGCAAATAGGTGGCTTCTTTTGGTTGCAGTTATAGGGCAAGCCGCCTGTCCATCATCATTAAGTTTGGTCCCACCCCTTGCTCAGGGCAATTGGGAAGGGAAGGGAGCCATGTTTTAGTTAGTTTCAGCAAGGAAAGCTATGTACAGGACGTGTGTAAAGCTTCCCCTGTACAAAAGCTTCAACCTTTACGAAAATTTCCAGGGTTACAGAAATTCCAACAAAAACAGAAGGAAAAGAGTCTCCAAAGACTTTCTAGGGAAACAGCCCTAAAGGTCAAAGAACTCCAGCTGAAGAGACTACAGGCCTTGCTGGTAGGTCCACTCGGTGCTTTGAGATGCTGTTCAACCCGGTAGTGGTGCCCACATCAGTTAGGTTTAAGTTTCAGTCAACCTGGGAGAAGTTAAAAAGGGGATTTTTCCTTTAAAGAAGAAGTTATTGAAGATAGTTGCCTGTCCTTTGTGGGCAAGATTAGGAATTCGCCAGTTACCTAAAAGCTTGGGATCATTTGCTTAATTTTACTGAAGACAAGAGAAGTTTCTGTTTGATTGTTCATTAATAAAAGACTTTGTTGTACTTCTCAAGCCATCTAAAGACTGTTTGTGGTGGAATCATAGAATCATAGAATCAAAGAGTTGGAAGAGACCTCATGGGCCATCCAGTCCAACCCCCTGCCAAGAAGCAGGAATATTCCATTCAAATCACCCCTGACAGATGGCCATCCAGCCTCTGTTTAAAAGCTTCCAAAGAAGGAGCCTCCACCACACTCCGGGCAGAGAGTTCCACTGCTGAACGGCTCTCACAGTCAGGAAGTTCTTCCTAATGTTCAGATGGAATCTCCTCTCTTGTAGTTTGAAGCCATTGTTCCGCGTCCTAGTCTCCAAGGAAGCAGAAAACAAGCTTGCTCCCTCCTCCCTGTGGCTTCCTCTCACATATTTATACATGGCTATCATATCTCCTCTCAGCCTTCTCTTCTTCAGGCTAAACATGCCCAGCTCCTTAAGCCGCTCCTCATAGGGCTTGTTCTCCAGACCCTTGATTATTTTAGTCGCCCTCCTCTGGACACATTCCAGCTTGTCAATATCTCTCTTGAATTGTGGTGCCCAGAATTGGACACAATATTCCAGGTGTGGTCTAACCAAAGCAGAATAGAGGGGTAGCATGACTTCCTTAGATCTAGACACTATGCTCCTATTGATGCAGGCCAAAATCCCATTGGCTTTTTTTGCCGCCACATCACATTGTTGGCTCATGTTTAACTTGTTGTCCACGAGGACTCCAAGATCTTTTTCACACGTACTGCTGTCCCCCATTCTGTATCTTTGCATTTCATTTTTCCTGCCTAAGTGGAGTATCTTGCATTTGTCACTGTTGAACTTCATTTTGTAGTTTTGGCCCATCTCTCTAATCTGTCAAGATCGTTTTGAATTCTGCTCCTGTCCTCTGGAGTATTGGCTATCCCTCTCAATTTGGTGTCATCTGCAAACTTGATGATCATGCCTTCTAGCCCTTCATCTAAGTCATTAATAAAGATGTTGAACAGGACCGGGCCCAGGATGGAACCCTGCGGCACTCCACTTGTCACTTCTTTCCAAGATGAAGAGGAAGCATTAGTGAGCACTCTCTGTGTTTGTCCACTTAACCAATTACAGATCCACCTCACCGTAGTTTTGCCTAGCCCACATTGGACTAGTTTCCTTGCCAGAAGGTCATGGGGGACCTTGTCGAAGGCCTTACTGAAATCCAGGTACGCTACATCCACGGCATTCCCCGCATCTACCCAGCTTGTAGCTCTATCGAAGAAAGAGATCAGATTAGTCTGGCATGACTTGTTTTTGATAAATCCATGTTGACTATTAGCGATGACTGCATTGTTTCTAAGTGTTTGCAGACCGCTTCCTTAACAATCTTTTCCAGAATCTTGCCCGGTATCGACGTGAGGCTGACCGGACGGTAGTTGTTTGGGTCATCCTTTTGTCCCTTCTTGAAGATTGGGACCACATTGGCCCTCCTCCAATCTGCTGGAACTTCTCCCGTTCTCCAAGAACTCTCAAAGATGGTTGCCAATGGTTCCGAAATGACTTCCGCTAGTTCCTTCAATACTCTGGGGTGTAGTTGATCTGGCCCTGGGGACTTGAACTCGTTAAGAGCGGCCAGGTATTCCTGGACGACTTCTTTCCCAATTTGGGGTTGGATGTCCTCCAATCCCTCATCCACTCCATCTTGCTGAAACCTCTGAGAACTTCTCTTTGGGCCCCCTGGCTTCCAGTTGGGCAAAGGTTGCACGTCCTGTTTTAAAGACAACTATTTACAGGCCCAACGCGCAACAGAACACCAGATGTTTTGGCCTTCAACTCCCAGAAATCATAACAGCTAGTAAACTGGCTGAGATTTCTGGGAGTTGTAGGCCAAAACACCTGGGAACCCATAGGTTGAAAACCAGTGGTGTAAGTGAAGTTGACTATGTGGTCCTCCATTAAAGCACAGAGAAGTGTATGAATGTATTGCCTCCATGCATTCCTTTGCACTTTGTGCATGTATTTCCATAAAGGGTTGTTGGCCATGTGGGTTGAGTACTGATCTTCATGCTTTATGCTATGTTGGTGCTCAATTTAACATACCATTGTTAGGAGATATTTATGCTCCAGTGAATGTGGGATATTGGCTATTGTTTTACAACTCACAGAACTTACAGAAGACATCAATGGTCAAAATAATCCCATGTGTTTTCATTGCTTAGATATTCATCTTCACCAATATGGTGTGACAAAAAATGCTTGCAAATCTCAATTAAAAGAATGTGGCAAATCATCTAGCTAAATTCATCTCAGAAATAGAGATGGAGAAATTTTTCATTTACTTTGCATTTTGATTATTTTTTAAGTAACAAATTTGCACTTCCCAAATTGAGAGATGCACCAGAATTATAATAATGCTTTTCAGAATATTTCCATCTTGGGGGAAAAAAACCTTATAAATATGCATACATTAAAGGGAATCACACACAAAAGAGAATATATTGATGTGAGACAATGTACAAAAAGGCAACATAAAAGCCTTATAAGAGGAAATGACTTGTAAAAAATAGTATGAATAAGGGATCAGTAAAAATATGTGTGAGCAGTCAGCTGTCTATATCGATAGACTCTAAATCCATGGATTCAGTAACCAATGACTTGAAAATTTCATCCTCCCCATAAATATTCCAAAACATAAACCTTGGTTTGGCCATTTTATATAAGATACAACATTTTTGCTACATTATCTATACACATAATAAATGTGAAAATGTGTGTAAGTGGAGGAGTCCACTTACACAGACAGCCTCCCATCTCTACAAACAGGCTATAGATCCAAATGCTGAGAAGCCTCCAAAGGCACTATTTTCACTGACAATGCAGGTTAGAGTGAGTGCCGTGAACATCTAGCCAACCCCCTGCCAATGCCCTTCAAAAACACCAACCACCCAAGAAATGCTTTCATTTGGAGACCATTTCATCCTAGAACAATATTTCTCAACCTGGGGGTCAGGACCCCTGAGGGTTCGTGAGGGGGGTGTCAGAGGGGTCACCAAAGACCATCAGGAAACACAGTATTTTCTGTTGGTCGTGGGGGTTCTGTGTTGCCCAGTTCTATCATTGGTGTGGTTCAGAATGCTCTTTGATTGTAAGTGAACTATAAATCCCAGCATCAACAACTCCCAAATGTCAAGGTCTATTTTCCCCAAATTCCACCAATGTTCACGTTTGGGCATATTGATTACCTGTGCCAAGTATGGTCCAGATCTATCATTGTCTGAGTCCACAGTGCTCTCTGGATGTAAGTGAACGACAACTCGAAAACTCAAGGTCAATGCCCACCAAACACTTCCAGTATTTTCTGTTGGTCATGGGAGTTCTGTGTGCCAAGTTTGGTTCAATTCCACAAGCATGTGGACAATTTCAACAGAAAGGAAGAAACCATGAAAATGAACAAAATCTGGTATTTAAAAACTCCAAAATTATAACAGTAAATAAAGAACAAAACTCAAACACAGGGGAACTCCAGACAAGAAACAATCAGGAACAGCTAATCACCTCTCAGCAAAGGATTCCCCCAAGCAGTAACAAGTGAGACCTTGAAACTGATAGACTATTAAATGCTAATCAAGAATTTGTGCCAAGTTTGGTCCAGGTCCATAATTGTTTGAGTCCACAGTGCTCTCTGGGTGTAGGTGAACTACAACTCCAAAACCCAATGTCAATGCTCACCCAACCCTTCCAGTATTTCCTGTTGAGCATGGGACTTCTGTGTGCCAAGTTTGGTTCAATTCCATCATTGGTGGAGTTCAGAATGGTTTTTGATTGTAGGTGAACTATAAATCCCAGCAACTACAACTTCCAAATGACAAAACCCATTCCCCTCAACACCACCAGCATTCAAATTTGGATGTATTTGGGGATTTGTGCCAAATTTGATCCAGTGAATGAAAATACATCCTGCATATCAGATATTTATATTATGATTAATAATAGTAGCAAAATTACAGTTATGAAGTAACAACAAAAATAATTTTATGGTTGGGAGTCACCACAACATGAGGAAATGTATTAAGGGGTCGTGACATTAGAAAGGTTGAGAAACACTGTTCTCAATCCATGGATTCAGCAACCCATGGCTTGAAAATTTCATCCTCCCACAAAATATTCCAAAACATAATCCTTTGTTTTGTCATCTATATAAATAAAAATGTAATGTTCGTTTGTGGGATTAACAGAACTCAAAAACCACTGGATGAATTGACACCAAATTTGGACACAATACACCTATCAGGCTAATGAGTGACCATCGCTCATAAAAACACTGAAAAACACAACAGAAGAGACTTAAACATCAAAAAAATAAAAAAATACACATATATACACAAACACATAAATATATACACATATACACAAATATATACACATATATACACACAAAAGACATATACACAGACTGGACCACAGCAACGCATGGCAGGGGATGGCAAGTCTATATAAATAAAAATATAATGTTCGTTTGTGAGATTAACATAACTGAAAAACCACTGGATGAATTGACACCAAATTTGGACACAATACACCTATCAGGCCAAAGAGTGACTATCACTAATAAAAACACTGATACAGTGGAAGAGACTTAAAGGGCCAAAACATTAAAAATACATTACAATGCATGTTCAAAACCACATATATACTCATATACACACATATATACACACATGTACACATATATACACACAAAATATATATACACAGACTGGGCCATAGCAATGTGTGGCAGGGGATGGCTAGTTTTATATGATACATCATTTTGCTACATTATCTATATATATAAATCTGTAGGGGGCGTCGTACGGCGTCGCATAACTCCTCAACCCCCCAACGAAACTGAACCAAAATTGCCATGCCCCTAGGACAACCCACTCGCTACAAACTAATCTACTCCACAATACAAAAAACACAACTGCAACGACAAAAACCCCACAAAACAACTGAACATGCGCACTGGCGGAAACTCCCCGGCACGCGCGCACCCGCCGCCCCCCCCCCCCCCCCCCCCCCCACACAGTGCCCCTCGGCGCAAACTCCCCGCCACGCGCGCACCCGCCGCCCCTGGCCCCCCCCCGCGGCACACACGCGCGCGCGGCGCAAACTCCCCGCCACGCGCGCACTTGCCGCCCCTCACCCCCCCCTCCCCCGCGGCATTACCGTTGACACGCACAGTCCTGAAGAAATGAGAGAGGAAGGGAAAGAGAAGGAGTGAAGGAGCCAAAGGGGGAAGGAAGGAGAAAAGGAAATAAAGTTAAAGAAAAAGGAAGGAAGGAAGGAAGGAAGGAAGGAAGGAAGGAAGGAAGGAAGGAAGGAAGGACAGAGGGAACGAGGGAAAGGCCGACGGCGGGCCAGGAGGGGCCCGGCTCCGCCTCTGCCGCCTCCTCCTCTCCAGGAAGACCCGGGAATCCCCCCCTCTTACCGTCGTCGCTGCGCCTGACGTCACCGGCCCTGCAGGTGGGTTCTGGGAGAGGCGTGCCACTCCGCAGAGACACGCCCCCGCCAACAAAGGGGCCGGCCAAGCAGGACGCCCCAGTGAAGGAGGCCCACAACGTCGCCTTGGCAACTGCAAGGCCCCACCCCCCGCCCGCCCACCCTCCAACCCCCACACTGCCTCGCCAGGGGGATCCAAGAGAGAGAGACATCCCTACTACCGTTCCTTCCAGACAGGGGTCTCCCCCGCTGTCATACCGGTTGTCGGTGCACCACCACAGTCGGCCACAACATCACGGAGGGGAAGGGGGAGGCAGACACAGAACGAAGGAAGGAATGAGGGAGGGAGGGAGGACGAGAAGGAAGGAAGGACGGAAGGAAGGAGGGAAGGAAGGAGAAGGAGGAGGAGAAGGAAGGAAGGAAGGAAAGACAGAACAACTAAAGGGAGGAAGGAAACAAAAAAGGAAGGAGGGAAAGGAGACAGGGAAGACTGAAATGGAAGGACGGAAGGAAGGAAGGAAAGGACATTACATCTATCAGGTCATTGAGAAACCATCACTCATTAAAACACTGAAAAACACCAAAGGCAAGACTTACAAACCCAAGACATCCACTACAATACCACAACTTTCTCACTACTACATTTTCCAAAACAACACACTACGCCACAGCAACGCGTGGCCGGGTACAGCTAGTTGTATATAAATGGGACTTTTCCCATGGATTTTGATATCCTTGAACCAAACCCCAGCTTATACCAAGGGCTTATTGAACATAATAATAATAATAATAATAATAATAATAATAATAATAATAACAACAACAACGCTTTATTTGTACCCCGCTACCATCTCCCCAAGGGACTCGGTGCGGCTTACATGAGGCCGAGCCCAAACACAACAATACAAGCAATAATAACAACAGTACAAGCAATTAAAAACACATAGACAATAAGAAACAACATTATCAATAAGACAACACATAAATAAAAACAGTGGGAAGGCCCAATGTTAGGTTAAAATTGGAAATAATGCTGGGACATGATAATGGTGTTTGTGGAAGGGCATACGAGCAGACGTAAAGAAATGTAAAGTGCTTTGGAGGACAAAGTGCTATGGAGTCATTATTCCGGGAAGGCACACTGGAACAGACACATCTTCAAGTTCCTTCTGAAGACTACCAAAGTTGGAGCCTGTCTGATGTCTTTAGGGAGTGAGTTCCAGAGTTGAGGGGCCACCACCGAAAAGGCCCTCTCTCTCTCGTCTCCACCAATCACGCCTGCGATACTGGTGGGATCGAGAACAGGGCCTCCCCGGATGATCGAAGGGATCATGAGGGTTCGTATACGTTCGTGAACGCTGCCCCCCCCATACATTTGCTGTGCAGACTGCTTTCTTTGCCTTGTTTATCAATACAGCAGTGGTACAGAATGCACATAACCTGGGAAAATGAGAAACCAAGGGAACCTGAGAGTAAGAGATTTATCCAACCTTGCTCAGAAGGTCATCCACAGTGGTACATTTTGATTTTTTAAAAGTAGATGGAATCTGACAAAAATACTCCTTTGCTAATGAGAAATCCTATGGAACAGCACTTCGGAGAGTTCCTTCTCATCCAGAAGTTGATGTTAAAAAGTGACTGGAATTAAGGACAGGAAGTGCAAACCCAAGAAATGTGATATATCCTTTATTTTTCATTACCTTCAGCACTGGATTGGAGGAAATTGCCTGCTTCCCAATCACACTTTTTGTTGTGGCTCAATATAGCTCCCTTTTCAGTGCTGGAGAAGGCATTATAATGACCTTCCCAGTGTCACAACATCCAGTCTACAAAAGCAGACTCACCAGAAGAACAACAAAAAACGCAGTTCAGCACTGAAATGAGTTATATTGCTGAAGAAACAGGTACCAAGTGAATTCTGGCAGTGTCCATCACATTTGGAGGACTGGTCCTGAAGGATGTGATTAATGAATCAGCTAGGACTAGGGCTGGGCGGTTTCGTTTCGTAATTTCGTAATTCGTTAAAAATTCGTTTTTTTTTAATAACGAAGCGATATTGAACCATTCAGGGGCAACTAAAAAACGAAACGAATTTTTCCAATTCGTTTCGTAATTGCTTCGTTATTGTTTCGTTATTGATTCGTTATTGATTCGTAAATGTTTTGTTATTATTTCCGCATGTCTGGTGCAAGTTTTAGGGTTGCTGTTTGTTTTCTCAGTGAAAAAATATATAATTATCACACCAACAGTCAACAACAGAGGGAGAGGGAAGCTTCAGAAGTTTTTTTTAGCGTATTGCGCGATCGCGGCCGCCATCAACGAATCGATTCGTAATCGATTCGTAATTGTTTCGTAATTGTTTTATGATTTCCGAAATTTCATAAATATCGAACTTTTTTTAAGGAAAATTTCAGAATTCTTTTAAATAACAAAACGCAAAAAAACCCTAAAAACGAATCGAGTTTAGAAACAAATTTTTCCGTGTTTGGACAGCCCTAGCAGTCCACTTCTTGGGGAGAAAAATCTTATTTTTCTAAGATTATCCTGAGGAGAGGCACCTGCATCCCACTAAAAGTGAATCAATGCCTCCTAGATTCAACACTGACACTAGATGCGCAGGTGTCAGTGGTGGCCGGGAGGGCCTTCGCACAATTAAAACTTGTGCGTCAACTACGACCATACCTCGTGAAGTCTGACTTGACCATGGTGGTCAATGCCTTAGTTACCTCTAGACTGGATTACTGTAATGCACTCTACGTGGAGCTACTCTTGAAGATGGCCTTCCTCTGTCGGTGATCCAGAAGCTCAAGTTAGTTCAAAATGCAGCTGCTCGGCTTCTTGCAGGAATTCCGATGAGATGCCACATAACACCAATCTTACTGCAGCTGCATTGGTTACCAATTGAGCACCGGATCACTTTCAAAGTGATGGTACTCACCTTGCATGGTCTAAGGCCGATGTACCTGAGGAACCGCCTCACCCCCTACCAACCCCAGAGATCCCTCCATTCTGAAGACCAAGATTTGTTGGAAATTCCCAATGTCAAGACCTTGCGTCTAACAGCAACCAGACGCAGAGACTTTACAGCAGTGGCACCATCACTCTGGAATACTCTTCCACCTGAAGTCCGTGTCTTGCGGGACTTATCAGCTTTCCACAGGGCATGTAAGACATATCTGTTTCGACAGGCCTTTGATATTTGATATTGCTATTTTTAAATTGTTTTAAATATGTATCCGTAGGGATACCAAGGTGCTTATCTATAAAGCTATTGTCCTCCCAACCCTGCTATATGCCTGCGAAACGTGGACTGTCTACAGACGTCACACGCAACTCCTGGAACGATTCCATCAGCGCTGCCTCCGAAAAATCCTGCAAATATCTTGGGAAGACAAGCGGACAAACGTCAGCGTGCTGGAGGAAGCAAAGACCACCAGCATTGAAGCGATGGTCCTCTGCCATCAACTCCGCTGGGCCGGCCAGGTTGTCCGGATGCCTGACCACTGTCTCCCAAAGCAGTTGCTCTACTCTGAACTTAAGAACGGAAAATGGAAGTTGGTGGACAGGAAAAGAGATTTAAAGATGGTCTCAAAGCCAACCTTAAAATCTCTGGCATAGTCATGGAGAACTGGGAAGCCCTGGCCCTTGAGTGCTCCAGTTGGAGGTCAGCTGTGACCAGCAGTGCTGCAGAATTCGAGGAGGCACGAGTGGAGGGTGAAAGAGAGAAACGTGCCAGGAGGAAGGCGCGTCAAGTCAACCCCGACCGGGACCGTCTTCCTCCTGGAAACCAATGCCTTCCCTGTGAGAGAAGATGCAGGTCAAGAATAGGGCTCCACAGCCACCTACGAATCCACATCATGGAAGACCATCTTACTCGTCCAATGAGGGATCGCCTAAGTAAGTAAGTAAGTAAATTATTTTTAAATTGTTGTTCGATTTTAGCCTGTTCTTGTAAACCACTCCGAGCCCCAGGGGAGTGACGGCATATAAGTTTGAATAATAAATAAATAAATAAATAAATAAATAAATAAATAAAGAAAGAAAGAAAGAAAGAAAGAAAGAAAGAAAGAAAGAAAGAAAGAAAGATGTGCAGCAGCCAGATTAATAACCGGGGCAAATTAAAGGGAAAGGTCAACTCCCCTGTTTAAGGAGCGTCACTGGCTGCCGTTTGTCTTCTGGTCCCAATTCATGGTGCAGGTTATCACCTACAAAGCCCTAAACGGTTTGGAACCCGCCTACCTTTGTGACCGGATCTCTCTCCATGAACCAGCCCGAGCTCTTAGATCCTTGGAGGAGGCTCTCCTTTCACCCTTGCCATTATCACAGGCTCGTCTTGTAAGTACAAGGGAGAGAGCCTTCTCCTCTGTGGCCCCCCGACTCTGGAACTCATTGCCCGGTGAGATTAGGAAGGCCCCCACCTTAGAAACTTTCAAGAGGGATCTCAAAACCTGGCTTTTCTGATACGCTTTTGGAGAGTAGCCATACTATCATACACAGTTGCTCCCCCTCAATGGTTTTTTTTATCCCCAGAGTATATTTCCCCACCTATATGAAGGTCTATTTTTATGACCACGTTCCTTTATGAGTTTCTCCCTCACAAACAATCTGCTCTGAGGAACCGTGAACCGGCCCTCTGTTTAAAAAGTTTGAAGACCCCTGGTTTATACAGATAGGCAATTAAAACTAAGGGGAAAAGATGGTGTAAAGGAGACTTGGGAGGTGTGTTGGGGTCATTAATGGCCTCATCAGATAGAGCTTACTTTGGCAGCATATGCAGTTCAGCCCTTGTTGATCCTTGGAGCCCACTGGCTCCTAATTCAGGATGCAAATGAATTTTCTTTTAAATTGTTTATTTATTTGTTCAAATAGACATACATTTGCAAGTGTTTGTTGCGTACAGTGCAATACTTTCCATCTATTAGTGTTCCATAATCATTTCTCAGATAATATATTTCCTTTAAGGGTCTGGAGAACAAGCCCTATGAGGAGCGGCTTAAGGAGCTGGGCATGTTTAGCCTGAAGAAGAGAAGGCTGAGAGGAGATATGATAGCCATGTATAAATATGTGAGAGGAAGCCACAGGGAGGAGGGAGCAAGCTTGTTTTCTGCTTCCCTGGAGACTAGGACGCTGAACAATGGCTTCAAACTACAAGAGAGGAGACTCCATCTGAACATGAGGAAGAACTTCCTGACTGTGAGAGCCATTCAGCAGTGGAACTCTGTGCCCCGGAGTGTGGTGGAGGCTCCTTCTTTGGAGGTTTTTAAACAGGGGCTGGATAGCCATCTGTCAGGGGTGATTTGAATGCAATGTGCCTGCTTCTTGGCAGGGGGTTGGACTGGATGGCCCATGAGGTCTCTTCCAACTCTTTGATTCTATGATTCTATGATTCTACTATTTAAATAATACATGTAAAAGTATCATAGACGCTTATCATCCTCTTCCTCCTTGTCTACACTTATAGGGTATATACTGTATATACTCACGTATAAGCCTAGTTTTTCAGCCCCTTTTTTAGGCTGAAAAAAAATCCCCTCGGTTTATACTCAAGCCAAGGTTATTTATTATTTTACTCTGCTATTAGTATTATTTTTATTACATTACATTATTGTACTCTGTTATTATTTTTAGTACATTTATTATTTTACTGTATTATTATTTTATTGCATTTATTATTTTACTCTATTATTGTTATTATTGCATTTATTACTTTATTATTATTATTATTATTATTATTATTATTATTATTACTATTACAGCTTTTATATTCCGCCCTTCTCACCCCGCAGGGGACTCAGGGCGGATTACAGTGTACACATATATGGCAAACATTCAATGCCAATTTTTGACATACAAACATATACAGACATACACAGAGGCTATTTAACTTTCTCTGGCCACCAGGGGAGCTGTCGCTTTCATCGTCCATCTGCGACACTGATGAAGTACTTCCACATTCCCTGCATGCTTCCCCGCTGGAATGCTCTGCTGGAGTCTTCTTTATAGCCTCATAAATTAGTTAATTTAGCCTCCCCACACTTTTAAGGTGGTACCTAATTTTCCTACTTGACAGATGCAACTGTCTTTTGGGTTGCAAAGCTCGACAACAGGCTACACACAATTGGTTGGAAACCCACTCCAACCCGGGTTGGCTTCGAACTCATGAACCTTTGGTCAGAGTGATCTTAATGCAGCTGACACTCAGCCAGCTGCGCCACAATCCTGGTGCTGAACTCTTCAAACACCAGACCATGACTGAACTGTCAGATTTTCAACCCTATCTGAACTCTTCAAACACCAGACCATGACTGAGCTGTCAGATTTTAAAACTCACCCTTACAGGCAATTTTTTTCTGCACTCTAGCTAAGCTCAGCCCACTTTCTCCCAGCCAATTACAAAGGCTCCCCACATTTCCCTCCAGGCTGCTCCTAAGGTCCGCCCCTTCTAGGAAATGGGTACTCTAAGACAGCTGCCTCCATGCACCATCTCATAAAATGGCCGCTGAAATTCTTGGGCTTACTTCCTGAGCTTTCCATGGCCTAAAACGTAGGCAGTTCATCACACATGCAGATTCATACAGGACATTTAATAAAGGATGATCACCTTACCAACATTTCTGCCCATGAAATCATCCCTCAATCATAGATTCAAAAGAAAAATATACATGGTCAACATGGTCATGGGGAAAAGTAGCCTCACATAACTAGGACAGATGGTATTGAGAAGTGATGAGTCAAAGTGTTTTCATTAGTTTTTCACAACTAAAAGGAGAGCCATTAAAACAAACAGATTCAGATGACAGGTGATACCCCCTCCTCACCCCCAGGTTGAAAAACACTGCATTAAGTTGGCTATTTCTTTGAAAATTTTTATATTAAATGCTTGAAGGATAAACCATTATTTAACCATCCAGCTAGGTTAGCTTGTCTTAGGTTTTCTGCTTTTTAAATTATATTTGAGCCAAACTCTTCCTGTTTTTGACAGATTCAAGTTATTTCTTCAGATGTTTGGAAATGCTACGCAGGTTGTGTTAATGTTTCAGCTTGGATTTCACAGTGCTATCATTTCCTTTGTTTTCTGTGTATCATAAACTGGAAACTCTTTCACATTAGGCATCAAACACAGGAATGGAAAATGTAAAAGAGACCATTTGGCTGCCACTATCCTTTTGCATTTATCTGAAAGCATGCACGCATCTCTGATGTATGGTCTGTGCCTTGGAGCAACCCCTTCCCACATTTCTCAGAAATCATGTAGCTTGTCAATACCAAACGCGATGTGAAATTTTGTAGTAGGATTCTGTAAAGCTGCCCATTTCACATCATTGTGAAGTAAGAACACTGACCTTTTTAAAAAAAGGAACACAATGTTTCAACATCATACAGCTTCTCCACGTATTCAGTGCTCTGCTTCAATATCTCATAGACTTGCTGTTTGAATCTTCTCCTGTCAAGCTTGTGATACGTTCACCAAAATTATATAGGCCGATAGTCTGTGGAATTTGCCCTTCTTACTTCTTTTCAGTTTTGAATGGAGGTTTGGCATGAAAGCACTGAGTTATGTGAAGCTGGCTTATCACATCCTGCTTTCCATAGAAGTGTAGTTTTGAGCAACACTGTAGTATGTGGGTTGTTGTGAGTTTTCCAGGATGTTCCAGAAGCATTCTCTCCTGAAGTTTTGCCTACCTACAACCTACAAACTATCTACAGATCCACTAAGAAAATCCAACAAATGCTACGTTCAGCAAAGGACAAGAGGGATCCTATCACTTCTGCAGGAGTCTATCGTACACCATGCAGTTGTGGACAAGTCTACATAGGGACCACCAAATGCAGCATTGCCCAAACACAGATCAAGGAACATGAAAGTCACTGCAAATTACTTCAACCAGCGAAGTCAGTCATAGCAGAACATCTGATGAACAAACCTGGACACATCATATTATTTGAGAACACAGAAATGCTGCACCACTCTAACAACTACCATGTCAGGCTACACAGAGAGGCCACTGAAATCCACAAGCATGTGGACAATTTCAATAGAAAGGAAAAAGCCATGAAAAAAACAAAATCTGGCTAAAAAACAAAAATTGTACAAAATTAAACTGTCCTTTTTTGGCATTTGTAAACACATTTTGCAACATTCTTTTATTGCATTAAAAAAGTTTGCAAATTTGGCATTCTATTAAATGTCCTTTGACCAGAAGCTGGCCACTTGGAGTGCCTCTGGTGTTGCTGCAAGAAGGTCCTCTATTGTGCATATGGCAGAGCTCACACTGCATTGTAATAGGCGGTCTGTGGTTTGCTCTTCTCCACACTCGCATGTCGCATGTCGTGGATTCCACTTTCTTAAGGTTGGCTCTGAATCTCGTGGTGCCAGAACCATTAACCATTAAAATGCCATATAACACCAGTGCTGCGGCATCTACACTGGCTCCCAATTGAGTATCATGGTTTGTATAAGATGCTGGTCCTGACCTTTAAAATTTATATGGCCAGGGTCCATTGTATCTTAGAGACCGTCTCTCCTTCTACTACCAGTGGAGGTCGCCACGACCATCCCAACGCGATTTGCTCTATATGCTGGGTCCTAGGGAAGTGCACTTGGAAAGCACTAGATGCAGGGCCTTCTCTATTTCTGCCCCTGCCTTAGGGAATTCCTTGCCTCCCTATTTGAGATGAGCCATGTGTGACTCAGGGCATTTTATCCTAGCACTTAAGACCTGGCTTTTTACTAGAGCATTTGACCCATGTTAATTTTAATATTTGTATGTATGTGTTTTATCCTGTATAATTTCTGCAATGTAAATCGCCTGGAGCATCTCGGATGGAGGGCAATTAATAAGTAATTAAAGATGATGATGATGATGATGATGAAAATTAAATGATCTCAGACTTTCTGTTAATCTTTTTTTTTACTATGCGTTGAGAAGATCCTTCACTTCTCTTTGTTATGATCTGAAGCATTTTGGCTAAACTTAAGAAATAAAAAAAACATCATGTCAATTTCCAAATTTTTGTACATTCCTCAAAATGTTAATTTTAGGGAAAAGACAAAGCAGATCTTTTAAAAATGAATAAATAAATGCTGAATATTGCAGTTTCAGGGTATGTTCTAAAGACTGGAATGCCCATGTTAATGCTGTTTTTGTGACCCATCCAATTCTGTCAAAAAAAAGTTATCTCTCTAATTTGACTACTCAACTGCAACTGGAAGAGGGAGATCTTTTTTGTGTGTCAGGATCAACTTGAGAAACTGCAACTCGCTTCTGGTGTGAGAGAATTGGATGTCTGCAAGGACGTTGCCCAGGGGACGCCTGGGTGTTGATGCTTTACTATCCTGTGGGAGGCTACTCTCATGTCCCTGCATGGGGAGCTGCAGCTGACTGAGGGAGCTCAACCTGCTCTCCCCAGATTCAAACCTCCGACCTGTCCGTCAGCAGTCCTGCCGGCAGAAAGGTTTAACCCATTGCACATTGGAGGCAAGGAGGAAGATGAGGAGGCAAAAGAAGAAGGAGAAACCAACATGCAGCACATACATATTCTTTGAATATGCATACATCAATAGAAAGGTGATGTTTTGAGAAAACGCTCCAATCTTTCTCTTTTCCTGACACTTCCCCCTCTACTTATAACTGTAGCAGAAGCATGTCTCCCTTTCGTTTTAATCATCCAGCACCTTTGAAAATCTCACTCAAGGGACTGTTTTTTTTCCAAATGTATGGAGTTCTGGAACTAGATCTAAAGAAGGCTTCTAATGAGGTTTAATAATGTAGTAGGGACATTTAACATATATTAATTAAATCACAGCAGATGGTAAGGGGAGCTCTTGCTGGGAGTGAATAAGTACACAGAGAAATATAACTGCTATATAATTAAAGCAAACTTGCTGAAACAATGGAGGTACAATTACTTTTTTATTAACACTTCAGTGCCATTTAATGACTACCTCACTCCGAGGATGCCGTTTGACTCTGGAGGAAGCATGAGCTGGAATCTGAAGAGGTGGATTTTTAAACAATCCCACACAAGAAAACCGAAGAGGTGCCGCTATCAATAATTCTTCTTGTTACATAAAGGGAAGGATGAAAAGGAAGAAGAGGAAAGTGCCTGATCTTTTGCGCCCTGTGTCTTTTCAATCGGATGCCAAGGTCAACAACACACATCCCCTGGTGCTTGTTTCCATCCCCCAACGGCCCCGTGATCAGAGCAAACCTACGGTTCCAAGCTGCCAGTTTCAGGCTGTGGAATTTATATTTATTTGATTTCAGATTCTGTCTGAAAAATGTCCCTAACACTTAGAGGGTCGCTGTTCAGAAATGTATCTGTTTCATAATTTGGGAGAGCTTTGTGGGATTATGGCTCCTTTCCCTCTTTGAAGAACTGTGCATATATTGGAATACTCTTTCCCATCTCTATTAATGAGGACTTTGTTTTCATTCTTTATGCTTTCCTTTTATGCTGAGATTTGTATGTTTCACAGTACAGATGCAGATAATTATTTTATTTATTGTAACAGAAGCAAACTGAGGGTACAGTTGCAATGTAATATATTGTATAAACATATATTTATAATAGTAATATTATAAATATATGTATATATATTTAGTAATATTATATTATATAATGTAATACAATATTACTACTAATAATGATGATATAATAATGATATATTTTACATTACACATAATATTACTAATAATATTATAATGATATAGTACAATATCTATCTATATATAAAAAAATGTTCTGTGCATAATGAGTACCTTAAAAACAAAATAACCAATGAACGAAATCACACCAAATTTGGCAACAAAATGTCTCACATCACAAGGAGTGACCATCACTCAAAAAATATGATTTTGTCATTTGGGAGTCGTAGTTGCTGGGATTTATAGTTCACCTACAACCAAAGAGCATTCTGAACTCACCAATGATGGAATTGAACCAAACTTGGCACACAGAACTCCCATGACCAACAGAAAAGGAAGGGTTTGGTGGGCACTGACCTTGAGTTTGGGAGTTGTAGTTCACCTACATCCAGAGAGCACTATGACTCAAACAATGATGGATCTGGACCAAACTTGGCACAAATACTCAATATGCACAAATATGAGCACAGATGGAGTTTGGGGAAAAAAGACCTTGACATTTGGGAGTTGTAGTTACTGGGATTTATAGTTCACCTACAATCAGAGCATTCTGAACCCTACCAACGACAGAATTGGGGCATACTTCCCACACAGAACTCCCATGACCATCAGAAAATACTTAAGGCCATCCAGTCCAACTCCCTTTACCAGGGCAAGAAAACGTAATCAAAGCCCGACAAAGAGCCATCCAGTCATAGATAGATAGATAGTAGGCCTGGGTAACAACGGAAAAATTTGTTTCTAAAATCGATTTGTATTTGGGGTTTTTTTTTGTTTCGATATTTAAAATAATTACAAAATTTTCCCTTAAAAAAGTTCCGTATTTACGAAATTTCGTTAATATCAACGAATCAATTCGTTAAAATGGCGGACGCGGTTGCGCAATGTGAAAATAATAGTTTTAAATAATAGTTTTAACCTCGGAGAAGGAAAGAGGGGGGAAAGAGAGAGAGAGGAGGGGTGAAACAAACCACTTTCTGCCTTCGTGAATGTAAGGGACAGTGAAAGCAGTACTGAAAGATGGCCATCCATTCTTAATAATAATAATAATAATAATAATAATAATAATAATAATAATAAATATAATTAATATAATAGTTTTAACCTGGAGAAGGAAAGGGGGGGAAGGAGAGAGAGAGGAGGGTGGGTGAGATCTCTATTCTGGTTTGACAATGCTTCTTCTCAATAATAATAATAATAATAATAATAATAATAACAAACCACTTTCTGCCTTTGTGAATGTAAGGGACAGTGAAAGCAGTACTGAAAGATGGCCATCCATTCTTAATAATAATAATAATAATAATAATAATAATAATAATAATATAATTAATATAATAGTTTTAACCTGGAGAAGGAAAGAGGTTAGGCAGGCAACAGGCAGGTCTCTGAGTGCTGCACTGCTGTGTCTCTTTGCCCAATGCACGCAGGCCAGAGTGAGGAACGAGGTGAGGTGACGACAGGAGGAGAGGAGAATTTGATCCACTTAAGCAGAGGCCAGGGACCCGGAAGTGGGGTAAATGCCGACCGCTTGCAACCAGGGAGAGGGGAGGGAAACAACTATAAAACTTGCACCAGACACATACGGAAATAATAACGAAACAATAACAAAACAATTACGAAATAGCTTTAAAAATTCGTTTCATTTTTTAGTTGCTCCTGGATGGTTTGTTATCGCTTCGTTTACCCAAAAAATAACGAATTATTAACGGATTACGAAATTAACGAACGAAACCGCCCAGGCCTAATAGATAGATAGATAGATGGATAGATAGATAGATGGATAGATAGATAGATAGATAGATAGATAGATAGATAGATAGAGATGGATAGATATGATTCACACACACACACACAGAGATAGTATCATAGATTTGAAAGGGACCCCTAAAGAAGGACAATTATGAGTTGTGTGTTCCAGAGTAGGCAAACCAGACAATCTCCACATCAACACTGGCAAAGAAGCAGCAAGAAATACTGTTTACACACAAGCATAAAGAAATTACATATATTAGAAACCGACACTTTCTCATTACTTTATATTCCAGATCACCAGACTGGACCACAGCAACGCGTGGCAGGGGGGCAGCTTGTAGTAATATATAATACTGATATTGTACTATGCTAATAATATAATATATTGTATGTATATATATCTTGTAAGCCTCTCTGAGTCCCCTTCAGGGTGAGAAGGGTGGCATATAAATGTCGTAAATAAATAAATAAAATAAAATAATGTATTTTAAAGCACAAAGTTAAAAAAAACTTGGCGATATACAAAATGTCCTTTGACCAGTAGCTGTCCACTTGGAGTGCCTCTGGTGTTGCTATAAGAAGGTGCTCCATTGTGCATATGGCAAGGCTCAGACTGCATTGTAGTTGGTGGTCTGTGGTTTGCTCTTCTCCATACTTGCATGTTGTGGACTCCACTTTGTAGCCCCATTTCTTAAGGTTAGCTCTGCATCTCATTTCGCAGCCTCTTTAGTGCCTTCCAGGTCTTCCACTCTTTTGTGTGCCCAGGGGGGAGTTTCACATCCGGTCTCAGCCACCGATTGAGATGCTGGGTTTTAGCCTGCCACTTTTGATCCCTCTTGTGCTGAGGTGTTCCTGCAACTTTCTCTGTAGATCCTGGAAAACTATTTCTTGATTTAAGACATTAGCATGGTGGCTGATATCTGAACAGGGGTTGGGCTGGAGATGTCAATGTCGTGGTCTGTTTATTATTGGCTGCTACTTCCTGGCTAAACAGCATAATTTCTCCAGTGGAGTAGGGTGTAGACATCCTGTGATAATGCAGTATGTCTCATTAAAAGCCACGTCCACTGTTTTAACATGGCAAGATGTGTTCCACACTGGTCATGCCTACTCAGCAGCAGAGCAGCATAGCGCAAGGGCAGATGTCTTCACTGTGTCTGATTGTGATCCCCAGATTGTGCCAGTCAGCTTTCGTACGATATTGTTTCTAGCATCCACTTTTTGCTTGATATTCAAGCATTGTGTCTTGTTGGTTAGAGCACGGTCCAGGGGAACTCCCAGATATTTGGGTGTGCTGCAATACTCGAGTGGGATTCCTTCCCAGGTAATCCTCAAAGCTCAAGATGCTTGTTTGTTCTTAAGATGAAAAGCACACATCTGTTTTTCTCAGTTTTTCTCAGGAGAAGGCGATGATTTACAGTGTCATACAGATTCAGATGACACCATACTACTAGCAAAAACTAAGGGGATGAGGGGGAGATTTGGAAAACAATTTTTATTTATTTATTATTTATTTATTTATCGTGTCATCAGCAACCATACCATTGTATTACATTTCTAACAGAACAAAACAAACAAACAGATTTTAAAAACCCACAAAATTTGCAAACTTGGTAGTTGATTAAATGTCCTTTGACCAGTAACTGGCCACTTGGAGTGCCTCTGGTGTTGCTGCAAGAAGGTCCTCCATCATTCATGTAGCGGGGCTCAGGGTGCATTGCAGCAGGTGGTCAGTGGTTTGCTCTTCTCCGCACTCGCATGTCATGGATTCAACTTTGTAGCCCCATTTCTTAAGATTGGCTCTGCATCTCGTGGTGCCAGAGCGCAGTCTGTTCAGTGCCTTCCAAGTCACCCAGTCTTCTGTGTGCCCGGGGGGAGTCTCTCATCTGGTATCACCCACGGATTGAGGTTCTGGGTTTGAGCCTGCCACTTTTGGACTCTCGCTTGCAGAGGTGTTCCAGCGAGTGTCTCTGTACATCTAAGAAAACTATTTCTTAAGTCGTTGACGTGCTGGCTGATACCCAAACGGGATGAGCTGAAGATGTCACTGCCTTGGTCCTTCCTATTGGCTGCTACTTCCTGACGGATGTTAGGTGATGCAATACCGGCGAAGCAGTGTCATTTCTCCAGTGGTGTAGGGCGCAGACACCCTGTGATAATGCGGCATGCCTCACTGTTTTTGCATGGTGAGATGTGTTCCACACTGGGCATGCGTACTCATCAGCAGAGTAGCATAGCGCAAGGGCAGATGTCTTCACTGTGTCTGGTTGTGATCCCCAGGCTGGAAAACAATTGAGTGCTGGCTATTTTAAAACATTACTTCTAACATATTACCCTTATAGTAGAGACCTTGGTGGCGCAGTGGGTTGAACTCCTGTGCTGCACGATCGTTAGCATCACAGGTTTTAATCCTGGGAGAGCACGGATGAGCTCCCTCTATCAGCTCCAGCTCCTCATGCGGGGACATGAGAGAAGCCTCCCATAAGGATGGTAACACATCAAGACATCTGGGCATCCTGTGCGTAATATCCTTGCAGATGGCCAATTCTCTCACACCAAAAGCGGCTTGCAGTTTCTCAATTCATTCCTGACACAACAAAAACCCTTATATACATCAGTAAACATTTCTGTTGTGTTCTGAACCAGCCAAAGTCTCTAATCGGGCTCCATGTAATACATTGTCATAGGTTGTTTACAACTAGAAGAAGAACAATAAAAATCAGATTGATTTGAAGGATGAGTAGCAAGGTAATCACCCTTCCGTATCCTTGTTTAAGCAAGGACAGTTGACACAGAACATGGATGTCCCTGCATGAGATCTGCATTCGTTGTGGCACAAAAGCTGGAACAGATGCAAGTAATTTTGTTTATAGGTTGTTGAAGATTTATGAGCCACCCTTTAGCATAAGCTTCCATTTTACACGCAAAGTGCTTAGAAAATACATCACAGTTGTCATCTAAAGGTAGAGGTATGAAAATCTGTCTGCCTTTGCTTTCCTTCTCAGTATTCATTTTAAGCTTCGGATGCTTTCCATCCCAAAGATATGATCAGTGAATGAGTAAATTCTTCAAAACGGAACTAAAAAACCCTTTCCCCATTTTGTTCCAGCCAAATTCAATAGTTCTTCCAGCACAGAGAGCATCACAGTCTACTTACTTGCCTGATGATGGATAAGCCTTTTGAGGGGAAAAAGATGTGGCAGTACCCCAACACAATTGAATACAGAGGGATTCAAAGCCAGAATGTGTAGGAGTTCAGCTCTCAAATCTCTGAGACTGGATGAATGAACCTTTCAATTTCAACTTTTTCCACAACTTATTCCGGCTTCTGGCAGAAGTTGATGATACAGTTGTGTTGGAGGACATATAGATTCCTAGAGAGATGTTCTCTCAGGTATTTCTAAATTATCATTTCATGATTTTTCTGCTTTCACGTGGATTCTATGCCCCCAGCTCCAGTGAAAATGGTGGGTTCACTGTCATTCCATTTCCATCAATTCTCAAAACCTGAATAAGTCATTTAAGCGAGTTCAACTAGATCAGTGGTTCTCAACCTTCCTAATGCCGCGACCCCTTAGTACAGGTTCTCACGTTGTGGTGACCCCCAACAATAACGTCATTTTTGTTGCTACTTCTTTAATTTTGCTACTGTTATGAATCGTAATATAAATATCTGATATGCGACGACACCAAATTGGGAGGGATAGCCAGAGGACAGGAGCAGAACTCAAAATGATCTTGACAGGAGAGATGGGCCAAAACTAACAAAATGAAGTTCAACAGTGACAAATGCAAGATACTCCACTTTGGCAGAAAAAATGAAATGCAAAGATACAGAATGGGTGACGCCTGGCTCGAGAGCAGTACGTGTGAAAAAGATCTTGGAGTCCTCGTGGACAACAAGTTAAACATGAGCCAACAATGTGATGTGGCAGCAAAAAAAAGCCAATGGGATTTTGGCCTGCATCAATAGGAGCATAGTGTCTAGATCTAAGGAAGTAATGCTACCCCTCTATTCTGCTTTGGTTAGACCACACCTGGAATATTGTGTCCAATTCTGGGCACGACAATTCAAGAGAGATATTGACAAGCTGGAATGTGTCCAGAGGAGGGCGACTAAAATGATCAAGGGTCTGGAGAACAAGCCCTATGAGGAGCGGCTTAGGGAACTGGGCATGTTTAGCCTGAAGAAGAGAAGGCTGAGAGGAGATGATTTATTTATTATTATTTATTTATAGACTTGTATACCGCTAATATCTCAGCCGAAATCGGCGACTCATTGCGGTTTACAACAGTTAAGAACAATACCATATTAAAAACATGAAACACAATTACAATACAAATTATTGGGCCACCAATAAAATCCGATGCATCTCGTAACTAAAATCCCAATCCAAATTCGTCGTCCGTGATTGTCAGTCCTTTAGTCATCAACATTCGGTTGCAACGTACTAGCCAAATGCTTGTTTGAACAACCATGTTTTCAGTCTCTTCCGAAACACCATCAGCGTAGAGGCTGATCGTACCTCTAAAGGGAGGGTGTTCCAAAGCCGAGGGGCCACCACAGAGAAGGCCCTGTCTCTCGTTCCCGCCAACCGCACTTGTGAAGCCGGCGGGATAGAGAGCAGGGACTCTCCAGAAGATCTTAGGGTCCTGGTGGGCTGATAGGCTGAGATACGTTCGGATAGATAAGTTGGGCCAGAACCGAGATATGATAGCCATGTATAAATATGTGAGAGGAAGCCACAGGGAGGAGGGAGCAAGCTTGTTTTCTGCTTCCTTGGAAACTAGGACGCGAAACAATGGCTTCAAACTACAAGAGAGGAGATTCCATCTGAACATGAGGAAGAACTTCCTGACTGTGAGAGCCGTTCAGCAGTGGAACTCTCTGCCCCGGAGTGTGGTGGAGGCTCCTTCTTTGGAAGCTTTTAAACAGAGGCTGGATGGCCATCTGTCAGGGGTGATTTGAATGCAATATTCCTGCTTCTTGGCAGGGGGTTGGACTGGATGGCCCATGAGGTCTCTTCCAACTCTTTGATTCTATGATTCTATGATTCTATGATGTATTTTCATTCACTGGACCAAATTTGGCACAAATGCCTGATACGTTCAAATTTAATACTAATGGGGTTGGAGGGGATTGATTTTGTCATTTGGGAATATTGGAGTTGCTGGGATTTATAGTTCACCTAAAATCAAAGAGCCTTTTGAACTCCACCAATGATGGAATTGAATCAAACTTGGCACACAGAATTCCCATGGCCAAGAGAAATACTGGGAGAGTCTGGTGGACACTGACCTTGAGTTTTTGGAGTTGTAGTTCACCTACATCCAGAGAACACTGTGGACTCAAACAGTGATGGATCTGGATCAAACTTGGCACAGATAATCAATATGCCCCAATGTGAACACTGGTAGAGTTTGGAGAAAATAGACCTTGCCATTTGGGAGTTGTAGTTGCTGGGATTCATAGTTCACCCACAATGAAATAGCATTCTGAACCCCACCAATGATAGAATTGGACCAAACTTCCCACGCAGAATACCCATGACAAGGAGAAAATACTGTGTTTTCTGATGATCTTTGGTGACCCCTCTGACACCCCCTCGCAACCCCCACAGGGGTCCAGATCCCCAGGTTGAGAATCACTGAACTAGATGGTATTCCAGGGATTCAGGAGCAACATCTCCTACTATCAGAAGCATATAGCCTGCTTTCTAAGGCACCATCTATACGGACACTATAATGCATCTTGGAATTCACTTTGCGAATTATTATGAGGGTTGAGTGAAAAGTAATGCCTCCACCTTCATAACTCCTCAAAATATGGCAGTACTGGTACCGCTTGTTCGGTAGACTCTCCTCTACAGTTCCATTTTAATAGGAAGCCTTAGCATTGAATGGTTGTGTTGTTAAAGTGAGAAGTATGGAATCCTGCTCAGACAGTCAGTCAATGCGACTTAAGCAACGTGCAGTCATTGAATTCTTGATAGCAGAAGGTGTCACCCCAAAGGAGATTCATCAGAGAATGGAAGCTGTTTATAGTTATTGTGTTGATGTGAGTACTGTGCATCGTTGGGCACGTAAGTTTAAAGATGTTGAGGTGGGAACATCTGACTTGCATGACAAACAAAGAGTTGGATGTCCTGTGACAGCAACCACCGAGTTTCACAAGAAAACGTTGACAGATTGATTCATGATGATCATCATGTTGTTGTTCATTCGTTCAGTCGTCTCCGACTCTTCGTGACCTCATGGACCAGCCCACGCCAGAGCTCCCTGTCGGCCGTTACCACCCCCAGCTCCCTCAAGGTCAGTCCAGTCACTTCAAGGATGCCATCCATCCATCTTGCCCTTGGTCGGCCCCTCTTCCTTTTGCCTTCCACTTTCCCCAGCATCATTGTCTTCTCCAGGCTTTGCTGTCTCCTCATGATGTGGCCAAAGTACTTCAACTTTGTCTCTAGTATCTTTCCCTCCAGTGAGCAGTCGGGCTTTATTTCCTGGAGGATGGACTGGTTGGATCTTCTCGCAGTCCAAGGCACTCTCAGAACTTTCCTCCAACACCACAGCTCAAAATGATGATCATCATAGAGAGAGAAATTTCAATCACAATCAGTATTTCACAAGAATGTGTGGGTCACATTATTGCTTTGCTTGGCGATCGGAAGATCTGTGCACGATGGGTTGCAGAAACAGAGTGTCAACTTCTCCATGAAGGCTTCAGAAAACCTGTTCATCATTGGCAGAAATGTATCCAATTGTCTGGTGATTATGTGGAAAAGTGAATAGTGGTAGTGATCTTTGCAGATTCAATAATTTATTGGCTGCTTCTAGAAGGGAAAAATCTCTCTCCTATCCCAATTGGGGCTTTCTGATGCTGAGCAGAATTCTGGGAAACGTAGTTTAGAGCAGGGACTTTTGAATTTTTATGCCATAGGGCTCCTCACCTTCCCAAACTACATTTGCCAAAATTCTATACTTTCTCAGTCTTTTCCCAGTGAACTCTGCTTTCTTCCTGCTGCTTCCCTCGCCTAATGGTGAGAGGCCATTAATTTAAAGAGGAATGGCAGCCTTTTTGGCTTTGCTTTGCTTGCTTGCACTGAAAATAAACTGACTTTGGGAGGCTTCTGAGGTTTACAAAATTCAAAGGAAAAAGTATTGGGTAAGTTTCAATTCATAAGTTTTTGGCACGGACCAAGCCCATGTGTCGGATAGTACATCGTAAGTATGAATTTAACAAATTTGATTTGGCTTACGACGACTAACAAAAAATTGCACTCCCTAGTGGTTATATTAACCATGGAACCTGGCTTTAAACACCTCTGCAAATATCCACCCCTCCCACTTCTGGGAAAGATTAATATCAGCACTCCAGAGGAATAGCAGATGGTAAAAATAGGGCCAGCCATGCCTTGGATCATTTTTCAGTAGCCCTCTTGTTCTGAATAATCAAAACGCTTCATTAAGAGCAATTGTCTATAATGTACCTTGCATTTGGTAAGGCTGGAATCTGGAATTTATTTATTTATTTATTTATTTATTTATTTGCAGTATTTATATTCTGCCCTTTTCTCCTTGCAGGGACTCAGGGCAGATTACAATGTGCATATAGCTGGTAAACATGGCAAATGTTGGGGTTCAGCCTCTGTGTGACCCTGTACCTGATTCTTTGATTGTATTTCCTGATGCCAATGTAGATGTCAATGTTGATTCTGTGACCAGTGTAGATGTTAATACTAATGATGTGTTGAATAGTGAAAATCCACCCTTGGAAAGTGAAACTCAAAGTTCCCATGAGAACATTCATTCCGAACCGAGCAGAGAAGTTTCACTCCCTTTTTCTCCCAGCCTTAGTTCCCCAGAGAATCTGGTCAGCCTAATGAGGGAAGGAAGGGGCAGATTCAGCAGAGCAGGGGAGAAGTACAAAGTATACGGAGGTCAGAAAGATTGAGAGAAATGCAAACAAAAACTTCAGGCGTGTCTCGTAATATATTTCTCTCCTTTAAGAGTGCTGGGTCTGAAGCTGCCTTCAGACCAGGCATTGTTCCAGTTCCAAGTGCAAGCCTGTGGAGGCCTCCTGATTCAAGTGGCTGGGTTTCTCGTACTGTCTCAAATTGTTCCAAGTGTCGTTAGCTGGGAGCTAGCAGATTTCATGATTCATCAAGGGTAACTCACTGTTTGCTGTGGGTTTTTTATGAACTTGTTCATAGACATTGCTTATTTCTGTTTTGTAGGCCTGGGTAACAACGGAAAAATTTGTTTCTAAAATCAATTCGTTTTTTGGGGGTTTTTGCGTTTCGATATTTAAAAGAATTCCGAAATTTTCCTTAAAAAAAGTTCGATATTTACGAAATTTCGTAAATGGTAAAAAAAAATTGCAAAACAATAACGAAACAATAACGAATCGATTCGTTAATGGCGGCCGCGATCGCGCAATACGCTAAAAAAACTTCTGAAGCTTCCCTCTCCCTCTGTTGTTGACTGTTGGTGTGAGATTATAATTTTTTTTCACTAATTAAACAAAAAACAACTATAAAATTTGCCCCAGACATGTGGAAATAATAACGAAACGACCTCAAACCAATAACGAAACGAATACATAACGAAATACGAAGCATTTACGAAACGAATTGAAAAATTCGTTTCGTTTTTAAGTTGCTCCAGAATGGTTCGTTATCGCTTCGTTAACAAAAAAATAATGAATTTTTAACGAATTACGAATTAACGAAACGAAACCGCCCAGCCCTACTGTTTTGCTATGGTTTTTATTTACCTCTGATTCTTCCTATGCTTTGCATTCAACGTTCTTCAATAAAAAGGATTGTATTCCTACAGTCAAGTGTGGTGGATTGTTTTGACAACAGTTTCCTGCTCCGGGTCGCAACAGTAAACATTCAATGCCGTAGACACACAACAGATATAGACAGACACACAGAGGCTATTTAAAATTCCAGCTTTTTCATGAGGGTATTCTGGCCACCAGGGGAGCTGTTGCTTCACCATCCATTTGTGACACTGATGTAGTACTTCCTCATGCTTTGCATGCTTGCTGGAGATATTTATGGCATTGTAAATGAGCCTCCCTGCATAAGCGGTACCTAAATTTCCTACTTGACAGATGCAACTGTTTTATTTGTTTTTACTGATGTGTTGTTGGGTTTGGCCTCATGTAAGCCACCCCGAGTCCCCTTGGAGAGATGGTGGCGGGGTAAAATAAAGTATTATTATTATTATTATTATTATTATTATTACCTGTCTTTCTGGCTGCAAAGGTCAACAGCAAGCTTCACAAATTGGTTGGAAGCTCACTGGCTTCGAACTCATGACCTTTTGGTCAGTAGTGATCTTAATGCAGCGGACTCCCTGCCAGCTGCACCACAGTCCCAGTGTTGTAGTAAAGTAAAGATCTTGTATTTGCCTTTTATGTGTTTGACTTTAAGATGCTGTACCCTAAATCCACTCTGCAGCATGCACTGGTAGTGTGCATTGTGTGGCGGCCACAATTTTGAGTTGTCTTGAAGGAGCACTCTAGTGTCAGTGTGGATGAGCCCAAAGAGGTTCTGACCTTCTTTCATTTGGACCCATCCTGAGTCTTGTGCCACCTTCTTTTCTGCTGCCTCATTCTTCCCTCCAAGCGTTTCCATTTTTAAAATGCCGAGAAATAACAAATGATTTCTTTCTCGCTCACATGTTCTTCTCATAATGAGGGGAATGCATGACGTCAAGATGTCTTCAGGCTATATTTTCAGCATTAGTTCAGGCAGTGAAAATGAGGAATTCTTCATAGCTCTTGCAGCTAGTGTCATGAATAATTCTGATTCACTCCTTGTTAAACCAGATGGGAATGTGAGGTTGGATCAGAAAGATCAGGTATGACTGGACAGCTGGTCTTTTCACTTCTTTTCAGTGATGGCGTTTGCAAAATACAACTGCTGGTTGTATCAATTATCAGTGTTGCATCTGTTTACTTTGCAAATTTATTCTGCCTCAGTGCTATATTAATCTGCTGTTTTTTAAAAAATTGCATAGAAATTCATGTTTCAATACTTGCTTAATTGTATTTTCTCAGAAAACACCCATTGCCAAATGGAGATTATTTGAAACGTGTTTTGAAATATTGTGTTTAAAATATGCATTTAAATATCCTTTTGGAGATGAGAGCTAGTTCATAAAATTCAAAGCAGGATGGTTACATTTTAATCAGCACGTTGTTCTGGAAGAAGAGGTTGATTTGTAACCGAAGGTTCAAAGACAACGTTCTTCAAGCATGCCTTGTTTCAGTACTTACAAATGTTAGGAAGGAGCCACAACACTTGAGTTTCCTGAACAGACACACAAAAAATGAACTCTGTTGAATTAATTTCCTACATTGCCAAACAAGATGCCTTTGGAAACCTCCAAACTATCCCATCATTACTTACCAGCAATGGCATCCCTGAACAGAAGTAGCATCTATGAAGGTCAAGAACAATTCTTGATGTCTCACCAAAGCAGTAGTTCTCAACCTTCCTAATGCTGTGACCCCTTAATACAGTTTCTCGTGTTGTGGTGACCCCCAACCATAAAATTATTTTTGTTGCTACTTCATAACTGTGATTTTGCTACAGTTATGAATCATAATGTAAATATCTGATATGCAGGATGTATATCATTCCCTGGACAAAATGTGGCAAAAACACCCAAATCAAGGAAAAGCTTTATGAGAATTACCACTCCTCTTGGCGTCTCCCCCTCCCCAACAACAGTGAGGGTATCCCTCTGGGCAGCTAGACCAGGAAATCCCAACTGGATGGCCCCCCATGAGGGTCTTCCTCCAGGGGCAAATCAAGAATGGGCAACTTGGAAGTCCCTGAACAGACTCAGAAGTGGAGTGGGCAGATCAAAAGACAACCTGGCCAAATGGCACAACCTAAAAGAATCCCACACCTTGTGTGACTGTGGAGCAGAAGAGACAACTCCGCATCTGTATGCTTGTCCACTATGCCCTGCCTCATGTACAGAGGAAGAATTGCTGGAGGCCACAGACAATGCCATGTTGTCCATTTTTGGTCAAAATATATTTAACCACCTGCACTCCTTCTATTTTTATCGGTTTTATACTTATTTATGCAAGACATTGAACAGCTAAGTGTTCCATGTTCTCTATAATGGTTGGTTGCTTATCTCTCCCACAGAGCATTTTTCAAAAATCTCCAGTTCTTTCTGTTGGATTTGTGGCATTTGTTTGTTTCCAAATGGTTGTATCAAAAGAAAGTAAGCAAATAGAATTCTTACCCATCTCAGTTCTCTGTTTCACTTCGCCCAGCTGGGACAAACAGCTGTCAGCGCTCAAGTTCCATTTTTTTCTGGGAGGAGGAAATATGTGCTTTCATGGATCACCAGCTTTCACTGCTGGTATTTACCTACAGAGGATTGGAGTTTGCTGCACTCTAGCTAGTAAACTCAGCCTGGAAGATTTTGCTTTTACATGCTCAGTGACTGTCTGATTTCAGGTCTAGATCAGCTCTTGTTTGATCTGCTTTATAGACATTCAGCCAATGGTGAAGGATTTCTCTACAAGCAAAATATGTGCACCAAGAATATAAGTTCTGTTACTCTTTCTCCTGATTCTTATATGCAATTACACTTACTTAGGCGATCCCTCATTGTCCGAGTAGGATTGTCTCCAAGATCGGTGTACTGGCAGTGGGTCCGTAGGTGACTGTAGAGCCCTATTCTTGATCTGCATCTCCTCCTGCAGTGAGGGCATTGGTTTCCAGGTGGAAGGCGGTCCCGGTTAGGGTTGGCTTGATGTGCCTTCCTCTTGGTACATTTCTTTCTTTCACCTTCCATTCATCCCTCTTCAAATTCTACAACACAGCTGACCTCCATCTGGAGCGCTCAAGGGCCAGGGCTTCCCAGTTCTCAGTGTCTATGCCAGAGTTTTTGAGGTTGGCTTTGAGCCCATCTTTAAATCTCTTTTCCTGTCCACCAACATTCCATTTTCCACTCTTGAGTTCAGAGTAGAGCAACTGCTTTGGGAGACGGTGGTTGGGCATCTGGACAACATGGCTGGTCCAGCGGAGTTGATGGCAGAGGACCATCGCTTCAATGCTGGTGGTCTTTGCTTCTTCCAGCTTGCGGACATTTGTCCTCTTGCCTTCGTAGTGCTCTCTGGACCATCCTCCAAAAAATCAGGTGCCCTAACAAATTTGTGAACATCCTGTGGCTCCTCCATGATGACATCATGGCAACAGTCTTGGACAACAATGGCTCCCAAAGTGACCCATTTAAGGTGAAATCAGGTGTCAAACAGGGATGTGTTATTGCCCCAACCTTATTTTCCATCTTCATTGCTATGATACTTCATCCTGTTGATGGGAAGCTTCCCACCGGAGTGGAAATCATCTATCGGACAGATGGCAAGCTGTTTAACCTCAGCAGACTGAAAGCCAAAACCAAGGTTACAACAACATCTGTTATAGAACTCCAGTATGCTGATGACAACATTGACTGTGCGCATTCAGAAGACCTACAAGCCACTCTAAACACCTTCGCAGAAGAATACAAGAAGCTTGGCCTGTCATTGAACATCAAGAAAACCGAAGTGCTCTTCCAGCAGTCACCGGCCAATCCCTCTCCAATGCTAGAGATACAGCTTAATGGTGTAACATTAGAAAATGTTGATCATTTCCGCTACCTTGGCAGCCACCTCTCCACAAAAGTCAACATTGACACTGAAATACAACACCGCCTGAGGTCTGCAAGTGCAGCATTTTCCCGAATGAAGCACAGAGTGTTTGAGGAGCGGGACATCTGTAGGGATACCAAGATGCTTGTTTGTAAAGCTATTGTCCTCCCAACCCTGCTATATGCCTGCGAGAAGTGGACTATCTACAGATGTCACATGCAACTCCTAGAACAATTCCATCAGCGTTGCTGCCGAAAAATCCTGCAAATCTCTATGCAGTTATATGGAAAGCACCACAGCACATTTGTCAAGGGATATTGATACATCATAGGAAAAAAATACAATACTATGGAATTGTGCTGAGGAATTGTCCCGTTTTCACATAATTCCTTGAAAATGGCTGATTTTGGTCTATCAGTTAATATAAGCAGAGGTAGTGTTCCATTCAATCTGACCCAAACCTCTCAGAAATACACAAGCATGACATTTAAATGCATGGGTTGGATAAGCCTGCTTTTTATTCCTCTACTCCTACCCAAAAAGAGTCATGACAAGCTGCGTTCTTCAACCTGCTCTACTGCTTTAGAAGCACTTTGGTTGACATTTTGCCACAATGGATGGGACCCTCGCTGTGGTCATTACCTCAACAGGATTGCTCCTTGGTGTTGAAGAATGTGATTTTTTTCCCCTTGAGCTCTGAAGCTGAGAGAAAAGAACACAGCAAATAAATAAACGGGGGGGGGGGGGGGGGGGGGGAGCGGGCAACAACATTTGTATAATTGCTAGAAGCTTTCTTTGTGAAATGAAAAATGCATTACTTATCCAAAGTCCTAAGCGCGTTCTGAATGATGCCATCAGATGATAAATGCACTGCCAAACTGACAATCAACTCATCTTTGCAAATGCATCCCTAAGATTAGCAATCTATAAGATTGCACCACTCTCTAAATATTATTTATTGAAATGGCAACCTATTGAGAAGAGGGCAAGGTCTAACACAGGGGTCCTCAAACTTTTTAAACAGGGGGCCGGATTACTGTCCCTCAGACCATTGGAGGGCCGGACTATAGTTTTTTTTTAAAAAAAAAAAACAATGACCAAATTCCTATGCACACTACACATGTCTTATTTTGCAACTGTTATGAATCGTAATGTAAATATCTGATATGCATGATGTATTTTTTTTGTTAAAATCTGAACATAAAGCATAGTGACTAATCACAAAAACATAAATATAGGAAATAAATTATATAAATAGAAATTTAATGTTCGTTTGTGGGATTAACAGAACTCAAAATCCACTGGACACCTAACAACCCAATGTATGTCCTTCACTCAAAAACATGATTTTGTCATTTGGGAGTTGTAGTTGCTGGGATTTGTAGTTCACCTACAATCAAAGAGCACTCTGAACCTCATCAACGATGGAATTGAACCAAATGTGGCACACAGTTCTCCCATGACCAACAGGAAATACTGGAAGGGTTTGGTGGGCAGTGTCCTTTGGTTTTGGAGTTGTAGTTCACCTACATCCAAAGATCACTGTGCACTCAAACAATGATGGATTTGGACCAAACTCTCCTTGATGAATTTACACCATGTTAGTTGCATTTCAAGCAAATCTATACGTGATACGTTTTTTACATTCAATATTAATTATCATTAGTGCCAGGATAGTTAACTTTGGAGCCAAAAAAGTTATTTTAAAGAAACAAAGTTAGAAAAAGTACACCCATATGGCTCTTAAGTGACTGCAGTCTTCCCACCATGTTGAGCCCACCTTTGAGCAGCTCCCCATTCTGAAGGCGAGGAGGTTGTCTGCAATTAGCGGAGGCGGCGCTGGGTGGGCGTGGCCAGGCAACGCCGGCTTTCCTAGCCCAGAGGCCCCACCCAGGAGGCTAGGGAAGGAAGGAAAGAAGGAAGAAGGGAAGGAAGGGGGGAGGAAAGGGAGGGAAGCAGGGAGGGGAAGGGAGAAGGAAGGGGAAGGGGAGAGAAAGGGGGAAGGGGAAGGAAGGAGGGAGAAGCCTGGCCTGGCGCGACCCCGCCTGAAGCCGCTCCAGAGGGAGAGAGAAAGAAACGCCACTGACACAAGTGGCGAGGGGCTTTGCGCCAGGCCAGGCTGCACGGGCCGGATAAATGCCCTCAGCGGGCCGCATATGGCCCACGGGCCTTAGTTTGGGGACCCCTGGTCTAACATCTTGAGCTCATCCCCATAAACATTGGTGCCATGAAACCATGCTTGGTAAAAGTAAAGGTAAAGGTTTCTCCTGACATTTAGTCTAGTTGTGTCCAACTTTGATGGGTGGTGCTCATCTCCATTTCTAGGCCAAAGAGCCGGCGTTGTCCATAGACAACTCCAAGGTCATATGGCTAGCATGACTGCATGGAGCATCATTACCTTCCTGCAGAAGTGGTACCTATTGATCTACTCACATTTGCATATTTTCAAGCTGCTAGGTTGGCAGAAGCTGGGCCTAACAGCAGGAGCTCACCTTGCTCCCCAGATTCAAACCGCCAACCTTTCGATCAGCAAGTTCAACAGCTCAGTGATATAACCCATCCACCAGTGGGCCCACCATGCTTGATACTAATGTACATTTCTCTATGCATTTTAAGCAAAAATTCTCACTAAAACCTGTTAAAATATTCTCTGAATATAAACATTTTCAAGGGCTATTTTTCAAAAATGAAAATCTGGAGAGGAAATAGAATTGAATTAGGTAGGAACATACAAGCTGAAACACACTGATTCTCTATTGCTATTTAAAATATACTGATGGGAAGGATGTAGGGCTGTCTTCCCATTAAGTAAGTTTTAGTCAATAGTAGGAGTGTTAATTGGTTCACCTCTCAATTAAGTTTGCATTCATTTGCATATGAGGGAAATAATATTTCTGAAACAGGAAGCAAGCTCCTCTCTTCCGAAATAAACATTCTACACTGAATATATAATTGGAAGAGATAGGTGACCATTTTTAAATTTTGTTGCTACAAATGTGTGTTTGCCCAGCATGAGTTCAGATTCAAGCATTGATCAATGCTTCTGTTGATTGATAAGCCCAACCTTCATTTCTTCTGATGTAAACCTTGGGATTACAAGAAAGATCCACAAGAAAGAAGGTCTCTACATGATTTGGAAGTATCTATCTTGGTACTCCAACAAAGGCATCTGATGTACATCTGGGCTGAGGTGCATCAGTGCATAATGAACATGTGTCTTCTGCTATGTAATAATGTAACAACAGCCTTCTGCTGGATGTGGACTGTGTTGGAGCTCAGCCTGTGATTGTGTTTCAGGATCAGGGTGTCAATGAGGTTCAAGATGAGTTTCAAGATGGCAATGGTTTGGTCAGGGATATTGATGCAGAAAATGACAAGGTATCCTGTAGTTTCCCAGGAGAATGTCCCTGAGGGGTGTGGGGATGGTAGTGTGCTTGAATTGTTACCAGAGGGTTTCCATGAGAGAGAACAGAAAGTTAGCTCAGCACCTGCAGAAATTAATGAGCAAGTGAAATGGCAAGGAGAAGGTTTGAGGAAAAGAGACAAAGAGAGTTCCTGAAGTCTGCAAAAGCATGGTTTATTCTCGGTTGGTGCCAACCGGATATGGACCCCGCTGGTAGTCCAGAAATGGGGTACCAAACAAAGAAATGCCTTGGTTTATATACCCTTTAAAATAATATGCATGCATCATACAGGCATCACAATGTGCGTCACAAGATGCTACTTTAACATTGACTTCAATGGCATATTTTGACTTCAACACCTCTCAATCATCATTTAAGCATCTTTATCTAAGGAGCTGCTATTAATGAGGACCATTGCGCCAGAGTGTCTACTAGGCCAGTGATAGCAAGAGCTTCCATCCATCTTGAGATAAGTTCTTCCTGAAGCCTCTTGATGGCCAGCTCATTAGTCTTACGATAAGCCTCGCCTGGTACCAAAATGGAAAGACTCTCTTGAAATTTACCAGAGGCCCCTTGACATTCCTTTCTTAGACCCTGGCCTCCTTGGGGCATCTAATTTTGCAGCTTTTAAGAAGCCAAGTGAAGTGAAGTTCATGCATACATACATCCTAATTCCTATTTCTAATTCGTAATTCTAATTCCTATTTCTAATATAGTTATATCAAATATATATTTTCCAATATGTGTATCATGTATTTTCATCAGGCCTTCATCACAAGTAGAGAACGAGCCAAGAGATAGGCGAGAAGAGATTAGCCAAAACAGGAGGATTGAACAGTGGCTTCGCCGATCCCCCCGGCTTCAACAGTAAACAATAATAAAGCCTCAATTAAAGAAAAACCAATATCTGACCGCTAGTAACCTAGCAAACAAGGCAATAAAAGTCTCAACTTTGGGATGTGTAGTCAGATGAAGCATCGTTTAGAATCACGCCAAGTTCTTGTCTTTGTTTCATGGAAGCTCTGCTTTGAAGATTCATGTTAAGATATTTCTTGTGTCATTGTTTTTGATTCCTGGATTTATTGATTGCTCATCCAAACCTTGGATCAATGTATTCCTGTTTTTCTGGATTATATCAGAGAAGTGTGGACTTTGCTTTATGGACTTTGCTGAACTCTACCTTATATTAATTTGCTCCTGCTTATCTTCTTACCTAATTGGATTTGCCTATTCCTTTTAAGTGCTTTTTATTTAGATGCTTTTTACTTATCTTCAATAAAAGGATTGTTTTCCTATTCAACGTGTAGTGTTTAAAATCAGAGGATTTTTCCTGTCCTGGAGTGCAACAGTCTGACCAATTCCAATATCCACATATATAAGTCAATTTATGAAGATGTAACTCTTACACAGGATCCAACCATTGCTCTTAAACATGGGCTCATGGATATGAATCGGCATACTCCATTTTCAGGCACAACTATGTTCTCTTTTGACCTCTGCACATTACACCTGTGACCATCTCCTGTCTAAACTCATATTAAACTTTCTTCTTTGTTGATTATGACCAATCTGACTCTTAACCATTGTTCTGTCACTGCTGGGCCTGCAATGAAGTGCTTTTAAATCAGGACGTGCAACTTTAGCCCAACGGGAAGCCAGGGGCCCGAAGAGAAGCTCTTAGAGAATTTCCCCCCATTAAACAGTCTTTAGAAGGCTTGAGCTTAAATACAACAAAGTCTTTTATTGATGAACAATCAAACAGAAACTTCTTTTGTCTTCAAAGGTTAAACAAATGCTTCCAGGCTTCAAGCAACTGGTGGCTTCTAACTGTTTCTTTGCTTTACTTCCAAGGAAATTCCCTTTCTAGCTCCTCCCAGGCTAACTGTGAACCTAAACCTGACTGATGTGGATCCACTACCGGGCTGAACTGCGTCTCAAAACTGAGTAGACCTACCAGTAGGCCTGTAGTCACTTAGCTGGAGTTCTTGGTGTTTAAAGCTGTTATTCCCTCCAAAATTCCTCAGGGCTGTAAGGCTGTTTCCCCAGAAACTTTGGGAATCTTTAGATGCTCTTAAAACTGTTCTCCCCAGGAAGTCTTAAGGGTTGAAGCCTTTATACAGGAGAAAGTCTGTACACATCCTGTACATTGACTTTCCTAGCTGAGACTGACTGAAAATGTCTCAATTGTCCTGAACAGGGGGCGAAACCAAACTTAATGATGATGGACAGGGGGCCTGCCCTATAACTGCAAACTTTAACAGGAAACCACCCTTCTGCAGAATCCCAAGCCTTGGGCTGCAAGCAAACACTTAATACAAAGCAAATGAAGTGGGAGCTTCTGGTACAACTGTACCAGCACAACCATAAAAAAATTAAAGGGAAAATTCTAGTTTTTCTGGATGTGGAAAGCTTACTTAAGAGAATGTTAAAATTATTTGTCCTACGATTAGAGCCCTTTATTTGGGTGTTGTGGGTCTTCTGCTTTGATAAGCCCTTTGAGAAGTAACCCTTAGATTTCTTTTCAGCCATTCTTCTCAATCTTTCATTTCTATTGCCTCCCCCTTCCCTGCCGCACACACTCCCAGTGGAAACACTTAGCTTCCCAATTTCGAAGAGAAGCTAGCAGCCTCTGTGTTTGGTTTCACAAGTGTGAAATTGAATGCCTTTGATTTTTCATTCTGCAAGGAGCATCTTTACCCAGATGAATGCACAAGCACCAGAATCAGGAATAAAAGATCAACAGTGGCATGCAAGGGAATAGGCAGTTATGACCTGGATCAGGAGCATGTGGCAAGTCACTGCATTTGCCCCAGGGATGTCTGAGTGGCCCAAAAAACAAGCCCCTAATTCCCTCACCTGAAAAATCTTCTCTGGATGACAATATATAGCTATGCTGATTGCTTATCACCATGGATGAGATCCTGTGGGGTGATTCACCACCACCCATGGCAAATCAGCAGGGCGGCCGGGGAATCTATAAGATTCCACCAATCTCCAAATATTATTTATTGAAATGGCAGCCTATTGGGTTATGCTATCCGAAGAGGCCCTGCTCTCTGTCCCGCCACTGTCACAGGCGCGATTGGTGAGGACAAGAGAGGGCCTTCTCAGTGATTGCCCCTGGGCTATGGAACTCCCTTCCTGTTGATATTAGATCAGCCCCCTCCATCCTGTCCTTCAGAAGGATGGTTAAAGGATGGCTGTGGGACCAAGCTTTTGGGACCGTGCAATAAGGCAGCAATAGGAAACTTTACCATGCCAACTAGATTTGTTGTGGGTGATCGAGACAATTTTAAAGAGTAGATTTTAATGTTGAGATAAATTATTAAAATAATTTATCCAAACATTAAAATCCACTCTTTAAAATTGTCTCGATCACCCACAACAAATCTAGTTGGCATAGTAAAGTTTCCTATGTATGTGTTTATGTATGTGTTTAATCTATTTATGTCCTGGCATTGAATGTTTGCCATTTGTAAGTTGTGCTCCGCCCTGAGTTCCCTTCGTGGTGAGAAGGGTGAAATATAAATACTTCAAATCTATATAAATAAAAATGTAATGTTCGTTTGTGGGATTAACAACTCAAAAACCACTGGGCGAATTGACACCAAATTTGGACACAATGCACCTATCAGGCAAACGAGTGACCATCACTCATAAAAACACTGAAAACCACAGTGGAAGAGACTTTTAAAGCCAAAAAAACAAAAAATACATTAAAACTAAAATGTATGCACAAAACCACATATATACACATATACACAAATATATATACACACATATACACATATATGCACAAACAAAACACAAAATACACAGACTGGGCCACAGCAAGGTGTGGCAGGGGACAGCTAGAAAATAAATAAATCTATATAAATAAAAATGTAATGTTCATTTGTGGAATTAACATAATTCAAAAACCACTGGGCGAATTGACACCAAATTTGGACACAATACACCTATCAGGGCAACGAGTGACCATCACTCATACAACATTGAAAAACACAGCAGAAAAGACTTTTAAAGCAACCCCCCCCCCAAAAAAAATACATTACAACTCATGCACAGAACCGCATATAATAATAATAATAATAATAATAATAATAATTATTATTATTATTATTATTATTATTATTATTATTATTATTATTATTATATGTATTTATTTATACCCTGCCACCATCTCCCCAAGGGACTCTGAATGACTTACATGAGGCCAAGCCCAACAACACATCAATAAAACAAGAAAGCAATAAACAAAGCAATACAATGCAATAAATTAAAATAAATCACATATAAACAATAAGCAATAAACAATAACACACAAGGATTTAAAAACCTATGGCCGGTCCAAATGTAATAATTTAAAATGTAAAAAATAAACGCTGGGCATGAACAAGGTAAGATATATCTGATAGGAGGGTTTTAAAAGAAGTGAGGCGAGCGCAGTCCAACCCAGTCCAATAGTTAAAGTGCATTCTGAGGACATATCGCAGGGAATTATTTTTCTTATTCTGGGAAGGCACACTGGAACAGCCACGTTTTCAGGCTCCTCCTAAAGACTACCAATGTTGGTGCATGCCTGATGTCCTTGGGAAGTGAGTTCCAGAGTCGGGGGGCCACCACTGAGAAGGCCCTCTCCCTCGTGTGTGTATATATGTGTATTCATATATCCACAAACACAAATATACATATATACACAAATACATGCACACACAAAACACATAGACACAGAAAGGGGGAAGGAAGGAAGGAGAGAAAGAGAGAAAGAAGGAATGAAGGAGAGAAGGAAGGAAAGAGATAAAGGGAAAGAAGGAAAGAAGGAGAGAAGAAAATAAAAAAGTGAAAGAAGGAAGGAAAGAGAGAGGGAAGGAAGGAGAGAAGGAAAGAGACAAAGAAGGATGGAACCAAAAAGCAAAGGAAGCATGGAAATAAACAGGTAAAGAAGGAAGAAAGAAGGGAGAGAGGGAGGGAGGGAGGGAGGGAGGGAGGGAGGAAGGAAGGAAGGAAGGAAGGAAGGAAGGAAGGAAGGAAGGAAAGAAAGAAAGAAGGAAGGAAGGAAGGAGAGAAGGAAGGAAGGAGAGAAGGAAATAAAAAAGTGAAAGAAGGAAGGGAAGAGAGAGGGAAGGAAGGAGAGAAGGAACGAAAGAGAAAGAGGGAGGGAAGGAAGGAAGGAAGGAAAGAGACAAGGAAGGATGGAACCAAAAAGCAAAGGAAGCGAGGAAATAAACATGTAGCGAAGGAAGAAAGAAGGGAAAGAGGGAGGGAAAGAAAAAGAGGGAATGAAGGAAAGAAGGAGGGAAGGAAGGAGAGAAAGAAAGAAGGAGAGAAAGAGGGAGGGAAGGTTGGCCACTGCAACGTGTGGCGGGTACAGCTAGTAAATAAATAAATAAAATCTTCCGAAAGCTGTTACGGAAAAAAAAATCAGTTTATGACAAGCCTGCCATCATGATTCCTCCTCCACTCTGATGCCTAATCAGCTTCTACATGTATGTGAAAGACAATAGCGTGTGTTGTCACGTTGGAGGATCCGGAAGTCACAATAGAGACCTGGATGTAGGAAAACATTTCCCCTAGTTCATCATCAATGCAATAAATGTAATCCAGAGCAAATATTTGTGTCAGGGTAATTGACTGGAGAGCATATTAATTGCCCGTTAGTCAGTAATTATCAGGAAACACCAGGAGAAATCCTTTTCTGGTGCACAGAATATAGGAAACAAATTTTTGATTTAATATCCTAATAGATTGCGCCTTATCAGCTGCTTCACTGGGGATTTGTTTAACTGAGACAGCTGATAGGAGCAGTCACTTAAATTGAAAAATGGTGATTCCGTCCCCTCACAACTTTGATACAACTATCAGCCCAAGGAAGTGACAATAACATATCTCTTAGCCAAGACAATATGAGGATTAGCCGGAAAACAAAGCAGCTTTGTTTTATATCTCAGAAATTGAAAATAAATAGGTTTTTTAAAAAGACACTTTGTCTTGAATAGAACGCTCCATTGTTTCCCATATGGGGACTACTGTTGTGCATGTTATATTGGACAGGCTTATCTCAGAACAATATCATCCGGCTATTTCTTTTCCCCGCTTTATTGTTTTCCTCCAGTTATGGAATATGTGAAGTGGTGAAGGACATACAGGTAGCTGATTAGAAGGCAAGGATAATATTTGCTGTTGGGGAGATGTGGAGCGGTCAAGGAGAGGATGCACCACTTTAGCTCTGGGTGCCATGACCAATTACTTTTGAGCTACATTCGGGGCCATTAATACATACCTTACATACATTCCCAACCTTCCTAATGCTGTGACCCCTTGATACAGTTCCTCATGTTGTGGTGACCCCCAATCATAATATTATTTTCGTTGCTACTTCATAACTGTAATTCTACTGTTATGAATTGCAATGTAAATATCTGATATGCAGGATGCATTTTTATTCACTGGACCAAATTTGTCACAAATACCTAATATGCCCAAATTTGAATACTGGTGAGGTTTGGGTGGGGATTGATTTTGTTATTTAAGAGTTGTAGTTGCTGGGATTTATAGTTACCCTACTTTCAAAGAACATTCTGAACTCCACAAATGATAGAATCGAACAAAACATGGCACACAGAACTCCCATGACCAACAGATAATACTGGAAGTATTTCGTGGCCATTGATCGTGAGTTTGGGAATTGTAGTTCACCCATATCCAAAGAACGCTATGGACACAAACAATGATAGATCTGGACCAAACTTGACACAAATACTCAATATGCCCAAATGTGAACACTGGAGGAGTTTGGGGAAAATAGACTTAATCTTTGGGAGTTGTAGTTACTGGGATTTATAGTTCACTTACAATCAAAGAGCATTCTGAACTCCACCAATGATAGAATTGAACCAATCATGGCACACAGAACTCCCAAGAGCAACGGATAATACTGGAAGTGTTTGGTGGTCATTGATCTTGAGTTTGGGGGTTGTAGTGCACCCATAACCAGAGAGCACTATGGACTCAAAGAATGATGGATCTAGACCAAACTTGGCACAAATACTCTATGCCCAAATGTGAACACTGGTGGAGTTTGGTCGGTCTTGCAGCTCTTCTGATGTCTGAGGTGGTCTCCATTGGCCTGTAGAGCCCAGTTTAGGTGGTTCAGTTCATCTTGGAGGAAGTGGGGTTCTTCGCAGATTCTTTTTGCACGGTCTGCCAAGGTTTGTTTGTTTGTTTGGTTTTAATGGAATACAACTGCTTGTATCGCTCCCGACATAATAAATAAATAACTATATTACTTATTTCCCTTTGGATGTCTTCCCTCTCCATTTCCATGTCCATTCTCCATGTTTGGAAAAATTTCCTCTATTATTTCTTCTTTTACTGTCATCTTCTGAAAACCACTTGCGACCCTCCCAGAGGTCCCAACTCCCAGGTTGAGCAACGCTGACTTAAGCCCTTCTCTCTGCCACATTAGCTAACACTGTGAGCAGCAGAGCAGCTTCTATTCTTAATCAAAGGAAGAGGAAGGAGACATAAACTGAAAGACAACTCCATCATTTCACAAATATAAAAAAACCCTACCTGCATTAGACCAAAGAAACAGGGATACTTTCATTAGGTGGGGGCTTGCCTATGAATTATTCATGTACCAACTTAAAGTACCAGACAGCTCTATTTAGATTATCTCCATACAAAAATGCATATGGAACAACAACACTGGATTCTGAATGAAACCAAGTTCAGAGCCGAGTTCCATTTCGTTCTTTCTTCCTTTTTTTACCAAACCGGCCCCCCAGGCCTAGCCTTTCCTGCCTTTTCTCTTTAACACACACTTCTCTGAAGTGCAATGATACAATCCCTGCTTACAAATCCTCGGAACCTAATTATCTAGCATAGAGTGTGACTCTACAGTGGGAAGATTTATGGGAGGTTTCCACTTTCCACTTACAATTCCCAGCTGCATATACAATTGTGGATTTATTCTTGCAGAATGGAATTGCTTTGGTTCTTTTCGCTCTCGTTCTCTCTCTCTTTGCACTGTATGGAGGAGGGCGGTGGGGGGGAGTCGCTAAATTAAAGTGACATTTTACTAATGGTGGATTATGCCACCAAGTGAGTAGTCAAAGCTTTATCTGTCACATTTAGGTTTCTACCTCCCATTTAAATAATAGCACATTTTGACATATTTTTTTTCCTTTTGTGAAATCTTTTTTTTTCTCCTGGAGTTGCTAAGCAATAAATCAAACATGGAAATCAGACATGGAAATTTGAGGATAAGAACGAGGGGAGGAGACCCCAATTTCTGATGATGGGCAGGCAATAAAATATCAAAGGAAAATACAGAGATCTTTGCAAGCTCTGAAAAGGTTACAACTCGATAGACAGGCTGAGGAAAAAAATGCTTCTCCAATCCTCATGCAAAGTTTGTCATTTAATTAAAATGGAAACAAGAATTATTTATCAAGATTACTGAAAACTATGCACATATTTTCTTTCATTGAGATGAAGATGTAATTCGAAATGTTTGCCTTTCTCGGCATTTCTGTACCTTTCATACCTTTGTTGAAAATGGCAGGAGGACAGTTAAAGTCAATAGAGGAGGACTGCATGCTAACAAATGCATCTTTATCTTAGCACTAAACATTCAGGGAAAGGAAAGATTGCTTTGTGCTAACATTTCCAATTACTCTGGAGGAAGTACTCCAATGCTACATTTGGCAGCCATCTGCACTTCAAATGCTTGTGTATCTTCAGTATAATCATCAGCAGACTTTGGCCATTTACAATTAGGTGTAATTAATGATTTGCTGAGCTACCAGTTTTACTGTTAATGTTACCTTTTTATTAATCCTTTGGATGATACAATTTTGCTACAATTTGGGTTTTATTTTGGAAAATGGAATAGCAAGGTGATAATAGTCTTGAAAAGTGTTACGATAGAATATTAGTGTAATGCCAAGGACATAAGAACTGTGCCCGTATCTTGGGAAGTCTGACTTGGCCATGTCCATGCTCTGGTTACATCCCGTATAGACTACTGCAATGCTCTCTACATGGGGTTGCCTTTGAAGACCGTTCAGAAGCTTCAAATGGTCCTACAAGTGGCAGCCAAGTTGCTAACGGGAGCGACCTTCAGGGAGTACATGACTCTTCTGTTGCGCCAGCTCCACTGGCCACCAGTCTGCTATGGCACAATTCAAAGTGCTGGCTTTAGGCTATAAAGCCTACATGATTCCGGTCCAGTTTACCTATCTGAATGTATCTCTCCTTATGAACCATCTAGGACCTTAAGATCTTCTGGGGAGGTAAGTTGCTAAAATGTATAAAACAGTTTCTGATAAGTGTTGGAAATGTTCAGAACAAAAGGGCTCCTTCTACCACATGTGGTGGACTTGTAAAGAAGCAGTAAAGTTTTGGAGGGTAATTCATGAAGAGACGCAAAAGATCTTTAAAAGAACTTTTACAAGAAAACTAGAGTATTACTTATTAGCCTTTACAGATTTAATAACAACAACAACAACAACAACAACAACCACCACCACCACCACAACAACAACAACAACAACAACAACAATAATAGCTTTATTGTTATACCCTGCCTCCATCACCCCAAAAGAACTCAGGCGGCTTACAAAGGGACAAGCCCAGAGAGCACAGAGTTAAAAACATAACACAATCAAATCAAATCAAAACAAAACCGAATAGAAACATATCACAATAAAACATAGCATCATAAAAATAGTACCATGCAGAGAAATAAAAGTGCTAAGTTCAGAGGGCTCTGGGTTTGTGCAAAATTCCTAGGCAGAGCTAATGGAAAGTACAGAATTCACTAGGCAGGGATGGGAGAGTAATGTCCTTGGGCATTAAATTGTCAGGATTGTAGAGCAGAAGGCCATGTTAAAGTGCCGGAATTTAGGTATTATTGGGCCAATTCTTTGTAACTGCCTAGTCAATCCTTGAAATAGTTCTCCCATCTTGAACTGCACATCCACCGTTCAGACTAAAACTTAACTAAACTGACATGGAAATTGTTACAGTAAGTCGTAACAGGATCAAGTATGTGTATATGTTAAAGAAAACTGTATGCTATTAATTATTATGTGCAGCTGCTAATGTAGGTCAACTAGTAAGTTTGGACCACACCTGGTGGAGTATAACTGTATGGTTTTTAGAATACAGTTTAGCTTTGCTCTGAGGAGCCTTTGCTCAGGCATTTTGCTCAACCATTTCTACTGCTCTCTCATTTGGATTAAGATGAAGAAGCCTTATTCTGTATTGCTTACAAGGACTATGTAAGTTTGTTGCACTGTTTGTTTTGTTTGCAACATTGCAAGTTTATGTTTTAACTCTGCTGATAAGAGTAAATTTTTCTGTTCTTTTCCCTCTTGCATGAGTGCAATGTTATTGCATCGGGACTGTGGCGCAGCTGGCTGGGAGTCAGCTGCATTAAGATCACTACTGACCAAAAGGTCATGAGTTTGAAGCCAGCCCGGGTTGGAGTGAGCTCCCGACCAAAATTGTGTAGCTTGTTATTGACCTTTGCAACCCGAAAGACAGTTTATTTATTTATTTACTTTATTTATATACTGCTTTTCTCAACCCTCAGGCGACTCAAAGCGGTGAACAACATGGATACAAAACATCACAAGACAAGTATAGGGCAATTAAAAACAATTGTAACATAAATAATTAAACATCAGTATAACAATCATTAGCGCCTCAACAGTAAAATCAGAATCCAGTCTCATCATCACATTATTCCGTATTCCTATGTTCAATTACACTGTTTAATCAAATGCTTGTTCGAACAGCCAGGTCTTCACTTTCCTCCGAAACGCCAGCAGGAAGGGCATTCCACAGCCGAGGGGCCACCACTGAGAAGGCCCTCTGTCTCTCGTCCCCGCCAAACGTGCTTGTGATGCAGGCGGGACAGAGAGCAGGGCCTCCCCAGATGATCTTAGTGTCCTAGTCGGTTCATAGGAGGAGATGCGTTTGGAGAGGTAAGTAGGGCCAGAACCGTTTAGGGCTTTATAGGCTAACGTCAGCACTTTGAATTGTGCTCGGTAGCAAACTGCCAACCAGTGGAACAGTGCAACAGAGGAGTAGTATGCTCCCTGAGTGCTGCTCCTCTTAGCAATCTGGCTGCTGAACGCTGGACCATTTGAAGCTTCTGAGCAGTCTTCAAAGGCAACCCCACGTAGATCAAAGGCAACCCCACAGTTGCATCTGTCAAGTAGGAAAATTAGGTACCACTTTGTGGAGAGGCTAAATTAACTGATTTACGAGGCTATCAAAAAAATCTCCAGGAAGTATTCAAAGTTTGCAAAGAATGAGGAAGCAACAGCTCCCCTGGTGGCCAGAAGCTGGAATGTTAAATAGCCTATGAGTGTCTGTTGATATATGTTGTGTGTCTATGGCATTGAATGTTTGCCATGTATATGTACATTGTAATCCGCACTGAGTCCCCTGCAGAGTGAGAAGGGCGGAATATAAATACTGTAAATAAATAATAATAAATAATTATTGTGTCTTCTGCATTGGACTTTACTAAAATACGCTTAGCGCAACAGAAATCACTAAGAATACATATTAGATTGCAAGTCTTGTTGCTAACATGTTTGCATTTCCAAAGCCACCACGGCTGAGTTTGTGCAGCCAAAGCGCATGTGACACGTTCCTTCTGCCCACCGTTGCATCAAAACATACCTTTCTCCTTCGTTGTGCCAGTTTTTGCTTTATTCATGTGGGCAGGTTTTGATGTGAGTGCCCTTCTAATGGCTAGCTTCTGCCTAATCATTAGTGAATTGCCAGTTCATTAAGCATTCTGGGCAATCATAAGGTTAAATCAAACAGAAGAATCTCTATGGCTGATCGCGCCTGGAATAAGAGGCGGAGGGAGCCAGTGTCTCTGGCAGGCACAGAGTGGCAGAAGTGGTAATTTTGTGAATTGTATCATTAATAAAATATATCTTATTCTATTTGATGCTGGCTTTGGAATGTTCCTGTATGATTATTATGTTTTCAAGCATCAGATTTCCCCCTCCCTCCTTCTTTTTTCCCCTTCTAACAGCTTTACCCGGGGCTAAATTGAGATCTAATACAAAATTCAGAAAGACTCTGCAGAAACGCCATTATTTTAACTTTATGTTCTTTTGGGGAGCTTAAAAGCTATTGAAGAAAAGCCAAAAGAAGAGTATGTAATTGTAAGACTTTGGGAGCCTGAAAATATGCTTGTACCTCCTCAAAATTTAGGTCATTCTTCAATCAAAGGTTTGACTGGTTAGCATGGCATGAATATCTCCTTTCTCTAGTGTGGTATTTTGCTCTTTGCCCGACAACGTCTGCACTTCTTATCAACATGAGGAAGCCTCTTACCAAATTTCTATCAAGGTATGTATTTGCCCAGATGGCCAAATTGAAAATTCTGGTCCTAAATCCCATTGGTTAAAGGAGGGAGAATCGATAATACATTGCTGCAGGTTATTGTCTCTTAAGGTAACCTGCCTTTTTTTATTTCAGACAAGCTTGGGGATCCAGCGCTGCCCGGGTTATTAGAGAAAGTGGGTAATGGCCGTTCTGTATGCCAAGTTTGGTCTTTATTGGTCATTGGATGATGGTTGTATTGTTTTCAGGAAGTGAGTGAAGTCCCATCATCCATGGTCCACTCTCCTTCAAACTGCAGCAGGATGTAGAGTGGGTCATGGGGGCTCTGTGTGCTAAGTTTGGTCCTCTTCAGTCATTGGATTAGGGTCGCAGTGGTTTCAGTAAGTGAGTGAAGGTACTGAAAGTCCCATCATCCATGATCCACCCTCCTCCAAACTGAAACAGGATGTAGATAGAGTAATGGGGGCTCTGTGTGCCAAGTTTGGTCTTTATCAGTCATTGGATGAGGGTAGCAGTGGTTTCAGTAAGTGAGTGAAGGTACTGCAAGTCCCATCATCCAAAGTCCATCCTCCTTCAAACTGCAGCAGGATGTAGAGTGGGTTGTGGGGGCTCTGTGTGCTAAGTTTGGTCTTTATCAGACATTGGATGAGGGTGGCAGTGGTTTCAGTAAGTGAGTGAAGGTACTGCAAGTCCCATCATCCATGGTCAACCCTCCTCCAAAACTGCAGCAGGATGTAGAGTGGGTTGTGGAGGCTCTGTGTGCCAATTTGGTCCACTGCTACCCTCATCCAGACTCTAAGATCGGGACAGTAAATAAAGAGCAACACTCAAAAAGCAGGGGTTACAATACTAACCTATTGTAAATCAGCAGTTGCAAAACATCCTGATGCAGTTCTAAGGGGGATGGACCATGGATGATGGGATTTGCAGTATCTTTACTCACTTACTGAAACCACTGCGACCCTCATCCTCAGAGGTTCCTCATCCTCAGGCATCCTCAGAGGTTGTGAGGTTTGTTGGAAACTAGGCAAGTGAAGTATATATATCTGTGAAATATACAGTGTGGGTAAACAAACTCTTGTCTGCTTGAGACAAGGGTGAATGTTGCAATTAGCATTGAATGGCCTTGCAGCTTCAAAGCCTGGCTGCTTCCTGCCTGGGGGAATCCTTTGTTGGGAGGTGTCAGCTGGCTCTGATTGATTCTTGACTGTTTTTTTAGTGTTGCTCTTTATTTACTGTCCTGATTTTAGAGGGTTTTTTTTAATATTAGTAGACAGATTTTGTTCATTTTCATGGTTTCCTCCATTCTGTTAAAATTGTCCACATGCTTGTATATTTCAATGGCATTTTTCTTCCCCTGCTTTTGGAGTGTCGCTCTTTATTTACTATCCTGATTTTAGAGTCTTTAAAATACTAGTAGCCAGAATTGGTTCAATTTCATGGTTCCCTCCTTTATGTTGAATTTGCCCACATGCTTGTGGATTTCAATGGCGTTCTTCTCGAGCTTGTCTTCTTGGCATCTTCTCCTTTCAAAACTTTATATCTGCTACTTCTTCCTTCAAAGATGCCATCTCTCAAGGCCTGTCCTCAGTTGCCCTTCTCTCCTTAGTGTCTATCACTGTACATATTACTGTATTCTGCTAGCACTGTAGACGTGTATGTTATATATGCAGTCCATTTAGTGAAACCGACCTCCTTATACTTAAGTCATCCAAAGCTAGAATATTCATCATCATTCTACAATATGCAAAGAGCTCAGACATTGGCCAAAGCATCAAGGGCAGAAGCGACTGAGTCACTTGAAATGATAGCTAGTTTAAGATTTGCTTTTAAATTAATTTTCTTTTAAATTATTGTAATGTTATGCCCTGTTTTGCATAAGAGAACGTTTGCTTCAGGAGAAAGAAATTCAGTAAATCTGCATTGTTTGAAAACTTGAAAAAAAAAAGATTTGCACCATGGTCTGACCCCCACCTATATATCTGACCTTAAAATTTAACCATTATGCTCCATGTATGAAGCAAATCTGAACAGCAGATTGTCCTGACTTTTTTAAAAGGTTCTATACCAACGTTTCTGTGGGTCGGGGTGCCTGTGGGGGTCTCAAGGAGGTTTCAGTGGGGTCACCAAAGACCATCAGAAAACACACATTTCTGATGGTCTTATGAACCCCTTTGGCAGAGAAGGCTGAAGATCTCTCCGCCTGTCCTTTTCTTCCTTTTTGGAAACAGACGGTGAATCCTCCCACCAAAGGCCCTTCACCAAAGGCGGGGAATCCTTTGTTGGGAGGTGTTAGCTGGCCCTGATTGAATCCTCCCACCAAAGGCCCTCCTCCACTGTGATTGGTCAGCCTCTCAGTTGGCCTCTTAGCCAAAGGAAGGGCTGTTTCTGAGACTCCAAGTGAGGAAGAGAGAGCAGGCATGCTCGGCGCATCGTAGTGTGGTGTGCATGTGCAGGTGAGGGAGAACATGCGAGGCTAGAGGCAGGTGGAAAAGTGCTCTTTGATGATAACTATAAATCCCAGCAACTACAACTCCCAAATAAGAAACACAATCCTGTTCAACCCCACCAGTACTCCAATTTGGGTATATCGGGTTTTTGTGCCAAATTTGGTCTTGTGAATGGAAATACTTCCTACATATCAAATATTTACATTATGATTCATAACAGTAGCAAAATACAGTTTCTCTCATCATTTCCCTCATCAGCATCCTGAAACACAAACACAGGTTGATTCCCAACAAATAGGTGGGGTTCAGAATGCTCTTTGATTGTAGATGAACTGTAACTCCCAGCAACTACAACTCCCAAACGTCAAGGGCTATTTTCCCCAAACACTACCAGTGTTCACATTTGGGCATATTGAGTATTGGTGCCAAGTTTGGTTCGGATCTATCATTGTTTGAATCCACAGTGCTCTCTCGATGTAGGTGAACTACAACTCCAAAAGCTCAATGCCCACCAAACCCTTGCAGTATTTGCTGTTGGTCATGGGAGTTCTTTGTGCTGAGTTTGGTTCAATTCCATCATTGATGGAGATCAAATGCTCTTTGATTGTAAGTTAACAATAAATCCCAGCAACTAAAACCCTCAAATGACAAAATCAATACCGCTCCCCAACTCCACCAGTATTCAAATTTGAGTGCATTGGGTATGTGTGCCAAATTTGGTCCAGTGAATGCAAATTCATCCTGCATATTAGACATTTACATGATGACTCATAACAGTAGCAAAATTACTATTACGACGTAGCAACGAAAATAATTTGATAGTTGGAGGTCACCACAACATGAGCAACTGTATTAAGGGCATTAGAAAAGTTGAGAACCACTGTTCTATACTATATCTTGAGGAGCTCTCACTGCATCAAAATTACCATTGGTGACAGTTTTCCTGTAATTCATAAACCCGTTGCTCATTCTTTGCAATCTGGAGATATCTCCTTAGGTTTATTACATGTAGCTTTCTGTGATAGTTCTAATTTATAATCTGGGGGAAATGGCTCTCTCAGGTTATTAGGCACTAATGCTCTTGTATAATATTTTTAATATGCCACAGATGCTCGTATTGGTTTAAATGCCAACTTCAATGATGTTAGGTTGGGCTCGCTGGTGCCATTCTTACTTTAGAGCAATTTAAGGGCAGGAAAGGAATTCACTCCACTTGCAAATAACTGCAAAATTATTCCATGGAGAAGTATTGCTCAAGTTGATTATACTTTTGACGGGAAATATGAAAAATGTATACAATTGGCACCATATAGAAAATTATGATTGTGGAGGATAAAGGGTTTGCTTGCTAGTGCAGAGGCCCATCTCTTAACCAGACTTCAATATATATCCAATCCAATCCAATAACCTTTATTGGCATATACATAGCAAAGAGGTATAAAATACAGAACAAACCATAGAAAAGGGAACTTCACATTTGCTACACATTCAGTTTACAGACTTTGTTCGGGAATCTTGCCACTGAAAGGCAGCAGTTAAAATCTTGATCATTTAAAAGCATAATTACTTTGTCTGGGTCACTGTGGTGTTTATTTATTTATTTATTTATTTTAGAGTTTTTATAACCCGGTCTTCTCAACCTCCGGAGAGGGACTCAGCCTGGCTATATATATTTATTGTGTCATCAACAACCAGACCATTGTGTTACATTTCTAACAGAACAAAACAAACAAACAGATTTTAAAAAACACAAATTGGCTGCTACTACGGTGGATGTCAGGTGGTGCAATACCGGCTAATCAGTGTAATTTCTCCAGTGGTGTAGGGCGCAGACACCCCGTGATAATGCGGCATGTCTCATTAAGAGCCACATCCACTGTTTTAGTGTGGTGAGATGAGTTCCACACTGGGCATGCATACTCAGCAGCAGAGTAGCATAGTGCAAGGGCGGATGTCTTCACTGTGTCTGGTTGTGATCCCCAGGTTGTGCCAGTCAGCTTTCGTATGATATTGTTTCTAGCACCCACTTTTTGTTTGATGTTCAGACAGTGCTTCTTGCAGGTCAGAGCACGGTCCAGAGTGACTCCCAGGTATTTGGGTGTGCTGCAATGCTCCAGTGGGATTCCTTCCCAGGTAATCCTCAGAGCTCGGGATGCTTGTCTGCTCTTAAGGTGAAAGGCACATGTCTGTGTTTTAGATGGATTAGGGATCAGCTGGTTTTCCCTGTAATAGGCAGCAAGAGCACCTAGAGCTTCGAAGAGCTTCTGTTCAACCATCTCAAAGTTCCCTGCTTGAGCTGTAATTGCACGATCATCAGCATAGATGAAGCTCTCTATCCCTTCTGGCAGTGGCTGGTCATTTGTGTAGATGTTGAACATGGATGGAGCGAGCACGCTCCCCTGAGGCAGGTCTTTCTTCTGTTTCCATCCTCTTCTCTGGCCCTGAAAAAAGCTCCTGTTTTGTAGCAGATTTCCTATGAGGCAGGTGAGATGGTAGTCCTTTGTGATATTATACATTTTTCTCAGGAGGAGGTGGTGGTTCACAGTATCATAAGCTGCTGACAGGTCTATGAAGACAGCTCCTGTGATCTGCTGCCTTTCAAAGCCATCTTCTATGTGCTGAGTCAGCACTTGCGATGTGCAGCTTTTGCCTTTCCTGATGCCAGCTTGCTGTAGGATCAGACAGGGGTCTATTTTTTCTGTAATTCTATGCAAAATAAGTCTCTCCAGAACTTTGTAGAGGTGGCACAACAGGGAGATTGGTCTGTAGCTTTTTGGATCTTTACGGTCTTTGCCTGGCTTCAAGATGGCGATGACTCTTGCTTTCCTCCAGATTTTGGGGATCTGACAGGATGCAGTGCAGTTGTTCATCAGCTCCAGCAGCCAGCGCCTTGCTTTTGGACCAAAGTTTTTGATTTGTTCCATCCGTAGATCATCCAAGCCAGCTGCTTTGCCATTCTTACATTTATTGAGAGCCATGTCCAATTCAGTAGATGTAAAGGGTTCATGAAGGTTGTTGTTCTCAATCTCTGGTTGTCTGGCTATTGGTTTCTTTCCTACTTTGGTGGCAAGGTTGGGTTTCCCATTCTTCAAGAGTTGGTGTGCTAACAACAGAGGATTCAATACAATGAGATAAAATAATATACATCTTAAACATAAAATACATTAAAATACAATTCATACAAATTACAAGAAGTCAATTCGTCAGAGTGAAATCACAAATTCATCGCCATCCGTCAGTAAGGTCAGCAGTTATTGACTCAATCATCATTCTGCAAATGCAGTATCCCAAAGCCATGATTTTACCAGCTTTCTAAAAGTCAGGAGGGAAGAGGCAGATCTAATCTCCATCGGGAGGGAGTTCCAGAGCCGAGGGGCCACCACCGAGAAGGCCCTGTCCCTTGTTCCCACCAAACGTGATTGTGAAGAAGGTGGGACCGAGAGCAGGGCCCCTCCAGAAGATTTTAACAACCTCAATGGTTCATAGGGGAGAATCCGTTTGGACAGGTAAATTGGCCATATCTTTTTCTATCAATTACCCAGGTCACTTTCTTCTATTAGGCCTTGGAAATGTATAGCTATAGACTCTACCTAATTTCCTGGGCCCTCTAAAATCGCACTAGCCTGGTGCGGCCTTTTAAACTGCCTTGAACAGGCAGGATTATTTTAAATATATGTGCTATTGTGGTTTTTAATGCATATTTTGTCTTGTTAATGTTATCTTCATGCTGTTCTCTTTGTATGTATTGATTATGTCACTTGGAAACCGCTCTGAGTCCCCTTGGGGAGCTAGAGCGGTATATAAATAAAGTTTTGTTGTTGTTGTTGTTGAAGAGAATTGGGGCTAGTTCGCACCCTTGTTTGACTCCCTTTTGGACATGGATCGGGTTCGACAGGAATCCCCTGTGGTCTTTTACCTGGCATAGGTTTTAGTTGTGCAGTTTCTTAATCATAAAGAGAAGTCTTGGGTCAATATTAAGGGCTGCTAGTTTCACCCAAAGCTTTTCTCTGTTCACAGCGTCAAATGCCCCCTTGGGGTCCAAGAAGGCCAATATATAAATGGAGACGTTATTCCCAGGTGAAAGAGGATGTCTTATGATATTCCATGTTCTTTGCCCAAATTTTCCATTATTTAATTATGTTGGGGGTTGAACATTTCTGAAAGGACTGGTCTTGTCTGTATGTAAGAAATGCTTCTGTATCATGGAAAGTGTAGCCATGGTGGTTGAGAGCAGAACCCTCATTCCTCAGAGTGGCTAAGCATGTTAACAAGCTGTTATAATCAAAGTTTAATGGAATAACTACTCCAAGGTAATGTGTTAACTTTAGAAATGTCTCCTCTACTTATACCTATCTTGCATCCCAGTGGCTCAGAAGATAAACAAGATAAATCTCATTTGAGGGGAAAGAATTATTTAAGAGTGGAGGAAAAATTAGGGCAAGAAGAAAGACGGAACTGGTGTTGCATCTTGCATTTCTGCCTTGCGCTAGTACTGATGAAGTTGGCATTGACTTTAGCAGAAGCAAACAATCATCTTACTTTTACACTATCTATATCAGTGTTTCTCAACCTGGGGGTCGGGACCCCTGGGGGGTCGCGAAGACCATCAGAAAACACAGTATTTTCTGTTGGTCATGGGGGTCTCTGTGTGGAAAGTTTGGCCCAATTCTACCATTGGTGAGGTTCAGAGTGCTCTTTGATTGTAGGTGAACTATAAATCCCAGCAGCTACAACTCCCAAATGTCAAGTCTATTTTCTGCAAATTCCACCAGCGTTGACATGTGGGCATATTGAGTGTTTGTGCAAAGTTTGTTCCAGATCCATCATTGTTTGATTCCACAGTGCAATATTCCTGCTTCTTGGCAGGGAGTTGGACTGGATGGCCCATGAGGTCTCTTCCAACTCTTTGATTCTATGATTCTATGATTCTATGCTCTCTGGAAGTAGGTGAACTACAACTCCCAAACTCCAGGTCAATGTCCACTAAACCCTTCCAGTATTTTCTGTTGGGCATGGGAGCTCAGTGTGCCAAGTTTGGTTCAATTCCATTGTTACTGGAGTTCAGAATGCTCTTTGATTGTAGGTGAACTATAAATCTCAGCAACTACAACTCCAACATGTCCAGTCTATTTTCTCCAAATTTCACCACTGTTGACATGTGGGCATAGTTTGGTCCAGATCCATCATTGTTTGAGTCTACAGTGCTCTCTGGATGTAGGTGAATTACAATTCCAAAACTGAAGGATAATGTCCATCAAACCCTTCCAGTATTTTCTGTTGGTCATGAGAGTTCTGTGTGCCAGGTTTGGTTCAATTCCATCACTGGTAGAGTTCAGAATGCTCTTTGATTGTAGGCGAACTATAAATCCCAAATGTCAAAATCAATCCTGCGCCTGCCCCCCCAACCCCCCAGTAGCAACAAAAATAATTTTATTGCTGGGGGTCACCACAGCATGAGGAACTGTATTAAGGGGTCGCAGCATTAGGAAGGTTGAGAACCACTGATCTACTACAATCATAGTAGATGTATCATGTATATACGAAATATTTCTACATGATTTTATTACGAACCTACACAATCTCTTCAATCTTCCGGAGAGGCCCTTCTCTCACTCCTGCCCCCATCACAAGCGCGACTTGTGAGGACGAGGGAGAGGGCCTTCTCTGTGGTGGCCCCCCGGCTCTGGAATTCACTCCCCAGAGATATTAGGCAAGCCCCCACCCTGGCAGTCTTTAGGAGGAGGCTGAAAACTTGGCTGTTCCAGTGTGCCTTCAATGATTGAATGATTGATTGAATAATCCCTGACCAAACTCTGCATAAATGCCCTCAGAAGCACTTTATTTTACCTGTTAGTGCAATATTTTTTTTATTTATCGTGTCATCAGCAACCATACCATTGTGTTACAATTCTAACAGAGCAAAACAAACACAGAGATTAAAAAACAAAACAAAAAAAACAGATTTTGCAAACTTGGTAGTTGGTTAAATGTCCTTGGACCAGTATCTGACCACTTGGAGTGCCTCTGGTGTTGCCGCAAGGAGGTCTAACTCTGACCCAGAAACAACCAGAATTAGTGCAATTAACCCTGCCTTATCCCCCGGATTCCCTGTCCTGATACATTACATTGCCATCTCACCCAGTGTTTTTAAATTTTTATCTTTGGAATTGGCCCTGCCCACTGTGATCAATTCTCTGTGTTTTCATGTTCTGATCTTATATTGCTGTTCTATTTATTTATATTGGTTTTTGTATCTTATGTTATTTTTTATTTTCTTATTTTCTGTTGGGTTTTTGTGTTCTATTGTTTTACTATATTGCTGGGCTTAATAATATAAATATAAATAAAGTGTTGTTGTTGTTGTTGTTGTTGTTGTTAGAAAAGCACCACCAGGATGACAATGATGATGACGACAGAGTACATGCACTGTATACAGAATATTCCAAGTTCATAGAATCATAGAATCGAAGAGTTGGAAGCAGAGGCGGCCCTAGGTAATTTTCAACGATAAGCAAACAGTATTTTGCCCCCCCCCCCCCCAACCAATCACTGATGTATATTTTCTGTTCGTCCGTGGGAGTTCTGTGTGCCATATTTGATTCAATTCCATCATTGGTGGAGTTCAGAATGCTCTTTGATTGTAGGTGAACTATACATCCCAGTAACTACAACTCGCATATGTCAAGGTCTATTTTCCCAAGAGCGCCTCAAGAGTGCCCCCTGGGCAAAATCAACTATACCGCAAATGCTTACTTTGCGTAATGGGTTGAGCCGCCTCTGGTTGGAAGAGACCTCATGGGCCATCCAGTCCAACCCCCTGCCAATAAGCAGGAATATTGCATTCAAATCACCCCTGACAGATGGCCATCCAGCCTCTGTTTAAAAGCTTCCAAAGAAGGAGCCTCCACCACACTCGGGCAGAGAGTTCCACTGCTGAACGGCTCTCACAGTCAGGAAGTTCTTCCTCATGTTCAGATGGAATCTCCTCTCTTGTAGTTTGAAGCCATTGTTCCGCGTCCTAGTCTCCAAGGAAGCAGAAAACAAGCTTGCTCCCTCCTCCTCCCTGTGGCTTCCTCTCACATATTTATACATGGCTATCATATCTCCTCTCAGCCGTCTACCGGGGGGGGGGGAGGGAGAGCTTGAGGAGGACTTCCAGCCCCCCCTCCCACACCCCCGAAATCTTCTGGGCGTCGTGAAAAGGCTCTTAACGGTGACATAATTATTAAACTGTTATAGGTCATATTTGCATATCATGATCATCGATCACATACTCAATATATCCCATATGCATGAGGGTATTGGGGTAATGATTACAAAAGGTTTGCTAGGCTAGACCCTCTTTCACTCAGACTCAGCCCCCCCGAAACCTCCCACCCCCCCCGAACCCCCCCCCCTGAAAAAAATTCCCCCCCCCCCCACCCGAAACGAAATCCTGGCTACGGGCCTGCTCTCAGCCTTCTCTTCTTCTCTTCTCCTCATAGGGCTTGTTCTCCAGACCCTTGAGGAGTGGCTTAAGGAGCTGGGCATGTTTAGCCTGAAGAAGAGGTTTCCTCCTTTCTGTTGAAATTGTTCACATGGTTATGGATTTCAGTGGCTTCTCTGTGTAGTCTGACATGGTGGTTGTTAGAGTGGTCCAGCATTTCTGTGTTCTCAAATAATATGCTGTGTCCAGGTTGGTTCATCAGATGCTCTGCTATGGCTGACTTCTCTGGTTGAAGTAGTCTGCAGTGCCTTTCATGTTCCTTGATTCGTGTTTCAACAGAAAGGAGGAAACCATGAAAATGAACAAAATCTGGCTACCAGTATTAAAAAAAACCTCTAAAATTAGAAAAAGCACAACAACAGACAGGAAACAAACAAGGATATCTAATCACCTCTCAACCAAAGATTGCTCCAGGCACTGCCAGGCAATCAAATGCTAATCAAGGTGGTCAGTTGAAACATTCACACCTAGCTCCAGCAGACAAGAGTCCTTTGTCTCACCCTGGTCATTCCACAGATATATAAACCCTTTTGCCTAGTTCCAACAGACCTCACTACCTCTGAGGATGCTTGTCATAGATGCAGGCGAAACGTCAGTAGAGAATGCCTCTAGAACATGGCCATATAGCCTGAAAAAACCTACAACAACCCAGTGATTCCGCCCATGAAAGCCTTTGACAATGCTTTTAACTTGTTTCTTAATGCTGTTTTAACTGGACTTAAACCTGTGTGGTTTTTTAAAACAGAAGCTTAGTTTAACTGTGTTTTAACTTTTGTATTAAGAGTTTTTAAATGTAACGAAATGCTGTCTCGGTCCCTTTTCATGGCAAGCTGCTGAACTGCAAACATCACATTTTTCTATATGAACATACACTTGGGGACAGTCCAGATTACCCACATAGCAACCAAACTATATTATGTTAATTGGCCCTTAGTGAATTTCTTTCCAGAGAGACTTATCAGTAAATTAGGGAGTAGAATTAGTACTTTCCTGAACATCTGTTCCTCTTTTCTAAACATATTTGAGCACACGGAAAAGAGTAATAATATGAAGTGCAGCTATCTTTCCCCCCGGTCTTTCTCTCCTTCATTTACCTACATTTCCACAAACTCTGACTTGCTATTACTTGGAGTTGTTTAAATGGCCTCTTTCCTCCTTTTTGCTTTAGATGCTGGTGTTTTAAAAGCTTAATTAGTTTTGGGTTTGTGCAGATATATTGCCAACAGCTGCCAGTGGTTTGTTATACGTTCCAGACCTTGTGTTAACTGGAAGTACTTGTAATGATCACTTAAAATATTAAATCATGCAGAGACAAACACAAGTGGTGTTCAAAAAGAAGCACGCCAGTTTCAAAAGCAGAAGTGAGGCCTGATCCATTCATTGCATTCAATGGCGGAAAATATTTTGACTATTGATTGCCCCAAACAGATGGAAACTTGCATTCATATGTTTCTTCTCCCTCTTAAAAATCTCAGAGATAAATGTAGGATATTTTCATTTTTTGTGATATTACTGGACATGGTAGGATCCACAGAATATTTCATGATTATGGAAACACTTGTACACTGGCATGCTTTATTCCAGTCCTTGGAAATTTGAGAGTATTTATTCTCCACAAGTCCCTGCTCTTTCTTACTTAACTTAGGTGATCCCTCATTGCCCGAGTAGGATTGTCTTCCAAGATTGGTGTCCTGGCGGTGGGTCCGTAGGTGACTGTGGAGCCTTATTCTTGATCTGCATCTTCTCCTGCATTGCTTTCCAGGTGGAAGGCTGTCCCAGTCGGGGTTGGCTTGATGCACCTTCCTCTTGGCACATTTCTCTCTTTCACCTTCCATTAAATTCTACAGCACTGCTGGTCACAGCTGACCTCCAGTTCGAGAGCTCAAGGGCCAGGGCTTCCCAGGTCTCAGTGTCTATGCCAGAGTGTTTGAGGTTGGCTTTGAACCCATCTTTTAATCTCTTTTCCTGCCCACCAACATTCTGTTTTCCATTCTTGAGTTTGGAGTAGAGCAACTGCTTTGGGAGATGGTGGTCGGGCATACGGACAACGTGGCCAGTCCAACGGAGTTGATGGCAGAGGACCATCGCTTCAGTGCTGGTGGTCTTTGCTTCTTCCAGCATGCTGACATTTGTCCACTTGTCTTCCCAAGAGATTTGCAGGATTTTTCAGATGCAAAGCAGATGGAATCGTTCTAGGAGTTGCATGTGCTGTCTGTAGATAGTCCACATCTCACAGACATATAGCAGGGTTGGGAGGACAATAACTTTATAAACAAGCCCCTTGGTCTCCCTATGGATGTCCCGGTCCTCAAACACTCTGTACTTAATTCAGAAAAATGCTGCACTCACAAAGCTCAGGCGGTATTGTATTTCAGTGCCAGTGTTGACTTTTGTGGAGAGGTGGCTGCCAAGGTAGCGGAAATTGTCGACATTTTCTAATTTCCTTAAGAAAGGCTCAATCCATTATTCAATGTTTTGCAGCCTCAGAAATGATTGTGTTGTCAAAGGCTTTCATGGCTGGAATAACTGGGTTGCTGTGAGTTTTCCAAGTTGTATGCCCATGTTCCAGAAGCATTCTCTCCTGAAATTTCACCTGCATCTATGGCAAGCATCCTCAAAGGTTGTGAGGTCTGTGGGAAACTAGGAAAGTGGGTTTTTATGTATCTGTGGAATGTCCAGGGTGGAAGAAAGAACTCTTGTCTGTTGGAAGCAAGTCTGAATGTTGCAATTAGCCAGTTTGATTGGCCTTGCAGCTTCAAAGCCTGGCTCCTTCCTGCCTGGGGGAATCCTTTGTTGGGAGGTGTTACCTAGCCCTCATTATTTCCTGTCTGGAACTCCCCTGTTTTTTAGTGTTGTTCTTTATTTCCTGTCCTGATTTTAGAATTTTTTTAAATACTGGTAGCCAGATTTTGTTCATTTTCATTGTTTCCTCCTTTCTGTCAATGTCTTCTCAGTGTAGTCTGACATGGTAGTTGTTGGAGTGGTCCAGCATATCTGTGTTCTCAAATAATATGCTGTGTCCAGGTTGGTTCATCAAGTGCTTTGCTATGGCTGACGTCTCTGGTTGAATTAGTCTGCAGTGCCTTTCATGTCCATTGATTCGTGTTTGGGCAATGCTGAGTTTGGTGGTCCCTATCCAGCTCCCTCCCTCCTGGCCTTCAGAAGGAAAATGAAAACCTGGCTCTGGGGTTAAACTTTTGGAAATTAACTATAGTGCAATAATAGCTACATAATTGTGCAATGACCTTTGGAACAACCCTGGATTACGCTTGTGGATGACATGATTTTAGTAGTGTTTGCAATATTTTATACGTTTTAATGTGCATCTAATTTTAATGTTCACATTTAACTGAGTGTATTTTAACTGTTTTTATTCAAAGGCATTGAATAGTTGCCATATGTAAAGCCCCCTTGAGTCTCCTTCAGAGTAGAAAAGGTAGGATACAAATAGAGTAAATAAATAAATAAATAGTCCACCGCTGCATGGCATACAATAGACACCTCCCAACAAAGGATTCCCCAGGCAGAAAGTTTTGTCTGCTTGAGGCAAGTGTGAATGTTGCAATTCTTTATCATTGAATGGCTTTGAGTGCTAAAGCCTGGCTGATTGCTGCCCGGGGTGATCCTTTGTTGGGAGGTGTTAGCTGGCCCTGACTGATTGTCTGAATCCCCCCAGGCAGCAATCAGCCAGGCTTTGAAGCTACCAGACTAATCAAGGTGGCTAATTGCAACATTCACACTTGCCTCAAACAGACAAGAGTTCTTTCTCCCACCCTGGACATTATTCCACAAATATATATAATTCACTTGCCTAGTTTCCAACAGACCTCACACCCACTGGGGATGCCTGCCACAGATGGAATGTGTCCAATGATCAAGGGTCTGGAGAACAAGCCCTATGAGGAGCGGCTTAAGGAGCTGGGCATCTTTAGCCTGAAGAAGAGGAGGCTGAGAGGAGATATGATAGCCATGTATAAATATGTGAGAGGAAGCCACAGGGAGGAGGGAGCAAGCTTGTTTTCTGCTTCCTTGGAGACTAGGACGCAATGGAACAATGGCTTCAAACTACAAGAGAGGAGATTCCATCTGAACATGAGGAAGAACTTCCTGACTGTGAGAGCCGTTCAGCAGTGGAACTCTCTGCCCTGGAGTGTGGTGGAGGCTCCTTCTTTGGAAGCTTTAAACAGAGGCTGGATGGCCATCTGTCAGGGGTGATTTGAATGCAATATTCCTGCTTCTTGGCAGGGGGTTGGACTGGATAGCCCATGAGGTCTCTTCCAGCTCTTTGATTCTATGATTCTATGTGGATGAAACATCAGGAGAGAATGCTTCTGGTTCACAGCCACACAGCCCAGAAAACTCACAGCAACTCAGAAAGGATTCTTTCCAAAATGATATGAACCTGTGAATCTAATGTTTCTGTTAGTCCCCTTCTACACTGCCATATAAAATCCAGATTATCTGCTTTGAATCAGATTTTGTGATAGCATAGACTAATATAATCCAGTTCAAAACAGATAATATGGATTACCAGCTTTGATAATCTGGATTATATGGCAGTGTAGAAGGGGCCTAGAGCACCCCCTCTACTGTATCGCCCAAGAACAAAATGGAAAGGTTTAACTTTCATTTTAAAGTAATTCCATAAAAGAGTGAAACTGTTTTTGACCACGTGAAATGCATAAATGTGTAAAATACATGATAAAGTATTCAAAGCTTCACTGGCTAATTCATCAACAAAAGGAGAAAAGTGGTGATGGCACAGCTGTAGGCCTTATCCCAGTCCTGAACCATTTACTATCGACAGCCTTTAGAATGTGGATACAACACTAAACTTTTGTTAATTGAAAATGGAAGCAAAGTCTTCCAGCCACAGTAGGAAAGCAGAGTACGTGAGCCAATATATGGGTTTCATGCTGAGACATTCTTCAGTTTTATGTCTGGATGAACCAGGCTGTTGTGCCATCTTCTGTAGTATCAGAGTCCACTAACACCAGCTATTGGGTTTCACACTCTCCGAAAGTGTCATCCATTCTCATTATTTTATGTACTATAGTGTTTCTTTATTTTTTGAAAGTTTGATCTGAAAAGTCTAGGTGCAAGTGAACTGCAAAAGTTGCTTCAAATTGAAAGTGAGGCTAAACAAGGACATAGACTTGCTTCTCCCGGATGCAGTTTTCTTCCGGAAGAGGAAAGGAAGGAAGAAAACAACCCACCTCAGTCATACTTAGATCTGCCTTAATATTCCCCAACTGTTAAGTGGTAACACACCAATGATAACACTTAACTAAGAGTGTTGTCAGTTTCAATTAAATATGCGAAAACCTTCTTTTTAGAGTCTCATGTCCGTTCCTATCACACCCTTTGTTTTTTTTTTCCAGGTTAAGAGGTTTGGGGCTTTTTTGGACTATCTGAAATTAATTTTCTGTGCGCAATTTCAATAATAGGCACTCATCTACAAAGTTTTCCTTATGCACTTTTATGCACTGTCATTTTTAAAATCATGCAAACTGAAACTTAAATCCAGACACTATACAGGTGCTCTTGATCAGCCTGAAAACAAATTGGGGAATAGAACTTTAGCCTATTAGATGGAATTACCCCCTCAAAAGTCACAGGTTTGGAGTTTGGGTATGATCCTGGATTCTGCGTAAGGAATAGAGATTGAAGTTTCTGTGGAGGCCAGGTGTCTAGTAAAAGTGAAAGTAAATTAAAAGGCTTTAGTAAAGGTAAAGGTTTCCCCTGACATTAAGTCTAGTCGTATCCAACTCTAGGGGTTGGTGCTCATCTCCATTTCTAAGCCGAAGAGCTGGCATTGTCCGTAGATGCCTCCAAGGTCATGTGGCCAGCCTGACTGCATGGAGTGCTGGTACCTGTGAAGAGAGAGGGGGCTACAGGGGGCTACAGTTGAAGACAGTTCCATCTTGTCTCCTGTACTTTATTTCTAATATAATATAATATATTGTATATACATATAATAATTATAATATTGTAATGTGATACAATATAATACTACTAATAATAATACAATATTATAATTATATAATAATATTACAATACAATGGTGTAGTACAATATATTAAATTATTAGCATATTGTACTATGCTAATGATTTAATATATTATATGTATATATATCTTGTAAGCCGCTCTGAATCCCCTAAATGTCGCAAACAAATAAATAAATATTGATCTACTCACATTTGCATGTTTTCAAACTGCTAGGTTGGCAAAAGCTGGGCCTAACTGCAGGAGATCACACTGCTCCCTGGATTCGAACTGCCGACCTTTGGTCAGCAAATTCAGCAGCTCGGTGGTTTAACCTACTGTGCCACCAGGGCTTTACTTCAGCCAAAATAAAGATAATGCAATAAATGAAACAGAAAGTATAATCCCAATGATAATGCATGGTCTTCAAGAAAACGTAAAACAGAAGTCTTCACATCAGACAGAAATTAAAGTCTTTGATAAGCTGACATGATATGAGGATTTAAAGATCGAACTGCAAAGAGTCTGGCACAAACCAGTGAAAGTAGTCCCAGTGGTGATCGGCACACTGGGTGCAGTGCCTAAAGACCTTGGCCTGCACTTAAACACAATCGGCACTGACAAAATTACCATCTGCCAGCTGCAGAAGGCCACCTTACTGGGATCTGCACGCATTATTTGCCTATACATCACACAGTGCTAGACCCTTAGGAAGTGTCCGACATGTGATCCAATACAACAGCCAGCAGAGTGTCTGCAGTGGACTCATCTTGTTGTGTTTCTAATAATAATAATAATAATAATAATAATAATAATAATAATAATAATTTATATACCACCATCATCTCCCAGAGGTACTTGGGGTGGCTCACAGAACACTCAAGGTGTAACATGCAAAATACAGTAAGTGCAAAACAAACCATAAACAATAAACAGTCCGCATAACAACACAATTACACAGTATCCCCTGGTTAAAAATAGTAAAATACAGCGAATGCTGTAGGTCAATGGTTCTAAACCCCAGATGTTTTGGCCTCTAACTCCCAGAAATCCTAACAGCTGGCAAACTGGCTGGGATTCCTGGGAGTTGTAGGCCAAAACACCTGGGGACTCACTCGTTGAGAACAACAGCTGTAGATAAAAACAGCACTATTCAAGCTCAGAATTGTAATGTGCTTGATAGAGAATCTAAAGGTCCTCATATATATTATTGGAGAATTTAAACATGGTTGAAGGATTGTTGAAAAACTATGTCTTTAATTGGGTGTGGAAGGTTTGGAGGGTGGAGGCTAGCCTGATCTGCCTTGGGAGTGCATTCCAAAGCTGGGGGACCATCACTGAGAAGGCCTTTCTCTCATTCCCACCAACCTCCTCTTGGTGGGACCAAGAGGAGGCCATCCCTGGTAGATCTTAAAGCCCATGCCAGTTCATAGAGGGAGAGGTGGTCTCAAAGATAGGTTGGACCAGTATTCATACACTCAAAAAACACTCTGCAATTTTCATCCAAAAGAACCAGGCAAGGTTGCTCCAAATATCTTCTTCCTTTTGTACTAGCCATAGAGCAACAGTATTAAAAATAACTAAAATATTGCAGGAATGATTATAGTACCATCTATGTACATAGGAAACTTGTATATATGAAATGCATATATACAAATGAGTCCCATCCCCATGGGGAGAAAGGTGGGATGTGAACAAAGATAACAACATCACTTAGCCTGAACCAATTATTACCTCCAAACCAGATGAATTTGGTCTTGTATCAGAAAGTTAATAATCAAATTGTTGTTGTTCATTGGTTCAGTCGTCTCCGACTCTTCGTGACCTCATGGACCAGCCCACGCCAGAGCTCCCTGTCGGCCGTCAACACCCCCAGCTCCTTCAAGGTCAGTCCAGTCACTTCAAGGATGCCATCCATCCATCTTGCCCTTGGTCGGCCCCTCTTCCTTTTGCCTTCCACTTTCCCCAGCATAATTGTCTTCTCTAGGCTTTGCTGTCTCCTCATGATGTGGCCAAAGGACTTCAACTTTGTCTCTAATCTCCTTCCCTCCAATGAGCAGTCGGGCTTTTTTTACCTAGAGGATGGACTGGTTGGATCTTCTCGCAGTCCAAGGCACTCTCAGAACTTTCCTCCAACACCACAGCTCAAAAGCATCGATCTTCCTTCGCTCAGCCTTCCCTAAGGTCCAGCTCTCACATCCGTAGGTGACTACAGGGAATACCATGGCTTGGACTAGGCAATGGATCTTTGTTGCCAGTGTGATGTCTCTACTCTTCACTATTTTATCGAGACTGGACATTGCTCTCCTCCCAAGAAGTAAGCATCTTCTGATTTCCTGGCCACAGTCTGCATCTGCAGTCATCTTTGCACCTAGAAATATGAAGTCTGTCACGGCCTCCACATTTTATCCCTCTATTTTCCAGTTGTCAATCATTCTTGTTGCCATAATCTTGGTTTTTTTGATGTTTAGCTGCAACCCAGCTTTTGCGCTTTCTTCTTTCACCTTGATTAGAAGGCTCCTCAGCTCCTCCTCGCTTTCGGCCATCAGAGTGGTGTCATTTGCATATCTGAGGTTGTTAATGTTTCTTCCAGCAATTTTCACCCCAGCTTTGCATTCATCGCAAATACCAGAACTATTCTATATCCTGAGGATAACCAATGGGATCTAGATTCTAAATACTCTTTCATTTGGCTTTATAAAACATGGGAATAACCAGAAACTCAAATATAACCATCCCCAATTGTAACACAAGTAAGAAAACTATTCTCCCTGCTGAGAGGATGAAAGATCTTCAATGGCAGACGGTATACAGATGCTCTCTAAGGATTAGCTAGGATTATGTCCATTTGGATCAATGTCCTGCCATGACATATATTCTTGTATTAAACACCACCTATTTGATCCCTGTTTCAGAAATTAAAAGAAAGGAATTGGCAGACACTTCTAGGAAACCAAACACAACAAACATCAAATCAAGACTATTACACTCTGAAGAACACTACAAAAATTGGAACTGGCAAGCCCAAACCTGGAACTTTATCAAGCAGTTGCTCAAAGTATGCTACCTCCTATAGTGGAACAAAAGGACCAACATGAATCAAAGGGTAAAAAAGCAAGAAGCACTGTTATACAAATAATGCCTTCTAACAAGGGAAATTTGTGTTCAATAATATGCTGTTTACTTGGAGCATATGATGAAATATTCCTTACTGTGAACTCCCTCCTTACTGCTGCTTAGTGCTTAGATTCAAAGTAATAGAAGTTTTGTCATTTTTCTACACTTATATCAACGTTAGAGACATTTCTCCAGATTCACATACCTTTGCAAATAGGTGGTCATTTTAGCTCTAACATTACAACTTCAGGATATCTTTTTCCATAGATACCCGCCTGTAATTAGGCATTATGCTCCACTTAAGATTCTGCTTTAGTTAACTTGGTCAAAAAGACACAAGATAGAAAAGGGAATTGGTTGCGAAGTTATTTCATTACTATGGCAAACACATTTTTTTCATGTCAGGAGTGACTTGAGAAACTGCAAGTTGCTTCTGGTGTGAGAGAATTGGCCATCTGCAAGGATGTTGCCCAGGGGATGCCCAGATGTTTTGATATTTCACCATCCTTGTGGGAGGCTTCTCTCATGTCCCCACATGGGGAGCTAGAGCTGACAGAGGGAGCTCATCCACACTCTCCCCAAATTTGAACCTCCAACCTGTCGATCTTCAGTTCTGCCTGAACAAGGGTTTAACTCATGGTGGGCTCCTAACACCATAGTGATCAGTGCAAAATATCACACAGCTCATAAGTAGCTTGATCTTGGCACACAATTTTTTTAAAAAGGAAGACTCATTAAATTGTTTTAAAATATGGAATTTGGTATCAAGCATTTCTAATAACAGATATATGTTGTGGCTGAGATTTTCTGTGATGATGAGGATGATGGGATTCAGATTCCTGGCTCGTTTTCTCTGCCTCAGATCTCGGGGCCTGCGGCTCCCACAGACAACACAAACAGCACAGACAGTGCAGAGTCAACATCAACACAGCGGTTCCCAAGAGAAAGGAATTTTAACGAAGGAGATAGTGAACAGGTGGGGAGGGCATTCGCCTCCTTCCCATGCTGATACTGAAAGTACTGAAAGCCTTGACAGTGACCTGACCCGGCAAGCTCGTCTTGATCTCCGGGTCAGGCGGAGTTCTCGCCTGGCTGACAGACGAGAGGCCAGCTCGGTGAAAGGTCATCGCAATGATTTCATGTAATGTTTTCATGTTAGAAAGGTATTTAGGCTTCTTGCAAACCAAGGGAAAGTGTCAGTTCAACGTAGCTTATTAGCCTGAAAGCTTCATGGAATAATCTTAGCCTGGAAAGCAGTATGCTTGGGATTTCTTGCATTGTGATTCATGGGGCAATTGTTTCATTGCTTGTACCTGGGACTCTGGTTTGAACTTTGCCAATAGGATTGTGTCTCCTGCTTTTACCTGAAGATCTTTGGAACTATATTCTGCATTTAACCTTAATATTTGGAACTTTGCAATGCTTATTCTTTATTTTGACTTGGATTTCTTCCTCAATAAACTATAAAACGATAGCTCTTGTGTGGTGATGTTTAGAAGCAAGGTGAAGCTTACTCTGAGTTGCAACAATATATGTAATATGCATGGCCACCCTCTGTGGTCCTGAACACCATAGCAATCAGTGCAGAGTGATTTCAGGACCATGGAGAGCAGCCATGTATGTTACATATATCTCTTCTTAGAACTGTTTGGTCCCACCGTTAACAAATTCCATATTTTAAAATAATTGAATGAGTCTTCCTTTGAAAATTTGTGTGCCAGGATCAAGCCTTCTATGTGCTACGCATGATTATTTTTTTTATCAGAATAGACAAGCCCAAAGATTCAGGAATATCAGCCATATGTTGAACATAAAAACACTGAATTGATGAATGATAAATTCCCAGTGACTCCAACAGATGCCGACTTGGTTCATTCCATACTGCAACAATGAGAATTTTGCATTGGTTTTCAAAATATAGCATTGCCATTTATTCATGCTGCATCCAGATTCATCTGAATTTGGGTGTAGTCTACTTTAAATAAATCATCTGAAACCCTTTCCCCCCACCATCATTGTTTTCAGAATTTCAAATGACTCTGAAACAGAATCAGTCAGTTAAACATGGAGACTCGAGGCTTATCAACAGGCTTGAGAGTGTCTTTGTTTTGATTCCAGATGTGCTGCGATACTCGAGAGAAAAGCCCATGATAAACTCTGTGAATTTCTAGCTTGGGACTGGTAGACTGTCATTATGTCTGAGTGTCTTATTTTTCTTCTGTCTAAGACTGATCCCTGGGTTAAAACATACAAGATCCTCAACGAATTCATCCTGTGAGAATACCATTTCATTTTTACAGGATGCTATCTTAAAGAAAACACCAGGCTAAACAAGAAGGTATTGATTTTCAGAGATATGACAGAAACCTGGATGCTGCTGTGATTGAAAGTTAGGTAACCTGACATTTGGAGAAGGAAAAATTCTGTTCCTTGAAATATCCGTTTCTAAATATCTACATCAGTTCAGCTATCTTCAGACTCTGCAACAATGGAAGACTTGTTCTCCATCCCTGACTTATGATCACCATTCCTATCATTTCTCTCATCTTCTACACTCTTTTTTATGATCCTGTAGAGCAGTGTTTCTCAACCTTCCTAATGCTGCGACCCGTTCATACAGTTCGTCGTGTTGTAGTGACCCCCAACCATAACATCATTTTCGTTGCTCCTTCATCACTGTCATTTTGCTACTGTTCTGAATCGTCATGTAAATATCTGATATGCAGGATGCATTTCCATTCACTGGACCAAATTTACCACAAATACCCGATACCCCCAAATTTGAATACTGGTGGGGTTGGTGGAGATTGATTTTGTCATTTGGGAGTTGTAGTTGCTGGGATTTATAGTTCACCTACAATCAAAGAGCATTTCAAACTTCACCAACAATGGCATTCAACCTAACTTGGCACACAGAATTCCCATGACCAACAGAAAACACTGAAAGGGATTGGGGGCATTGATCTTGAGTTTTAGAGTTGTAGTTCACCCACATTCAGAGAGCACTGTGGACTCAAACAATGATGGATCTGGACCAAACTTGGCACAAATACTCAACATGCCCAAATGTGAAAACTGGTGCAGTTTGGGGGAAATAGACATTGGCATTTGGGAGTTGTAGCTGCAATCAAACAGCATCCTGAACCCCACTAAAGATAGAATTGGGCCAAACTTCCACACAGAACCCCAGTGACCAACAGAAAATACTGTTTTCTGATGGCATTTGGTGACTCCTCTGACACCCCTTCATGACCCCCCAGGAGTCCCGACCCTCAGGTTGTAGTGTAGAGACTCCACAAGTCAACATAGACACTGAAATACAACACCTCCTGAGCTCTGCAAGTGCAGCATTTTTCCGAATGAAGCACAGAGTGTTTGAGGACATCCGTAAGGAAACCAGGATGCTTGTTTATTTATTCATTTATTACTTATTTATTTACTGTATTTATACCCCACTCTTCTCAACCCCGAAGGGGACTCAGAGCGGCTTATTTATTATTTATTTATTTACAGCTTTTATATTCCACCCTTCTCACCCCGCAGGGGACTCAGTGTACACATATATGGCAAACATTCAATGCCAATTTTTGACATACAAACATTTACAGACATACACAGAGGCTATTTAACTTTTTCTGGCCGCCAGGGGAGCTGTCGCTTTCATCGTCAATCTGCGACGCTGATGAAGTACTTCCCCATTCCCCGCATGCTTCCCAGCTGGAGTGCTTTGCTGGAGTTTTCTTCATGGTCTCATAAATTAGTTAGTTTAGCCTCCCCACACTTTAAGGTGGTACCTAATTTTCCTACTTGACAGATGCAACTGTATTTCGGGTTGCAAAGGTCGACAACAGGCTTACAGATTATGGCAACATTCAATGCCGCATCATACAACAAAGAATAAATATAACATATCACACTAGAAAACAATTAAAACATATAAATGCAGTAGTGCAACAACAAATAATAAATATAACATATCAAATTATAAAACGTTTAAAACATAAATGCAATAAAACATATTAAAAATAGTTTGAACAGATTAGATGTTCCATCAGGGGAAGAATGAGATGCCACACCGGGGTGGCAGTGTTCACTCAAGAGAGGGCTCAGGTGAATCAAGGGTCATGGCTGGAAGAAACAAATGTTGGTATCTCTGTGCTGACCCAAGGATGCTGAAATGGAGGCCAGTCAAGATAGAGTCCAGCCACACCAAGCTGTCCCCAGAAGCTGAGTGAGTCCCTAGAAGCTGAGCTGGAGGCAGCAAGGGAAACAAACACTGCCCCTTCCCTCAAAGCCCCTGGTGATGGTATCTTCACTTCTTGCTTAGGCCTGAGGCCCCACTGGCATAGTTCTTTTTATGCCCCAGCCTCTGGAGCAAGCAGGTGTTGTTGTTTGTCAGGTTTTACAATGTATTGTAATGTAATATAGCTGAGTCATGCACTGCTAATAGGCTTCTATTGGAAATGCTGAGTCATGCATTAACTGTATATAGAACTTCATTTGGGGAATGTGTTCTGGCCTAGTCCAGGTGATTGTGAATGATGTAATTCTGGGTTTGAGTTAAGTCAATGAGTTGGGAACCAATCAGAGATTGCTATGTGTAATTGTATAGAATTGTATATAAGGAAGTCATGTACAGTGTATATTTCTCTCCTTGTGCTGTGATGTTGTTTGTCGAAGGCTATATGTAATTGATTAAAAGAACCTGTCTGCTAAGACAAGATATAACTGTATGCTTTGGTAAGTTTGTGTCATCTAGATTGGAGGGGAAAACAATAGTAAAACTGACAATGGCCGGGCATGTGCTCAAGTGTCTGTAAAAGAGTTCCAGAGTGACTGCAGGCTGTGGGAGCAGTTGACTGAAAATACTGTGCAGGAAGAAGCTACTGGAAAGCGCTGAAGTTGTGCAACTGACCTGCTGCTGAATTGTGAAGTTAATCTCAACATTGTTGCTGGCCTTGAGCTGCAGAGTCAGGGCTATTGTCCTTCCAACCTTGCTATATGCCTGCGAAATATGGACTATCTACAAACATCATATGCAACTCCTGGAACAATTCCATCAGCACTGCTTCCGAAAAATCCTACAAATCTCTTGGGAAGACAAGTAGACAAATGTCTTGGGAAGACAAGTAGACAAAGACCACCAGCATTAAAGCAATGGTCCTCCGTCATCAACTCAGCTGGACCGGCCACGTTGTCCAAATGCCTGACCACCATCTCCCAAAGCAGTTGCTCTACTCCAACCTCAAGAACAGAAAATGGAATATTGGAGGACAGGAAAAGAGATTTAAAGATGGGCTCAAAGCCAATCTTTAGGAGGAGCCTGAAAACATGGTTGTTCCAGTGTGCCTTCCCAGAATAAGGAAACTCCCAGCAATATGTCTCTAAATGCACTTTTTAATGATCTAGGGTTGTCTACATGCTCTATCCCTCTCCAAAAATTTCTATCCTGTTTATATGTCACCTGGTCACGCCCAATTTTAAAATTTTAATTAGTACATTGGCCCTGCCATAGGTTTTTAAACGTCGCTGTGTTACTGTTAATGTTTATTGCTATTTTCTGTTTATGAGTTTATTGTTTGTATTATTATTGCTATTGTTTTTTGTTGTTGTATTGTGTGCTCAGCCTCATGTAAGCCGCACCGAGTCCCTTGGGGAGATGGTAGCGGGGTAGAAATAAAGATTATTATTATTATTATTATTATTATTATTATTATTATTATTATTATTATAAAAACTCTGGTATAGACACTGAGAACTGGAAAGCCCTGGCCCTTGAGTGCTCCAGCTGGAGGTCAGCTGTGACCAGCAGTGCTGTAGAATTTGAAGAGGCACAATGGAGGGTGAAAGAGAGAAACGTGCCAAGAGGAAAGCGTGTCAAACCAACCCCAACTGGGACCACCTTCCACCTGGAAACTAATGCCCTCACTGCGGGGGAATATACAGGTCAAGAATAGGGCTCCACAGTCACCTACGGACCCACCGCCAGGACACCGATTTTGTGGGACAATCTTATTCGAACAATGAGGGATCGCCTAAATAAGTAAGAGACTCTGATTTATAATCTAATGATTCTTCCCATTCAAACCAAGTGCAAAGTTGCCAACTGCAGCAGCAGATGGTAAAGATGTTGTAAGGATATCCCATGAAACTCGGATGTGTTTTTCATCCTGAGTAGCGTTTGGGGATTAGCCTTGATTTCTTGGCTCGGTTAGAATGCTGGCTAATTACATTTGCTAGTTATGTTTGAAGAAGTTGTGCTTCTTGAAATTGAGATGGTCTGCTCCTCAATCAATAGACAGCCTCGTATCCAAAAGTGGCTTTGGGATTCAGTCATGACCATTGGCTATATATCAAAAGGGATGGAGCTCTTCCACTTATGAAATCCCAGTTACTGATACTGTTACCTGCTTCAAATAAAATCTGTGATCAAAAGCTTCAAAAGTAGCTAAAATGGCCAGGAAGCAAAGAACTGTTGATAGGTAAGAAAGCTGTGTCAGGAGACAAAATAAAATATTACAAAGGACGAATCCATTTCATTCCTGACAGAAGAATAACAGTGGGAAGGTTTGGAACAGGTGGTGTTGCTTTCAAGTTGTGGTCCGCATATTGGCATCCTATCACTCATATCCCAATGGTACTAAATGGACTATTCTACAACTGCTGCGAAGCTGGTGAGTTTTCAGTTCACCTTAAGCAATTGAGCTCCTAACTTGTATGTTTTCAAAATAAGAGCTACTATTAGCTTTTCAATGTGGCATGTCTAAATAATACCAAGATCATTACTGCCTACTACAGGGAAAACCAGCTGATCCCTAATCCATCTAAAACACAGACATATGCTTTTCACCTCAAGAACAGACAAGCATCCCGAGCTCTGAGGATCACCTGGGAAGGAATCCCACTGGAGCATTGCAGCGCACCCAAATACCTGGGAGTCACTCTGGACCGTGCCCTGACCTACAAGAAGCACTGCCTGAATATCAAGCAAAAAGTGGGTGCTAGAAACAATATCATACAAAATCTGACTGGCACAACCTGGGGATCACAACCAGACACAGTGAAGACATCTGCCCTTGCGCTATGCTACTCTGCTGCTGAGTATGCATGCCCAGTGTGGAACACATCTCACCACACTAAAACAGTGGATGTGGCTCTTAATGAGACATGCCACATTATCATGGGGTGTCTGCGCCCTACACCACTGGAGAAATTACACTGCTTAGCCGGTATTGCACCACCTGACATACGCTGGGAAATAGCAGCCAAAAGTGAAAGGACCAAGGCAGAGACATCTCCAGCTAATCCCTTGCTTGGGCATCAGCCAGCACGCCAACGACTTAAATCAAGAAATACTTTTCTAAGATCTACAGAGACACTCGCTGGAACACCTCAGCAAGCGAGAGTCCAAAAGTGGCAGGCTCAAACCCAGAGCCTCAATCATTGGCTGATACCCAATGAGAGATTCCTCCCTGGGCACACAGAAAACTGGGTGACTTGGAAGGCACTGAACAGACTGCGCTCTGGCACCACGAGATGCAGAGCCAACCTCAAGAAATGGGGCTACAAAGTGGAATCCACGACATGCGAGTGTGGAGAAGAGCAAACCACTAACCACCTGCTGCAATGCACCCTGAGCCCTGTTACATGCACAATAGAGGACCTTCTTGCGGCAACACCAGAAGTACTCCAAGTCATCAGATACTGGTCAAAGGACATTTAATCAACTACCAAGCTTGCAAACTCTTTGTTTTTTGTATGTTTGTTTGTTTGTTCTGTCAAAAATGTAATACAACTGTTTGGTTGCCTGACACAATAAATAAATAACCAAATTTGATCTAACCTAATGAAAATGACAGGTATATGGAGAACTATGGTTGCAGTGATGAGCCTCCTGGCAGTGTAAACAGCAGATCAGGCCATATCCAGCCCAATACATCTGTCCAAACCACAGAAACCACAGGATCATTCTGGAGCCTTATCCTATGTATAATTACTTTCTTTATCTTACATTCAATGACTTGAGAATAAGTGATACTGAACACATGGATGGTAAGTACAGTGAGCCTTGGGTATCTGCTGACATTTGGTTCCGGTGGATACGCAAGTTCCAATATTTATCAATCTATATAAATAAAAGTCTAATATTCGTTTGTGGGATTAACAGAATTCAAAAACCACTGGACAAATTGTCATGAAATTTGTACCCACTGCCAGTACACTGATTTTGGAGGACCATCATCCTTGGAGAACAAGGGATCGCCTATGTAAAAATAATGTGGGTTACCCAAGGAGAGGACAGTAGGCCTTTTAACTGCTCTGAAAGAGTGGTACCAAAGAAAATACACTGTTTGTACTACAGTGAAAGTTATGCTTTATTTATACAATAGTGTCATATAAAAGAAAATAGAAGAATGTGACTTGAAACCTTGAAGCAGCCATTTGAGTTGATGTAGTAGAGAAAAAATGAAGGAGAAAGGCCTACTGTAGCATTGTGCTTTCAGGGCTATGTCTAAGTTGCATTTTCAAAACAGGTCCCCCCCCCCCCCCTGTAATCATTGTTGACATATGTCATAGATTCTGGAGCTGATTCAATGCAGCTTTGGGACAATTGTGGTTCAGATCTGGGTCATAAAATCATGGAGTAGGGAAGAACCCCAAAGGTCATTTAGTCCAGCTCCTTCTCAGGCCACACTCTTGTCTTGATTATAGAGCCAATAGCACAAGGTGAGCTTTCTACAGCAAAGCCCATCTGAGGCCAATTTGCTACATATTCTGGGTCCAATTTGCTTCAGGATAACTCTGCTATTAGTGTAACTGGTGCTTGCTGTATCCAAAAATTGGCACAAGTTGTTCTTAAAACAGACCGACAAAGCATTCAGCACACAGTAGAATGGCTTCAGACCAGTCTTTTGCAAGTACAGCTGGCAACTGCTCTTCCTACTTTCAGCTGTACAGATGGCTATGGAGAGGCATATGGGGATACTCTTCCTCATTTGGAGGATGCTCAACCTCACTGGCCAAGGAGGAAGAAGAAAAGCAGCACCACATCAGCTGCAATCCCTGCAAGTTGTTTGCCAGCATTTATTTTATAAAGTCATTTTGCTGCCTACTACTCAGGAGTTGGTCTTAATAAATAGGGTGTGTAGTATTCTGTATGGCCCCAACACCCAATACTTCAAGCCTCTCAATACAGGATGAGCCATAGAAAATGGGACACCTAAGAAACCTAACTATGTTTCACTCCAGGACAGGAAAAGTCCTCTGACTGTAAACACCACACTGTTGATTGGAAAACAATCCTTTTATTGAAGATAATTAAAATACCATGAAGTAAAAAGCACTTTAAAGGAATAGGTAAATCCAATAAGGTAAGAATATAAGCAGGAGCAAAAGTAGTCCAGGATAAAGTTCAGCAAAGTCCATAAAAGCAAAGTCCACACTTTTCTAATATAATTCAGAAAACCAGGATACATTAATCCAAGGCATGATAGGCATTCATACAACCCAAGAATCCAAACCATGAAACAAGAAATACTTAGACAAGAATCTTCCCAGAAAGGCTTCCATGAAACAAGGACATGAACTACACTTGATTCTAAATGATGCTTCATCTGACTATATTTCCCATACTTTGAACTTTTATGCCCTCGGTAAGCTATCCCAAGCACTCAGAAATTGGTTTCGCTTTAATTGAGATTCCTTTATATGTTTCTGTCGGATTCTGGCAGACTGCCAAACCCACTGTTTTGACTAATCTCCTGTTTTGACTAATCTCCCTGTTTTGACTAATCTGCCTGTTTTGACTAATCTCCTGCCTCCTATCTATTTGCTCATTAAGTTTTGCAGCTGGGCCAGGTGCCCAGTAGTTTTCAAGCCCCAAATCTGGGACACTCTCTGGTAACAATTCAGGGAGTAGATCATCATCCCCATACCCTTCAGGGACATTCTCATGGGAAATTACACTTTGCAAAGGGATCTCCTGGTTCTTCTCTGCGTCAGTATCATCGACCAAACCATTGCCATCTTGAAATTCATTGGCATCACTTCCCACATCCAAAGCACCCTGATCCTGAAACACAATCACAGGCTGAACTCCAACAAACTATCAGAAAACACATGTCTCTGTTGTGTCTTTCTTTTCTTGCCTTATCCAAAAAGCTAAGCTAATCTAAAGCTGAGGGTTGTCAACATAGGCCAAAAACCCCATGCTCACCATGAATAGAAGACTGACTTCATAATATACAGATACTTCTATTGAGTGTATTGGGTTTTGAGGGTTTTTTTAAAGCTTTAAGCTGGCTTTACCCAGCTTTGGACAAAGTCCATGGATACTCCGAAGCTTGATGGAAACTTCAGAGTATTTCATGGCTTCAGATTAGTCTGGACAGCTGTTTTAGGTCTGATTCAACCTGGTTCGCTATTTATTTATTTACCATATCAGGAGCGAACCAAGGGTACAGTTGTGATGTATTTGATAAAACACAAAGTTTTAAAACTTGGCATTATATTAAATGTCCTTTGACCAGTAGCTGGTCACTTGGGGTGCTTCTGGTGTTGCTATAAGAAGGTCCTCCATTGTGCATATGGCAAGGCTTAGGCTGCATTGTAATAGATGGTCTGTGGTTTGTTCTTCTCCACACTCACATATTGTGGATTCTACTTTGTGGCCCCATTTCTTGAGGTTGGCTCTGCATCTCGTGGTGCCACAGTGCAGTCTGTTTAACATCTTCCAAATTGCTCAGTCTTCTATGTGCCCAGGAAGGAGTCTCTCATTTGGTATCTGTGCTGGTACATCTGTACCAGGAGCTCCAACTTTATTTTCTTTCTATTAAGTGTTTGCATGCATTCCAAAATTTCAGGGATTCTGCAAAAAGGTGGCTTCCTTTGGTTTGCAGTCATAGGGCAAGCCACCTGTCTCTCATTGTTAAGTTTGGATCCGCCCCTTCTCCCAGGGAGATGGGAAGGGAAGAGGGGGCCATTTTTAGTTAGTCTTAGTGAGGAAAGCTTAGTTAGAGGATGTGGACAAGCTTCACCTGCAGAAAAGCTTCATTTCTCAAGACATTCCGGGGGGAAATTCCCAAAGCTCTGGCTGGGAGCTTGCAGCCTCTCAGCCTTACAGCATCTGAGGGAAACAGCCCTAAAGTCTTAGAGAAATTCCAGAGGGAAAACAGCTTTACAGACCCAAAGAACTCCAGCTGGAGAATCTACAAGCTTCGTCTGGTAGGTTTACTTGGTACCAAGACACAGTTTGGAATCGGTAGTAGATCCCACACCAACAAAACTTAGATAACAGACAGCCTGGGAGAGGTTAAAAAAGGGTTTTCCTCTCAAAGTATAAGAACAATTAACGAAGACAGTTGCCTGTCCCTTGTGGACAAGATTAAGGAAGCCACCAGTTGATTTAAAGCCTTCAAGCATTTGTTTGACTCATTGAAGATTTGAGAAATATCCGTTTAAGTTGTTCAATAATAAAGGACTTTGTTTAGCCTTTCAAGCCATCTAAAGACCATTTCTTCAGGAAAATCCTTGAGGGCCTCTTTCGTGGTGCCCTGGTTTCCCGCTGGGCACAAGGTGCACGTCCTATTTCAAAAGACAATTATTACAGGCCCAGTGTGCGACAGAACAGTATCAGCCATTGGTTGAGGTTCTATATTTCAGCCTGCCACTTTTGGACTCTCGCTTGCTGAGGTGTATGTCTGTAGAGCTTAGAAAACTATTTCTTGATTTAAGGTATTGGTGTGTTGGCTGATGTCCAAACAGGGGATGGGTCGGGGATGTCACTGCCTTGGTCCTTTCACTATTGGCTGCTACTTCCCGGCAGATGGCAGGTGGTGCAATACCGGCTAGACAATGTAATTTCTCGAGTGGTGTAGGGTGCAGACAGACTGATAATGCAGCATGAGAGAAGCTTCCCCAAAGGATTACAACACATCCAGGCATCCCCTGGACAGTCTTTATAGATGGCTGATTCTCTCACTCCAGAAGCAACCAGAAGCGACTTGCAGCATGCAACCTAGTTGGCTATCCAGATGGAACATATGAGGCATCATAACACTCATCCACATAATGAAAGGGAATAGATCATGGCGATGTTGCTGCTTGTCAAGGAGCTTGATGAGAACACATTTAATTGGTTAAATGGACGAACCCAGAGGGTGCTCACCAATGCTTCCTCTTCATCCTGGAAAGAAGTGACAAGTGGAGTGCCGCAGGGATTTTGGCCTGCATCAATAGGAGCATAGTGTCTAGATCTAGGGAAGTCATGTTCCCCATGCTCTATTCTGCTCTGGTTAGACCACACCTGGAATATTGTATCCAATTCTGGGCACCACAATTCAAGAGAGATATTGACAAGCTGGAATGTGTCCAGAGGAGGGCGACTAAAATGATCAAGGGTCTGGAGAACAAGCCCTATGAGGAGCGGCTTAAGGAGCTGGGCATGTTTAGCCTGAAGAAGAGAAGGCTGAGAGGAGATATGATAGCCATGTATAAATATGTGAGAGGAAGCCACAGGGAGGATGGAGCAAGCTTGTTTACTTCTTCCTTGGAGACTAGGACGCGGAACAATGGCTTCAAACTACAAGAGAGGAGATTCCATCTGAACATGAGGAAGAACTTCCTGACTGAGAGACCGTTCAGCAGTGGAACTCTCTGCCCTGGAGTGAGGTGGAGGCTCCTTCTTTGGAAGCTTTTAAACAAGGACTGGATGGCCATTTGTCAGGGGTGATTTGAATGCAATATTCCTGCTTCTTGGTAGGGGGTTGGACTGGATTGCCCATGAGGTCTCTTCCAACTCTTTGATTCTATGATTCTATGAACTGCCCTTGCAGGAACCTCTGCTTACACCAGAATGGTGCACCCACACAACCAAGAAAATAATAGTGTGCAGCCCCAGAGAAACAGCTATGCTCTGTGACCGTGTAAATGGTGGTCCCAGATTCACAACAGATGTGACAAATCTGAAATAGTCTGGGGCTCATTTCCACTCAGGTTAATCTACTTTGGTGTAGTTAAGACCAAAATGGCTCTAATCTTCTGGTCCTTTTGGATGTCCTTTTTGGTACCCTTTCCAGCTTTACAGTAGCATTTCAAGCACAGTGACCAAAACAGTATTCCTAATACGACCATACAGTGCATTTGTATAAGAACAGGGCAATACAATACTGTCAGGTTGATTTCTGATTCCTTTTCTAATTATGCCAGTCTTGGAATTTGCCTTTTCTTTCTAACAGACCTCACACCGTGTTGACATTTTCACAGAAACATCAACTGTGACCCCCAGATCGGTTGTCAGTTGCTGCCAGTTCCCATTCAGTGTACACGTGAAGTTATAAAATTACTTTTGCCCCAATATAAGCACTTTACACTTTTTTTTTCACTAAATTGTCATTTGCCATTTTAAATGCCATTCTCTCAGTTCAGAGATGTTCTTTTAGGGCTTTTTGACAGAACCTTTTTGTTTTCAGAACCTTCAATAACATATTGTCACAATCCCCATGTAACTCCAATTCCAGTTTTTGTATCAGGAGTTTCTGCATGCTTCAAGCTTAGTAGAAGTATATGTTTTGCATTTTCTTAATCTGTGGTCCTACATTTTCTAACATTTCTCTACTGCCTTTGCTGTTAAAGTAGTTTGTTGGAGGAGATATATACAGGGATCGTATAAGAACTTTTAAATTCACTTATCCTCCCTTTGTTTGATATATTGATTGTGTTATTACTATATATATCTACTCAAGTTTGTAATATTACTGTTGCTTTCATGATAATTTGAATATCAGGTGCTCCCATTGGTGTATTGTTATAATTATTATGTATTGTGTCTTTTAATTTTGTAAATTAGTATTGTAACGGGTTTTTTGTGTGTGTCAGGAGCAACTTAAGAAACTGCAAGTCACTTCTGGTGTGAGAGAATTGGCTATCTGCAAGGACGTTGCCCAGGAGACGTCCAGATGTTTTTATTTATTCATTCATTTATTTACTATATTTATATGCCACCCTTCTCACCCCGAAGGGGACTCAGAGCGGCTTACAAGTAAATGTAAATACAATATATTATATTATTACTATAGCACAATATTAATATTATATATTATTATATTGTACTATAACATTATACTGTAATATTATTAGTAATATTACATTTAATATAAAATATAATTATAATATAATATTATTAGTTGTATTATATTGTATTACTTTATAATACTATCAATATTATATGTATATACAATATATTATATTATATTATTATAAGCACAGTGAAGGAGACAAGATGGAACTGCCTTCCTGGCCCCTCTCTTCACCCTGATCTCTTTGTGGGAGGCTTCTCTCATTTCCCCACATGGGGAGCTGGAGCTGACAGAAGAAGCTTATCCATGCTCTCCCCAGATTCAAATCCCTGATCTGTCAGTCTTCAGTCCTGCCAGCACAAGAATTTAACACATTGCACCACCGGGGCCTCTTAACACCCAGTGCAAAATATTATACACAGCTCATAGGCAGCTTGATCCTGGCACACAGGGGTTTTTTTTTTTCAAAGGAAGACTCATTAAATTCATTTAAAATATGGAATTTGTTATCTGTGGGACCAAGCATTTCTAATAAGAGATATATGTAACATACATGACCACTCTCCATGGTCCTGTACACCATAGCAATCAGTGCAGAATGATTTCAGGATCTTGGAGAGTGTCCATGTACGAGGGTTGAATGAAAAGTAATGCTTCCACCTTCGTAACTCCTTCACAGATGGCAGTACTGGTATGCGGCAAGTACTGACTTGTTCAATAGACTCTCCTCTACAGTTCCATTTGGGCGGAAAGCCTTAGCATTGAACGGTTGTGTTGTTAAAGTGCAAAGTATGGAACCCTGCGGAGACAGTCGGTCAATGCAACTTAAGCAACATGCAGTCATTGAATTCTTGACAGCAGAAGGTGTCACCCCAAAGGAGATTCATCAGAGAATGCAAGCTTTTTATGGTGATTATGGTGATTGGTGATTGTGTTGATGTGAGTACTGTGCGTCGTTGGGTGAGTAAATGTAAAGATGTTGAGGTGACATCTTCTGCTGTCAATGGCTATATGACTGTATAATTAATGTTATTGTTTTTTTAAACAATTGTGTATTTATGGTTTTACTAGCTGTACCCGCCACGCGTTGCTGTGGCCAACCTTTCCTCCCTCTTTCTCTCTCTCTTTCTTTCTTTCTTTCTTTCTTTCTTTCTTTCTTTCTCTCCCTTCCTTCCTTCCCTCTTTCTCTCTTTCATTCCTTCTCTCCTTCCTTCCCTCTTTCACTTTTTTATTTCATTGTCTTCCTCCTTCTCTCCTTTCTTCTTCCTCTATCCTTCTGTCTTTCCTTCTTTATCTCCTTCCCTCCGTCTTTTCTTCCTTCTCTCCTTCCCTCTTTATCTCCCTCCTTCTCTCCTCCCTTCCTTCTCTACCCTTCTTTTTTTCTTCCTTCTCTCCTTCCCTCCTTCTTTTCCTGCTTCTCTCCCTCCTTCCTTCTCTACCTTTCTTTCTTTCCTTCTTTCTCTCCTTCCCTCATTCTTTCTCTTCTTCTCTCCCTCCTTCCTTCTCTACCCTTCTTTCTTTCCTTCCTGCTCTACTTCTTCTCTCCCTTCCTTCATCCTTTCTGTGTATGTGTTTTGTGTGTGTATATGCATATATGTGTGTTTGTGTATATATATGTGGTTTTGCGCATGCATTGTAATGTTGTTTTTGTTGTTTTTTAAGTCCCTTCTGCTGTGTTTTTCAGTGTTTTTATGAGTGCTGGTCACATGTTGGTATGATTTATTAATTTATTTACATCACTTATATCCTGCCCATATCAGCCCGCAGGAGACTCAGGGTGGTCTACATATCGGCACAATTTGATGCCATCAATACAATACAACAGCAAAAACAATTAAGCGCATCTAGACAAAAAAGACAATTTAAAAAGAGCTATATCCTCTCATTCCAATCTTCATCCATTTCATCGTCTTGGCCGTTCCTGGGTCATTCTCCATCTCAAGCTTGACTATCTATCCCGGGGCTCCGAATGCTTGCTCAAAGAGCCAGGTTCTTACTCTCTTCCGAAAAGTCAGGAGGGAGGGGGCTAATCTAATATCCCTAGGCAGGGAGTTCCACAGCCGAGGGGCCACCAAAGAGAAGGCCCTGTCCCTCATCCCCGCCAAGCGTGCTTGTGAAGCAGACAGGATCGAGAGCAGGGCCTTCTCAGATGATATTAACTTCCTGGAGGGTTCGTAGGAAGAGATGCGTTCGGATAGGTAGGCTGGGCCGGAACCATTTAGGGCTTTATAGACTAAAGCCAGCACTTTGAATTGAGAGGTGTCTTGTGTCCAAATTTGGTGTCAATTCGCCCAGTGGTTTTTGAGTTCTGTTAATCCCACAAACGAACATTACATTTTTATTTATATAGATATTGTTGTTATATTGTGATATTGCAGCATCGAATTGTTGCCAGTGTTAGCCGCTCTGAGTCCCCCCTTGTGGGTTGAGAAGAGTGGGCTAGAAATGTTGTAAATAATAAATAATAACAATACATTCTTAGAAAGTAAATAGAAAATGGTAGGGAAATCCCACCACAGGGGAAGGAAGGTAAACTGTCTTCTGCCCCATCATCTTCATGAAATCACTATAAGCTTGGATAAGAGTGGAGAGAGGCCTTTTTGGCATCTCTTCTCCTCTTAGATGTCAAATAAGCCATTCAAAGCAAACAGGAATCATTGCTTGAACTGAGAAAGCTGACTTATCCACCCAATGGCTTCATAATGAAGTGTGTGGAAGGAACACCAGTGCCAACTGTTTTTCTCCCTGGGAATTAATTGGAGTTAGTCAATACTTTTTCACCAAGCCAATAACAAACGGCAGAGAAGACAGAAAAAAAGAAAAACACACACCTTGGCACGTCCTCCCATCATCTCGTTCCATCTCTTCCCCATAGCTCACTTTTGATTAAATGCCTTGCAGAAAGCCACACATATCTTCAGAGACATGATAGAAAAAACATCAGGGTTGTTGTTGTTATTTTTTTAAATGGGCAAATGCAAAGGTCAGATATATCTGTCTGAGAAGAGGATTTAGAAATCTGTTTCCTGTGAATTCAATCCACATTTGTGGTACTGAATTTGGGGTAAGAAAAGAAAACACAAGGGGGTAATAACAGGCTAAGTAACCATGCTAAATAACCCATGAATAACAGCAATGGATCCCGACAGGACTGTATATATGAATACATATCAAATTATGGTTTGTTTTTGTCTCATTATTTAACCTATCATTACCTCCTCATGGTTTTTCTTATATGCAGAGGTAATGCTAGGGTTTTAAACCTACATTGTGTATCTGAATTAGGGCAACCACCTCATTTTCTTCTGATAGGTTCCTCTTACTTACCAACTATTTGTCAAGTTGGTATAACACAGAAATCAACGCCTATTGAATTTGGCGGTGCTACAGCAGTCATAGAATCATAGAATCAAAGAGTTGGAAGAGACCTCATGGGCCATCCAGTCCAACCGCCTGCCAAGAAGCAGGAATATTGCATTCAAATCACCCCTGACAGATGGCCATCCTACTTCTGTTTAAAAGCCTCCAAAGAAGGAGCCTCCACCACACTCCGGGGCAGAGAGTTCCACTGCTGAACGGCTCTCACTGTCAGGAAGTTCTTCCTCATGTTCAGGTGGAATCTCCTTTCTTGTAGTTTGAAGCCATTGTTCCTTGTCCTAATCTCCAGGGAAGCAGTAAACAAGCTTGCTTCCTCCTCCCTGTGCCTTCCTCTCACATATTTATACATGGCTATCATATCTCCTCTCATCCTTCTCTTCTTCAGACTAAACATGCAGAGCTAAACCAGCCAATCCCTAACAAATGCCAGAGATACAGCTTAATGGTGTAACATTAGAAAATGTTGACTATTTCCACTACCTTGTCAGCCACCTCTCCACCAAAGTCAACACTGCCTGAGCTCTGCGAGTGCAGCATTTTCCGAAATGAAGCAGAGAGTGTTTGGGGACCGGGACATCCATAGGGATACCAAGGTGCTTGTTTATAAAGCTATTGCCCTCCCAACCCTGCTATACGACTGCGAGATGTGGACAGTCTACAGACGTCACGTGCAACTCCTGGAACAATTCCATCAGTGCTGCCTCCGAAAAATCCTGCAAATCTCTTGGGAAGACAAGCGGACAAATGTCAGCGTGCTGGAAGAAGCAAAGACCACCAGCACTGAAGCAATGGTCCTCCACAATCAACTCCACTGGACAGGCCATGTTGTCCAGATGCCCGACCACCATCTCCCAAAGCAGTTGCTCTATTCCGAATACAAGAAAGGAAAATGGAATGTTGGAGGGCAGGAAAAAAGATTTAAAGATGGGCTCAAAGCTAACCTTAAAAACTCTAGCATAGACACTGAGAACTGGGAAGCCCTGGTCCTTGAGCGCTCCAGTTGGAGGTCAGCTGTGACCAGCAGTGCTGCAGAATTTGAAGAGGCATGAATGGAGGGCGAAAGAGAGAAACATGCCAAGAGGAATGTGCATCAAGCCAACCCAACTGGGACTGCTTTCCACCTGGAAACTGATGCCCTCACTGTGGGAGAACATACAGGTCAAGAATAGGGCTCCACAGTCACCTACGGACCCACTGCCAGAACATCAAACTTGGAGGACTATCATCCTCGTACTATGAGGGATCACCTAAGTAAGTAAGTAAGCTACAGCATGGGAATGTTGCATAATTCCTTATCATGTTTATAGAAATAAGTATCTATCACACAATTCATTGTATGTAAAATAGGCTACATTTATTAATTATTGCATCTAGACAGAATTGCCCACTTGCTTCACACAGTAATTTATGGAAAGATTTGCTTACTTTTTGTTGACTACTATAATAAATCTAGATGATCCTGGAAAGTAGAGCAGTTTTGCTGTGTTATACATCTTGTGGCTCATGCTGCTTTAAGTAAAAAAAAAAAAAATAGTGAGTGCTTTGTCTGGTTCATTTTGTCTTGTAAGAACATATTAAACTCCAGAAATCTATATAAATAAAGATGTAATGTTCGTTTGTGGGATTAACATAACACAAAAACCACTGGGGGAATTGACACCAAATTTGAACACAATGCACCTATCAGGCCAACAAGTGACCATCACTCATAAAAACAATGAAAAACACAGTGACAGAAACAACTCCAACCCCAAAAGGCTGTTAGGAGTTGTGGGAATTGGAGTCCAAAACCCCTGGAGTGGGGTCTACCCCTACCTGGTCTACACTGTGGAATTATTCCACAGCATTGAGCCATGGTAGTTAAAGGGGCCCTATAGGCCATCCAGCCCAACCACTTTTTGTAGCAAAGGAAGACACCATCAAAGCCCTCCCAGCAGATGGCCAACCAGTTGGAAAGGAGCCCCAAAGGCCACACAGTCCAACCTCATTGGGCGGTAAAGGAAGACACAATCAAAGCCTACCCGACAGGGAGCCCCAAAGTCCATTCAGTCCAAACCCCTTTGGCCCCTTAAATATGTGTGTGTGTGTGTGTGTGTGACTATCCATCCATCTAGCTACTTACCTATGTTCTATCCATCTACCTTCTGTTCTTTCAATGTCCCTTCCATATGTCTCTTCTGTTTATTGTTTCATGCCTGGAATTCCTTTGTTTTCTGAGGGCCACAACAACATGTGGCAGGGGATTATTATTTTTTTGTCGTGTCAAGAGCGACCTGAGAAACTGCAAGTCGCTTCTGGTGTGAGAGAATTGGCCATCTGCAAGGACGTTGCCCAGGGGGATGCCCGGATGATTTGATATTTTATCATCCTCATGGGACGCTTCTCTCATGTCCTCGCATGAGGAGCTGGAGCTGATAGAGGGAGCTCATCTGCCTCTTGAACCTGTGACCTGTCGGTCTTCAGTCCTGCTGGCACAGGGGTTTAACCCACTGTGCCACCGGGAGCTCCGTGGCAGGGGGTGGCTAGTCTATATGAATTAAAAATGTAATGTTCATTTGTGGGATTAACATAACTCAAAAACCACTGGGTGAATTGACACCAAATTTGGACACAATACACCTATCAGGCCAATGAGTGAGCATCACTCATGAAAACACTGAAAACCACAGTGGAAGAGACTTAAAAAGCAAAAAAAAAACCACATTACAATGCATGCGCAAAACTACATATATACACATATACACAAATATATACATAAACAAAACACATTTACACAGCAACATGTGCCAGGGGACAGCTAGTGTCTTTATAAACAGGATAGAAAGACCACAAAACATGAATCAAGGAACATGAAAGGCACTGCAGACTACTTCAACCAGAGAAGTCAGCCATAGCAGAGCACCTGATGAACCAACCTGGACACAGCAGATTATTTGGGAACACAGAAACTGCTGGACCATTCTAACAACTACCATGTCAGACTACATAGAGATGCCAATGAAATCCACAAGCATGTGACAATTCCAATAAAAAGGAAGAAACCATGGAAATGAACAAAATCTGGCTACCAATTTTTTAAAAAAAGAACTCTAAAATCATGACACTAAATAAAAAACAACACTCAAAAACAGGGGAATTCCAGACAAGAAACAACCAGGGCCAGCTAATTACCTCCGAACAAAGGATTCCCCCAGGCAGTAAGAAGTCAGACATTGAAACTGCTAGGCTATTAAATGCTAATCAAGGTGGCCAATTGAAACATTCACACCTAACTCCAACAGACAAGAGTTCTTTCTCCCACCCTGGACATTCCATAGATATGCAAACCCCAGTTTCCTAGTTTCCAACAGACCTCACAACCTCTGAGGATTCCTGCCATAGATGCAGGTGAAACGTCAGGAGAGAATGCTTCTGGAACATGGCCACACAGCCTGGAAAACTCACAACAACCCAGCAATTCCAGCCCTCCAAAAACTACAAATCTGTTCATTAACAGTTGATTCGGACCCAAGTCTTTACACTACTACACTTGGGGAGGAGGGGGAAAGAAGCATTCTGATAGAAGCGTATGTGGGTTCAAATTCTGTTTTTGTTCATAGATTGCACATATCCATTGTTAAAACATTGCAAAACAGGGGGAAACACAAATAAATAAGAAGACAGGTGTAACTTTGGTACTATACTATTTTTTCGTGTCAGGAGCGATTTGAGAAACTGCAAGTCGCTTCTTGGGCACCTGCAAGTACATTTCCCAGGGGAAGTCTTGATGTTTTTACCATCCTTGTGGTACACTTCTCTCATGTCTCCGCATGGGGAGCTGGAGCTGACAGAGGGCGCTCAACCTGCTGTCCCCAGATTCAAACCACTGACCTGTCAGCAATCCTTCTGGTATAAGGGTTTAACCCATTGCACCACACTGTATATATTTATTTATTATTTATTTACAGTATTTATATCCCGCCCTTCTCACCCCACAGGGGACTCAGGGCGGATTACAATGTACACATATATGGCAAACATTCAATGCCAAAGACACACAACACATATAGACAGACAGAGGCTATTTAACTTTTCTGGCCGCCAGGGGAGCTGTCGCTTTCATCGTCCATCTGCGACACTGATGAAGTACTTCCGCATTCCCCGCATGCTTTTTGCTGGAGTGCTTTGCTGGAGTCTTTTTTATGGCCACATAAATTTTGTTAAATTAGCCTCCCCACACATAGGTGGTACCTAATTTTCCTACTTTTTATTATTATTATTATTATTATTATTATTATTTTTTATTTAAACTTATATGCCGCCACTCCCCTGGGGCTCGGAGCGGCTTACAAGAATAGCTAAAATCTAACAAAGTTTAAAAGCAATTTAAAACAATTTAAAAACAACAGTATCAAACATTAAAAGCCTGTCGGAACAGGTATGTCTTACATGCCCTGCGGAAAGCTGGTAAGTCCCGCAGGGCACCGAACTTGACAGATGCAACTGTCTTTCGGGTTGCAAAGGTCAACAACAAGCTACACAATTTGGTCGGAAGCTCACTCCGATCCGGGCTGGCTTTGAACTCATGATCTTGTGGTCAGAAGTGATCTTAATGCAGCTGACACTCAGACAGCTGTGCCACAGTCCCTGTGCAAAATTTATTTATTGTCCTTCTCAAACACTCCCTGGGGGGGGGGGGGGGGGGGGGGAGAGACTCAGGGAGGCTTCCAGCCAGCACATATTTGATACCTACAAGTAAACACAATAAAATACATATCAAAATCAATAATTATGAATAGTTAGAACATTAATTTAATACAATAAAATCTACTAAAAAAGAGAAAGCCAGTCTGGTGGCCGTTTTCTCACTGAGTTCTGTAGTTGGAGACTCTATTAAGCTTATCCATAATCCGTTTCCATACTAATTGTCTTCATTGTCATCATCAAGTCTGCAAAGATTACCCGAACCACATCCACATTTTTAACTTCCTTCTAAGGGAGGGGAGGGATGAAGATGACCTGATTTCCCTGGAGAGTGAATTCCACAGGTGGGGACACATCACCGAGAAGGCCCTGTCCCTCATCCCCGCCAACCGCATTTGTGACAGAGGTGGCGCTGAGAGCAGGGCCTCTCCAAAAGGAGATATGTTCAGACAGATACACTGGCCTGGAACCATATAGGAACCGTATAGTTAATCCCTGTGCTATAATCTCGCCTTGATTACCGCAACGCTCTCTACGTGGGGTTGCCTTTGAAGACAGTCCGGAAGCTCCAGTTAGTCCAACGGGCGGCAGCCATGATTCTAACAGGAGCGGGGTGCAGGGAGCATACAACTCCCTTGCTGAACCAGCTCCACTGGCTGCCGATATGCTACCGGGCTCAATTCAAAGTGCTGGCTTTGGCCTTTAAAGCCCTAAACGGTTCTGGCCCAACTTATCTATCCGAACGTATCTCAGCCTATCAGCCCACCAGGACCCTAAGATCTTCCGGAGAGTCCCTTCTCTCTATCCCTCCAGCTTCAGAAGTGCGGCTGGCGGGAACGAGAGATAGGGCCTTCTCTGTGGTGGCCCCCCGGCTTTGGAACGCCCTCCCTATAGAGATACGATCAGCCTCTTCGCTGATGGCATTTAGGAAGAAACTTAAAACATGGTTATTCAAACAAGCCTTCGGCTAATCTGTGGAAACCGATTCGAATCTGGGTGACCTTGGACAGAAATATGGACAACGAATTGTGGACTGTGATTTCAACTTGAGACATATGGGATTATTATTGGTGGCCCAATAATTTGCTATTGTAATTTGTAATTGTATTTTGTATATGTTTTTAAACTGGAGATTGATTTTAAATGCTGTAAACCGCAACTGAGTCGCCGATCCAGGCTGAGAAGTTAGCGGTATATAAGTGTACCAAATAAAATAAATAAATAAATAAATAAATCATCATCATCATCATCATCTTTATTTGTACCCTGCTACCATCTCCCCAAGGGACTCGGTGCGGCTTACATGAGGCCGAGCCCACAATACAACAATAGACAATAGCAACAATAATACAAAACAATAAATAAACTCATAAGCAAAAATAAGCAATAAACATTAATAATAACACGATGCATTTAAAAACCTATGGCTGGGCCAAATGTAATAATTAAAAATTTTAAAAAATAATGCTGGGCATGATAAGGTGTCATGTAACTGGGATAGAAATTTTGGAGAGGGATGAAATGTGCAGCCAATCTTAGATCACTAATAAAGTGCGTTTAGGGACATATTGCTGGGAGTTTCCTTATTCTGGGAAGGCACACTGAAACAACCATGTCTTCAGGCTCCTCTTAAAGACTGCCAGGGTTGGGGCTTGCCTAATGTCCTTGGGGAGTGAGTTCCAGAGTCGAGGGACCACCACCGAGAAGGCTCTCTCCCTCGTCCCCACCAATCGCACATGCGATGGTGGTGGGAACGCAATCATGTGGGTTCGTATACAGTGATGCAGTCACGCAGGTAGGCGGGTCCCAAACCGTTGAGGGCTTTGTAGGTAAGCACCTGCACCTTGAATTGGGACCGGTAAATGAACGGCAGCCAATTGAGCTCCTTAAACAGGAGGGTTGACCGCTCCCTGTAAGGAGCTCCAGTTAACAACCTGGCCGCCACTCGTTGAACCAGTTGAAATTTCTGGGCCATTTTCAAGGGTAGCCCCACATGGAGTGCATTGCAGTAGTCCAATCTGGAGGTGACTAAGGCATGGACCACCCTGGCCAGATCCACCTTCACGAGGTACAGTCGCAGGTGGCACACGAGTCTTAGTTGTGCAGAGGCCCTCCCGGCCACCTACGACACCTGAGCTTCAAGCGTAATTGATGAGTCCAGGAGGACACCCAGACTGCGGACCTGTGACTTCAGGGGGAGTGTAACCCCGTCCAACACAGGTTGCCACCCTAAACCCTGATCTGGTTTACGATCTACCAAGAGGACCTCTGTCTTGTTGGGATTAATCTTCAGCCTGTTCTTCCTCATCCAGACAACCATAGCAGCCACACACTTGTCCAGTACCAGAGGGGCTTCCTTGGAGTTAGGTGGAAAAGAGTAGTAGAGTTGCATTTAAAAAAAAAACGAAGGGAGATGAGCCACAACTGTTAATGTCGAAAGCTTTTGTTCAGTGTTAGAAACAAGATCACATCATTCAGAAACTCAAGATTGCAGAGAAAGGTATGGAGGAGAATTTCAGAAGCACCCCAGCTCTGGGTGTGATGGGGAGGAGGTGACAAAATCCAGGCATTTGCACTGCCACCCCCACTGTGCGCAAACTTGGTTGGCTTTAATAAGATTCCTTTTGTTCTGGCAGATAATCATGGGCTGGCCCAGATAACATCACAAATGTGCTCGCTCCTGATAATAGGATCTTATCAGGCATTTCAGCAGCACTGAGCTTCTCCCACTCTTCTTTCTTTTTCTTTCTTTCTTTTTTTTTGGGGGGGGGGGACGGGGTGGTTGGCCTATGGCTTTAATTAAAATGACAATATCAAACAACTGAGGTTAGATTGTATGGGCTTGAATCTTCGAAACATTGCTCTGGAAAAGGCTAGGGAAATAAATGGCTTTCGGGTGGTACAGCTAGAAAAAAAGAAATTGAGGGGGACTAAATTATGTGCATATTAATCATCCAGGTATTGAAACAGCATTATGAAAAATCTAAAGCAAGTTCTCCTTCAATGATTTCAAGGAATACAGAGCAGTACAAAATCTCTTTGTAACAAAGCAACTATCAATGAATTTTGAGTCAGAAATACAAGAGAGGGGACATTCGCCGTAAAGGCTTATGCAGAACAATAGCAGCAGGGAGCATTCCTACAACAAAAGAGGGGAAATGCTTAGCTAAGAAGAGTTGTTATTGTGTGATAACACTGTACATTAATGATCACATGAGGAAAGGAGCACTGCCTCAAGAAGTTCCCCCATTCAAGCATAACCTTGGACAGGAAGAACATTCTATTCAAAAGTTGTTTCCTGTCCTTAAGCACAATCACAATACTTCTACTCTTGTGCGTATTCAGGTGCAGCTTTGTTGTTGTTTATTAGTTCAGTCGCTTCCGACTCTTCATAACCTCCTGGACCAACCCACGTCAGAGCTCCCTGTTGACTGTCACCACCCCCAGCTCCTTCAGAGTCAAGCCAGTCACTTCAAGGATACCATCCATCCGTCTTGTCCTTGGTCGGCCCCTCTTCCTTTTTTCTCCTACTCTTGTGAGTATTCAGATGCATCTTTGTTGTTGTTTATTAGTTCAGTTGCTTCCAACTCTTGGTGACCTCCTGAACCAGCCCATGCCAGAGCTCCCTGTCGACCATCACCACCCCCAGCTCCTTCAGAGTCAAGCCAGTTGCTTCAAGGATACCATCCATCCGTCTTGTCCTTGGTCGGCCCCTCTTCCTTTTTTCTCCTACTCTTGTGAGTATTCAGGTGCAGCTATGTTGTTGTTTATTAGTTCAGTAACTTCCGACTCTTGGTGACCTCCTGGACCAGCCCATGCCAGAGTTCCCTGTCGACCGTTACCACCCCCAGCTCCTTCAGAGTCAAGCCAGTTGCTTCAAGGATACCATCCATCCGTCTTGTCCTTGGTCGGCCCCTCTTCCTTTTTTCTCCTACTCTTGTGAGTATTCAGGTGCAGCTTTGTTGTTGTTTATTAGTTCAATTGCTTCCAACTCTTGGCGACCTCCTGGACCAGCCCACACCAAAGCTCCCTGTCAACCATCACCACCCCCAGCTCTTTCAGAGTCAAGCCAGTCACTTCAAGGATACCATCCATCTATCTTGCCCTTGATCGGCTTCTATTCCTTTTTTCTTCCATTTTCCCCAGAAACAATGTATAATTAATGTAGTTTGGAACCAGTTTGACTGCTATGACTCAATGCTATAGAATCCGGGGGGGGGGGGGGGGGGGGGGGGGGGGGGGGGGTGGGGGGGGGGGGGGGGGGGGGTTGGGGGGGGGGTCTTTATCCTTTTCTGCCAATGAATGCTGGTGCCTGACCAGATTATGCACTCCAGGATTCCCTAGCATTGAGCCATACAGTGATGTCAAACTGTATGTATTCTACAGTGTAGAGGCACTTTCAATAACAATAAGTTTATCTCCTAAGTTCAGTGGTTCCCAACTTTTTTTTTTACTACGGGTCACAATGACCAGGGACCACTTTGGGACCACTTTGACCAGGGACCGCTTTCCAATATTAGTACCAAAAGGCTTACGAACCAGTTTTTGGTAAACTTTAGATTCAGTCTGGGGTGCTACTTCAGAAAATTGCATTGGATAGACCACATCAGCTCTAGTTTGATAAAGAACTGTTAGGGATTCCTCATCTTCGGAAGAGGAAGGGGAGCAGGGAAGTTCTCAGGAATTGGAGGCAGAAAAAGAATCAGACAATGAGGTCTTGAAAGGGCCCACATTTCTAGAGAGAAAAAAAGATACAACAGACGGCGGTCAGCTAGAATAGCTGCTAAAAACGCTGAGTTAATTGGGAGACGCCCTGAAGTAGCATTCAGGGCTATAAATCAGTAGCAGGAGCAGTCAGTTTTCGCTCGTAACAATGACCCTGATACTGATGTTTTCACTCCAATGGAATCTGCTTTGTGTCTGCTGCTAAAGGCTTAGTTCATTGCCCCTTGTCTGATGGAAGACTGCTGTTTAGTTTGGGATTTTGAAGAGACTTTAATTTGTGTCTGGATTAAGATTTCCTTGCTTTCTTTTGCACTTTTCAATTGCATTTGCTTATCCTTTGTGTCTGCTGAAGTAAAGCATTTTTCTTTTCTTTTCCACATTGTATTAAGGCTTTTTTTGAAAGGCAATTCAGGACAAGAACATATGTCATGATTGGCGACATCGAAGGAGTGGCAGGTAGTGCGAAAGGAGCGGAAATAAATAAAATAAAGAGGAAGGAGGCTCACAAACCAGATTTTCGTCCTCACAGGCACACAGGTTAAGAACCAATGCCTTAGATGGATAAGCACCAACAGTAGTTCTCCAAGACAGAGGCTGGCATTTATTTCTCAGAGGACATTTGCAGGAAAGCTTCCAACTCACTCAACCAATGCTCCAATAGCAGGAGAAAAATGGGCCCTAGATGCAGATATGCCATATAATGTCACACCATGGAAAATCTCACTTCCCAGTGTGGTCTCAGATGGTTAAACATATGTAGCTGTAATATTAGACAACATGAATTGTTTCTCAAAGATTTGAGGTACTTATCTTAATCTGCAGTTCTACCTAGATTCCTCTTTCTTATTGGTATGGCTGAAGAATAAATGGAAGACTTGTGAACACTATGTTCTGTCACCAAACAATTTTTCTTCCCATTCCCACTTCTGCAGGATGAAAACAGGCTGAGTTTTTGAATGCAGTGATTTGCTTCCTTTTCTCAGTGCTTAAGCTCTGTGCTGTCATGACTGGTCACAAGTCTATGCTTCCCCAGGTTATGTCCCTTCCTGCCTGTTATTCTTCTAATTGCATTGTCAGAAACATAACAATCTTTCCTATGATCCTAGTTATGATTGTCTGCTCTCAGGTGAGCTTTGACAGGTAGCAAGCCTATGACCGAGAGACCTCCTAGTGATTCTGTTATTAGGAGCCTTGTGGGGGTCTTGCAGGCTCAGGACCATGGCTTCCCTCGTTGAATTTAGTCATGCTACCCCTCTATTCAGCCTTGGATAGACCACACCTGGAATATTGTGTCCAATTCTGGGCACCACAACTGAAGAGAGATATTGACAAGCTGAAATGTGTCTAGAGGAGGCCGACTAAAATGATCAAGGGTCTGGAGAACAAGCTCTATGAGGAGTGGCTTAAAGAGCTGGGCATGTTTAGCCTGAAGAAGAGAAGGCTGAGAGGAGACATGATAGCCATGTATAAATATGTGAGAGGAATTCATAGGGAGCAGGGAGCAGGCTTGTTTTGTGCTGCCCTGGAGACTTGGATGCGGAACAATGGCTTCAAACTACAAGAAAGGAGATTCCATCTGAACATTAGGAAGAACTTTCTGACTGTGAGAGCCGTTCAGCAGTGGAACTCTCTGCCCCAGAGTGTGGTGGAGGCTCCTTCTTTGAAAGCTTTTAAACAGAGGCTGGATGACCCTCTGTCGGGGGTGCTTTGAATGCAATTTTCCTGCTTCTTGGCAGGGGATAATAATAATAATAATAATAATAATAATAATAATAATAATAATAATAATAATATACCCCGCTGCTATCTCTCCAAGGGACTCGATGTGGCTCACATGAGGCCGAGCCCACAATACATCAGCAAAAAACAACAACAACAGTAATACAAAACAATAAAATAAAATTCATAAACAAAAAATAGGCAGTAAACATCAACAATAACACAATAACATTTAAAAACTGATGGCTGGGCCAAATGTAGTAATTAAAATTGTAAAAAAAAAATAATGCTGGGCAAGACCAGGTGAAATATAACTAGGATAGAATTTCGGAAAAGAATGGTGCTTACAGACAGTTCTAGATCTATATAAATAAAAATGTAATGTTCGTTTGTGCTACCATCAGAACTCTAAAACCACTGGGGGAATTGACACCAAATTTGGATACAAGACACCTAACAGTCCAATTTATGTCCTCCACTCAAAAAAACCCCCAAAGAAACAGCAGAAACCCCAAAAATCCACACAAGGGAAGAGCAGCCATTACAGCACTGATATACTACTATATAATATAATGTTGCTACTATATAGTACTATATTAAATAGACTCATAGAATAGAGTTAGAAGGGACTCTATTATGGTATTGTGGGAGAACAGACAGGAAGGAAGGAGGGAAGGAAGGAGAGAAGGAAAGAAAGAGGTACCGAAAGAAGGAAAAAGAGAAAATAGGAAAGAAAAAGGAAAGGAAAGGCAGGAAAGAGATAAAGAAGGAAGGAAGGAGAAAAGGAAATAAAAGGGGAAAGAAGGAAGGAAACAGGAAGGGAAGAAAGGAGACAAAGAAGTAGAGAAGGGGAGGGAAGGAAGGAAAGAGAGAAGGAAGGATGAAACCAAAGAGCAAAAGAAGGAATGAAAGAAAGAGGTAGAGAAGGAAGAAAGGAGAGAAAGGGGAAGAAAAGGGGGGAAGGAATAGATAGGCCACAGGAACGCGTGGCAGGGCACAGCTAGTCACTAATTAAGTTGGCCCATGAGATCTCTTCCAACTCTATGATTCTATTATTCTTTATCTTTTCTTATTGCCTTCCATTTTACCTGAGTTCATTCCTTCCAATTAGAATTTTCAGTGTCCTACTGTGTTTGTATCGTACTGTGCATTTAACTAGGAACAACACATTGCTGGTAACGGTGTGATTTAGATAGTTGACCTCATTTGTGAAAATTAGGTTAATTGACTCAGATCTTGAAACATTTGCCCAGCCCTCAGAACATAGCTGGAAATTTGCTGCTCAATAGTTTAGTATCAGCCTGAAATAAAATCTGTCTGGGTTGGTTGCATAGGTTGTAGCTATTTAACACCGAGCCGTTTAAAAATGTTGGAATCTAAAATCAGAGGCAACTGCTTCCAAAATAAGAGAGTAAAATGCCAGAACTGTGGTTTTCAATAGCTTGCTTCATATGGAAGGTTTCTTTGTTGCTATTATGTCCCTTTAAGTCAGTGGTTCTCAACCTGGGGGTCGGGACCCCTGAAGGGGTCACGAGGGGGTGTCAGAGGGGTCGCCAAAGATCATCACAGACAATATTTTCTGTTGGTCATGGGAGTTCTGTGTGGGAAGTTTGGCCTAATTCTATCATTGGTGGACTTCAGAATGCTCTTTGGTAGTAGGTGAACTATAAATCCCAGCAACTACAACTCCCAAATTTCAAGATCTATTTTCCCCAAACTTCACCATTGTTCACATTTGGGCATGTTGAATATTCGTGCCAAGTTTGATCCAGATCCATCATTGTTTGAGTCCACAGTGCTCTCTGGATGTAGGCGAACTACAACTCTAAAACCAAAGGTCAATGCCCACCAAACCCTTCCAGTATTTTCTGTTGGTCATGGGAGTTCTGTGTGCCAAGTTTGGTTCAAGTCCATTGTTGGTGTAGTTCAGAATGCTCTTTGAATGTAGGTGAACTATAAATCCCAGCAACTACAACTCCCAAATGACAAAATCAATCCTCCCATCCCAACCCCACCAGTATTCAAATTTGGGCATATTGGGTATTTGTGCCAAATTTGGTCCAGTGAATGAGAATACATCCTGCATATCAGATATTTATATAACGATTCATAACAGTAGCAAAATTACAATTATGAAGTAGCAACGAAAATTATTTAATAGCTGGGGGTCACCACAACATGAGGAACTGTATTAAGGGGTCGTGGCATTAGGAACGTTGAGAACCACTGCTTTAAGTCATCACTAACTTAAAGTTGATATATTATCACACAGCAAAGGGCTGGTCTGGATGGTCCTTGTGGTCTCTTCCAGCTTGAATTCCAGATGGTGTTGGCTTACAATCTTTAGTAGCTATACCTAGAATAGCAATGGTGAGGAAGCCCACGAACTATAACAACAATTCTTTATTGATTAGTCAATTTTGACCATATCAAAACATGCAAAACATACACCCCACGAACTATATGTAGTCCTACTGTATCTAGAGGGTGTTGCAAGTCCCCACTGCAAATCAATAAATATATTTGCATATATAATTTTCCTAATGGGAGCTGCAGCCTCCCCAACCATTAATGGAATTGCTTACCATCACACAATGTCATCATATAATAACTCCAAACCAACTGCAATTCATCTGTAATTGATGTTTTTCAAAGAATACAGGGAACTCCTGTTTCTGGGCTGCAGAAAATACTTTGAATTTGTGTTTGAAGTGTTTTGACCTGTGCAATAAATCCAAAAGTGCTTTAATTGTGAGTCTGAGGATTGTGACATGTGTTGGGGCCATCATGTTGAACTGCTTCACTTTTCCATGGCAATAGTAACAATGACAATCAACAACATATTTTGAGGGGGGATACAACAAAGTTAAAACACCCAAATAAAATGGAATGCCATTTATTAAAATACACAATACAAAGAGTAAAATATAATACTAATGTAAATAATTCTAGTCATTTTATGTAGTTCTATTCAAACAAAAAGAGCACTGGCTGCAAAGGAATATTTGTCTCCTTTTGTTCCCCTTGCTTCCTTAAAAAAACTATTTTTTAACTCTCCATCCAGATATTTATAGGAATTTTCCCTCTTGGTAATGCATTGCTGGACTGTTTGCAAACTTCCCTTTGCTCTTTTGCAAAGGTAAAACCAATGTGTTGGAAAGAGATTGCTGAAAAACACAACTTGAGCTGGTTTGACAATGAGAAATCCCCCCTCTTTTTGTAGAATACACAAGCCATGGAAAGATTTCTAATTGTAATATGTGTTTTCCTTTTTATTATTATTGTGACAGAGTGGGATGACACAGAAGTAATTTGGATTGCCAGTTCAGATACTGAGGGCACTTCTAGACAGCACTGAAACCTGCACCAAAATGAGTTAAAGTGACCTGCCTCGGCAAAGTTTCTAGTCCCCATCTCCTTCCACAACCCTGGAATTTCTGTCCTGGGGTAGCTACATGCTATCCTGATTGAAATCGGGATAATTCCACCACCACCCCAAAAAAAACTTACTGAAAAGGTCTCTGGCCACCATAGATCTTCTCCTTGTGTCCTCATGATGAGAGAAAATGGCACCTGAGGAGATGGGAGAGGTGAGGACAAAAATCCTCCATGCCTCCTCCCCTGTCTCCTTACATGTCATTTTCTCATGCCACGAGAACATGAGGAGAAGCTCTGTGGTGGCCAGTGAGCTTTTCCAGTAAGTTTCAGGCAGTAAATTGGGGGTAGAATAGAAGTGGAATAACTGTGGAGACTCATCCCCAGGAAACGTGTGATGTGTCCTTGGAATGGTCCCCACAGGTCTAGCACCTCCTTAGACCGAAATCTTTCATAAAGATATAATGAGGTGCTTAATCAATGCAGAATAAATCAGGAAAACCTTGATTTACTCCACATTAACTTGCTTTTACCGGAGGTGTCATTTGGGCACCTCTGGTAAAACTGAGACAGGTCCCGCATTTTGGGCCTGTCTTGATAGGTCCTGAGAGGTATGCAATTTGTGCGGGAAGGCATCTTCCCAATGCCATCTTCTTTACTCCCATTCTATACAAGTGAATGAAGCCTAGGTGTCTTTCCATGTATGGAAGTCAGAAAGGTAGTGGTAGGGAGCGAAATAGATAAGCTCCTAGCAAAAGAATCTGAGTTGTCCTATTTATTTCTTTCAGGAATTTATATGCCACCTTTCTCCAGATGGACCCAAAGTGGCTCACAACAACAATAACAAACAATGTAACATAACCATTCATTAAATCAAGCATAAAACCATACATTAAAAGATGCTCCAGTGTCTACAGGAATCCGGAGGGGAGAGTGCAGATTTCATTTCTCTTAGGTCAGCAATATAACCTGAGCCAGCTTTTCCAGAATTGATCTTCATTCAAGCTAAATTGCCCAAATCAAGTAAAGTGGACCCATGACAAATTAGGCTGCCAAGCCAGGGATGGGTCTGCTAGCTATATCTCCACATGCACTCTCTTATGCTTCCGGCATTGCCAACAAAGTGTATGGGCAAATAGAAGCTTGGAACAAGGCATAACAACCCCCTTGCAAGCCAGATAAATCCTCACCTGTCACTTATGAGACATTGTTACAGTCTTATTTAACAGGTGGTTCTATTTGGGCCATTTCCCACTAATCTGGTAAGAACAAAGTGTATATATATACTTATCCTGTGCACATAAGAATATATGAATATCTATGAAAATTTTAAAAAACTGTAAGAATTCCCTATATAGTGAAGGTTCCTGTGGTGTCCCTTCTTCATCTTAAGATGTGCACTGAACATTTGGTGGGACCAAATAATCCATTCAGATTAATGTATCGTCGAAGGCTTTCATGACCGGAATCACTGAGGGCCAGGTCACAGTCCCTCAAACTGTTGGCGGGCCAGATTATAATTCGAAAAAAATACGAATGAATTCCTATGCACACTGCACATATCTTATTTATAGTGCAAAAACATTTAAAAACAATACAATAATTAAAATTAAGAACAATTTTAACAAATATAAATTTAATAATATTTCAATGGAAACTGTTGGCCTGATTTTGGCTGATGAGATAGGATTGTTGTTGTTATTGCGTGCTTTCAAGTAGTTTCATACTTAGGTTGACCCTGAGCAAGGGCCGGATAAATTACCTTGGAGGGCCGCATCCGGCCCCCGGACCTTAGTTTGAGAACCCCTGCTCTAGAACATGGCCATATAGCCCGAAAAAAACTACAACCACCCATTCAGATTACTTTGACATCTGAAGAATTGGACACAAAGAAGTCAGGTGACCAGGAATGTACTGCTCCACTTCTCATGGTCTCTGTAGAATTAATGCAGTTGGACACCACTTTAACTGCCATGGTTCAATGCTAGGGAAACATGGGAGTTAAAGTGGTGTCTAACTGCATTAATGCTACAGTGTACAGTGCACCCTTGAGTCCAAGGAACTGGGGACTGATATGGCAGTCAAGGACATACCTCCTTTCTTTGATGATCACCAAAGAGATATGGAGAGGTAGGTCCCAGTGTCCATTAAATAGACTGCAACTCCTTGGTGTCTTTGTTGATTGCAACCATTGTGACTGGCAGTACTCTTTGCTTTGGATGATCTTGACTTTGGGCTGGCTATGATTAAAGATTTACTTCTTGTTGGCTTCATGTATCCAGGATTACTGGCTTGGTGTAAGGACATCTAGACTAGTGATGACATTGCTATGGTTCCTCCCTTCATCTTGTTGGGCAGCCTGGACTGGTTTTGACTCTGTTGACTATCCTATAGCACTATGACATACTTAGGTGAAACTTAGGTGACTTGCTACGTAGCACACATGGCCCATCAGACTGCTATCAAAAGCAGTCTGGTCTTCTCCCACTGAATAATGGTCCAGTGATGTGGGGAAGGAAAGACAACAGGGGATGGAGAAATCTCGATTATCTATGAGGGTTGAATGAAAAGTAACTCCTCAACAGATGCGGCAGGTACTGACTTGTTCAGTAGACTCTCCTCTACAGTTCCATTTTGGTGGGAAGCCTTAGCATTGAATGGTTGTGTTGTTAAAGTGTGAAGTATGGAACCCTGCGCAGATGGTTGGTCAATGCGACTTAAGCAACGTGCAGTCATTGAATTCTTGACAGCAGAAGGTGTCACCCCAAAGGAGATTCATCAGAGAATGCAAGCTGTTTATGGGGATTGTGTTGATGTGAGTACTGTGTGTTGTTGGGTGAGTAAGTTTAAAGATGTTGGGGTGGGAACATCTGACTTGCGTGACAAACAAAGAGTTGGACATCCTGTGACAGCAACCACTGAGTTTCACAAGCAAAAGGTTGACAGATTGATTCAGGATGATCGTTGTATCACTCAGAGATAAATTTCAAGCATAATCGGCATTTTACAAGAACGTGTGGGTCACATTATTGCTTTGCTTGGCTATCAGAAGATCTGTGCACGATGGGTACCCAGGATGCTGACACCTGAAATGAAAGCGCACAGACTTGAAACTTCAGAGACTGGATCTCACCACCGTATTACATCCTTCATACAGTCCAGATTTAGCACTGTCTGACTTCCATCTGTTCCCAATAATGAAAGGAGATCTACAGGGACATCATTATGCTTCTGATGAAGATGTTGAGAGAACTGTGAGACGCTGGTTATGGAAACAGATTGTCAACTTCTTCCGTGACGGCTTCAGAAAACTTGTTCATCGTTGGCAGAAATGTATCCAATTGTCTGGTAATTATGTGTAAAAGTGAATAGTAGTTAAAGAGCGCATTCTAAGGATTATTTCTACGTTTGATTTATTAAAATATTCCCATCCAAACCCAAGTAACGAAGGTGGAGGCATTACTTTTCATTCAACCCTTGTAAATGTCTCAGATAATCAATTATTTTTTATTTTACTCATAAGGTCTTCCAATAGATGAAATCCAAAACATCTGAAGGTCCATATATGCCCCATCCTAGGTTGCCCATCTACTTTTGTGCTCTGACCCCATCCTTGGCTTGAGCTTTGTCCATCAAAGAATCAAAGAGTTGGAAGAGACCTCATGGACCATCCAGTCCAACCCCATTCTGCCAAGAAGCAGGAATATTGCATTCAAATCACCCCTGACAGATGGCCATCCAGCCTCTGTTTAAAAGCTTCCAAAGAAGGAGCCTCCACCACACTCCAGGGCAGAGAGTTCCACTGCTGAACGGCTCTCACAGTCAGGAAATTCTTCCTCATGTTCAGATGGAATCTCCTCTCTTGTAGTTTGAAGCCATTGTTCCACGTCCTAGTCTCCAAGGAAGCAGAAAACAAGCTTGCTCCCTCTTCCCTGTGGCTTCCTCTCACATATTTATACATGGCTATCATATCGCCTCTCAGCCTTCTCTTCTTCAGGCCTTTACATGGTCCATGACATATTATTCCCATGGAGAGGGATTGCTTGCCAGAAATGAAGTTTCCTCCTCTGTCATATACCACCTGGTTGCAATTGATGCGATGCATGCCTTGCCAAGAGCGTTGGTTTCAATTTTTCCCTACCCAGTGTCCCCCGCCCCTTTTCCAGGCAAAATAGTACAATCACCCTTGATGAATCTTATAGCTAACTGGTTGAACAAAATTGTTTTATATCTTTGCAAAGGAGATGTGAATGCCGGCTTTGCTTGCGAGAGATGAGAAAGCATCTGGCTGAATGTGCAATTTGGGGTTTTACATAAAGGGATTTAATTTGGGCTTCTTGTATTTCAGCACATTTGCTTTGATCCAGGGGTTTTGCGTGTTTCATGACTTTGAAGATTCGCTGACATAAAAAAAACTACAGTATTTTGGCTCCACTGAGACAGGTACATTTCTCACTCCTTTACATACACACCATGCACAAGTGTTCCCAAAACTGTATTGTAATGAAAGGGTTCCCCAATTTTCCTTAGAGAATGTGGTTTGCCCAGGTTTTCCCATTGAAGCCAAGGACCAGGCTTTTTGCCACCACAGCTTCAGAACTGATAGGATTAGGGTGCCCCTCAGAGAAAGATCCCTGCTACTGCTATCAATGTTTCTAGAGCACCTCTTCCAAAGTACATTGTGTTTTCCAAAAGCTCTCACACAATAAAAAGTGATACCCTGCTCCAACATTATTCGGTAAATATCGGAAACTTTTGCTTTCCTGAGCTAAAGTCCATCACTTTATTGTTCATTGAAATGGATAGCATTGGCAGAGAAGGCAAAGCAAGACCAGTTTTATCATAACAGAGAAGAGGGAGATGCTTTAGGCAGCAGACCTGGAAACACAGGGTACCTTCAGAGCTTGAACTATATTTCTCAAGAATAATGAACATAATGACCTTATAGGAATAATTACTATAATGGATGGATTTCAGAGCGTCATCTTACCAGCTGATCCCTAACCCATCTAAAACACAGACATGTGCTTTTCATCTCAAGAACAGACAAGCATCCCGAGCTCTGAGGATTACCTGGGAAGGAATCCCACTGGAGCATTGCAGCACACCCAAATACCTGGGAGTCATTCTGGACTGCGCTCTGGCACCTACAAGAAGCACTGCCTGAACATCAAGGCAGTTCTCTGACCTACAAGAAGCACTGCCTGAACATCAAGCAAAAAGTGGGTGCTAGAAACAATATCATACGAAAGCTGACTGGCACAACCTGGGGATCACAACCAGATACAGTGAAGACATCTGCCCTTGCGCTGTGCTACTCTGCTGCTGAGTATGCATGCCCAGTGTGGAACACATCTCACCACGCTAAAACAGTGGATGTGACTCTTAATGAGACATGCCACATTATCACGGGGTGTCTGCACCCTACACCACTGGAGAAATTACACTGTCTAGCCTGACATCCGCCGGGAAGAGGCAGCCAATAGTGAAAGGACCAAGGCAGAGACATGTCCAGCCCATCTCTTGTTTGGGTATCAGCCAGCACGTCAACGACTTAAATCAAGAAATAGTTTTCTAAGATCTACAGAGGCACTCACTGGAACACCTCAGCAAGCGAGAGTCCAAAAGTGGCAGGCTCAAACCCAGAACCTCGTGGTGCCAGAGCGCAGTCTGTTCAGCGGCTTCCAAGTCACCCAGTCTTCTGTGTGCCCAGGGGGGAGTCTCTCATTTCGTAGCAGCCATGACCAACAGAAAAAAATGTGTTTTCTGATGGTCTTTGACGACCCCTCTGACACCCCCTAGGTTGAGAAATGCTGCTCTAAAAGTATTATTTATAGACAATGGCTAATACCAAATGAGAGATCCCCCCCCCTCCGGGCACACAGAAGACTGGGTGACTTGGAAGGCACTGAACAGACTGTGCTCTGGCACCACCAAATGCACCACCAGATGCAAGAAATAGGGCTACAAAGTGGAATCCATGGCACGCGAGTGTGGAGAAGAGCAAACCACTGACCACCTGCTGCAATGCAACCTGAGCCCTGCCACATGCACAATGGAGGACTTCCTTGCGGCAACACCAGAGGCACTCCAAGAGGCCAGATACTGGTTGAAGGACATTTAATCAACTACCAAGCTTGCAAATTTTGCGTTTTGTCTGTCTGTCTGTTTGTTTGTTTGTTTTGTTCTGTTAGAAATGTAATACAATTGTCTGGTTGATACTGACATGATAAATAAATAAATAAATAAATAAATCTTACCATGTTCAGTTATGTTTTGATGCATCATATCTTTATATTCATTCTTCCTAAAAGTATATTTCCATGCACTGGAAGAGCAGGGCCTATGCTTTCCAGGTTAGACTATTTTCCATAGATGCACCAGAAGATTTGCATCATAGCTAGGCAAAGTACAAGATCATTTTGTTCTCTTCCTCAGGTAAAAAAAATGCTTTGGATCAACGCTGTTTCAAAGATTTAGTTGACTGTGAATTTTGGACAATTTCTCTTTGCATTAAAAAAATAACTTGTTAAAATATGCATTTTTTTCCATTTAGAATGAAAGAACCTGAGATTCTGTTTTAAAAGTAAAATAAATATGAGAGACTCTAAAACAGTGTTTCTCAACCTTTATAATGCCACAACCCCTTAATATAGTTCGTAATGTTGTGGTGACCCCCAACCATAAAATTATTTTCGTTAGTACTTTACAACTGTAATTTTGATACAGTTATGAATCGTAATGCAACTATCTAATAGGCAGGATGTAATGCACAAATACCCAATACACCCAAATTTGAATACTGATGGGGTTGGGGGGGGGGGGGTATATTGATTTTATCATTTGGGAGTTGCAGTTGCTGGGATTTATAGTTCACCTACAATCTACAAGTATTCTGAACTTCACCATCAATGGAAGTGAACCAAACATGGCACACAGAACTCCCATAACCAACAAAAACAATACTGGAAGAGTTTGGTAGGCATTGACATTGAGTTTTGGAGTTATAGTTCACCTATATCCAGAAAGCATTGTGGACTCAAACAGTGATGAATCTGGACTAAACTTGGTATGATTACTCAATATACCCAAATGTGAACACTGGTGGAGTGTGGGGAAAACAGACCTTGACATTTGGGAGTTGTAATTGCTGGGATTGATAGTTCAAAAAATCAAAGAGCATTCTGAACTCCAGCAATGATGGAATTGAACCAAACCTGGCACACAGAACTCCCATGGCCAACAGAAAATACTGGAAGGGTTTAGCGAGCATTGGCCTTGAGTTTTGGAGTCGTAGTTCACCTACTTCCAGAGAGCACTGTGGACACAAACAATGATGGATCTGTACCAAACTTGGCATGAATACTCAATATACCCAAATGTGAACAACGGTGGAGTGTGGGGAAAACAGACCTTGACATTTGGGAGTTGTAGTTTTTGGGATTTATAGTTCACCTACGATCAAAGAGTAATCTGAACCCCACCAATGATAGAATTGGGCCAAACGTCCCACAGAGAACACCCATGACCAACAGAAAATAATGTGTATTGTCAAAGGCTTTCATGGCTGGAATCACTGGGTTGTTGTAGGTTTTTTCGGGCTATATGGCCATGTTCTAAAGGCATTTTCTCCTGACGTTTCGCCTGCATCTATGGCAAGCATCCTCAGAGGTAGTGAGGTCTGTTGGAAGTGGGAAAATGGGTTTATATATCTGTGGAATGACCTGGGTGGGCCAAAGGACATTTGTCTGCTAGGTGTGAATGTTTCAACTGACCACCTTGATTAGCATTTGATGGCTTGGCAGCCATAGCAGAGCACCTGATGAACCAACCTGGACACAGCATATTATTTGAGAACACAGAAATGCTGGACCACTCTCACAGCCACCATGTCAGACTACACAGAGAAACCATTGAAATTCACAAGCATGTGGACAATTTCAACAGAAAGGAAGAAACCATGAAAATGAACAAAATCTGGCTACCAGTTTTTAAAAAACTCAAAAATTACAACAGCAAAACAACAGAGAGTAAACAATCAGGCACATCAAATCACCTCTCAACAAAAGATTCCCCCAGGGACTTCCAAGCCATTTAATGCTAATCAAGGTTGGACTGGATGGGGGGGTTGGACTGGATGGCCCATGAGGTCTCTTCCAACTCTTTGATTCTATGATTCTATGATAAGGTGGTCAGTTGAAACATTCACACCTAGCTCCAGCAGACAAGAGTCCTTTGTCCCACCCTGGTCATTCCACAGATTTATAAACCCATTTTCCTATTTCCAACAGATCTCACTACCTCTGAGGATGCTTGCCATAGATGCAGGTGAAACGTCAGGTGAAAATGCCTCTAGAACATGGCCATATAGCCCGGAAAAACCTACAACCCAGAAAATAATGTGTTTTCTGATGGTTTTTGACGACCCCTCTGACACCCCCTTGCAACACCCCCAGGGGTCCCAAGGGGGTGTCAGAGGGGTCATCAAAGACCATCAGAAAACACATTATTTTCTGGGTTGTAGGTTTCTCAACCCCCAGGTTGAGAAATGCTGCTATAAAAGTATTATTTGTAGACACCAAACAATGCAAAGCCTCCGATAAAGGTGAAAACACCTAGGAAATGCACCTGAGTGAAAAAAAAGTCACACGGATCCCCAAAATAAGGGTTTTTGAGAGTTATATCTTTTCAGGAAGGATTATCTGGTTCCATCTGGATCCAACACATTGCTCTCACAAGGGAAAATAATGAGAGGGAGAATTTCTCTTATTCTTTATAGCCTTCATTGAAATCTAGTGGGTTGAATTCTGTTATTTTTCACTTAATGAAGGGAACTTTTAAAAACCAGGCCTCCTCTTTGCCGAGTGGTGAAATTGCAGAGGAGCAAAGGTGAAGCCGGGTTTGATCTTGGTCACCAGGAGCCATTTGAAGACAGCCAGTAAAGCCTGGCTCAGATTAAAAACACACTCACTGGTTCAGAGAGATAGAGACAGAAAGGGAGAGAGATGTGGGGAAGAGAGAGAGAGAGAGAGCTAGTTAGAGAGAGTGCACACAAGACAGCTCTGTGTCTCTGGTGGGGCTTTTCTTCTCTCCTGCCCTGTAACCATACACTTGCTCACTGACAGTGACTCACAGATGTTCTGTACTGCACACACAGCCTGCAGGATTCATTCAAACGAAACTCCTCAATGCATCTCCTTTTGCTAGAAGGTTGAGCCTTCTCCTGATCACCCGCATACCAACCCGTGCTTTGAAACACAGGTTAAAAGTGGATGCTAAACAAAAGGATTCCTGCTGCTCCCCTTTCCTATTGTTGTCGTTCCATGAATGGATTCTTTCCACAGGCCCCATTGTCCCCTCTCTAGCACTTGTTAAACCATGCTCTGCCTCCTGGTAAGTACAGATATCAAGAACTGCAAAGCAGCCATTCTGTTCATCAGTTGTGAAAAGAGAAAATACTGACACCTCCTGATTGATATTTGCGTATTTCTGGCTTATCTCTTCCTTTCGCTCCCTAAATACTGCAGTTTTAGTGAACTGACTAATTGTCTTGTGCCCTTAACCAAGTGCCAGGAAATAAAGAAGGACCGCATTGATGACAAATGAATGTAGTTAATAATGTAGTGTTCTATCCCGACCCTTGATTTTTATTTTAAACTAGCTGTACCCACCAAATGTTGCTGTGGCCAACTTTCCCTTCCTCTTTCTCTCCTCCCTTCCCTCTTTCCTTCCTTTCCTCTCATCTTTCTTCCGGTGGTGCAGTGGGTTAAAGCACTGTGCCGGCAGGACTGAAGATCAAAAGGTCGCAGGTTCGAATCCAGGGAGAGGCGGATGAGCTCCCTCTATTAGCTCCAGCTCCTCATGCAGGGACATGAGAGAAGCCTCCCACAAGGATGATAAAACATCAAAAATCATCCAGGCGTCCCCTGGGCAACGTCCTTGCAGACGGCCAATTCTCTCACAACAGGATCGGTTCCTGACACAGCAAAAAAAAAAAAAAATCTTTCTTCCATTTCTGTTTCTTTCCTCCCTTTCTTTGCTCCTTAGTTACTTCCTTCCTTCCTTCCTTCCTTCCTTCCTTCCTTCCTTCCTTCCTTCCTTCCCTATCTTTCGTTCCTTCTCTCCTTCCTTCCCTCTCTTTTTCCTTTCACTTTTCTATTTCCTTCTCTCCTTCCTTGCTTCTTTCTTTCTTTCCTTCTTTCCCTCCCTCCTTTTCTCCTTCCTTCCTTCCCTCTTTCCCTCCTTCTCTCGTTACTTCTTGACTGTCCCTTCCATTTAATATTGTATTTATATCTTACATAGAAAGAAGGAAAGGAAGAAGGAAGGAGGGAGGGACAGGAAGGAAGGAAAAATGAAGGGAGGGAAAGAAGGGAAGGAAGGAAAAGAAAGTAGGAGGGAGAGGAAGGGAGGAAGGGAGGAAGGAGAAGGAAGGAGGAAAAGAAAGGAGGGGTGAAGAAAGGAGGGAGGGAAGGAAATGAATGGGGAAATTAAGAAAGGGAAAGAAGAAGGAAAGGGAGGGAGGGAGGGAGGAAAAGAAGGAAAGGAAAAAGAAAGGAGGGACAGGAAGGAAGGGAAGGAGGGAAAGAAGGAAAGAAGAAAAGGAAAGAAAGGAAAGGGAGGAAAGAAGGGAAGGGAGGGAGAGAAGGAAGGTCCTTCATTCAAGCACCGTGGACCGTCCTCGCCTCCTCCCCCTCCCCCTCCCTTCCTTCTTCCTTGCGTGGAGCACTCGGTTGCTGCTGCTGGCACTTTCCAGCAGGGAAAGGAGGAGGAGACTGCTCTCCTGACATAGGAAGGGAAGAGAAGGGGCTGCATGCAGCAAGCCTCCACCTCCACTCGCTTGTGTGTGTGTGTGTGTGGCTGTGCATGTGCGCCTGGCTTTAACTGCCAGCTGTTTCCCCGTGAGGAGGAGGAGGGGGCGTGGCCATGGGTCTCGGTAGACATCCAGTTTCTCCTTTGTGGACATGCAGTTTAGAAGTCCTTTCTGCTTTTTGTTTTCATTGGGGTTTTTTTGAGTGGAGAACATACATTGGGTTGTTATGGACATAGTGTCCAAATTTGGTGTCAATTGCCCCAGTGGTTTCTGAGTTCTGTGAATAGCACAAACGAACATTACATTTTTATTTATATAGACTAGCTTTTTTGCTTTTATTATGCGTATAGATAGATCCTTTATTTTCCATCTTCATTGCAATGATACTTCATATTGTTGACTGGGGGCTTCCCACCGGAGTGGAAATCATCTATCGGACAGATGGCAAGCTATTTAACCTCAGCAGACTGAAAGCCAAAACCAAGGTTACAACAGCATCTGTTACAGAACTCCAGTATGCTGATGACAATGTTGTCTGTGCGCATTCAGAAGAAGACCTACAAGCCATTCTAAACACCTTTGCAGAAGCATATGAAAAGCGTGGCCTGTCATTGAACATCGAGAAAACCAAAGTGATGTTCCAGCGGTCACCAGCCAATCCCTCTTCAATACCAGAAATACAGCTGTATTTCTGTATTATGGTGTAACATTAGAAAAAGCTGACCATTTTCACTACCTTGACAGCCACCTCTCCACCAAAGTAAACATTCACACCGAAATACAACACCGCCTGAGCTCTGCGAGTGCAGCATTTTCTTGAATGAAGCAGAAGGTGTTTGAGGATCAGGACATCCGCAGGGATACCAAGGTGCTTGTTTATAAAGCTATTAGCTGCCCCTTGCGTTGCTGTGGCCAAGTCTGGTAATCTGGAAAATAAAGTAATGGGAAAGTGTTGATTTCTAATATATGTAATTTCTTTATGCTTGTGGGAAACAGTATTTCATGTTTTTTCTTTGTCAGTGTTGATGTGGAGAGTGTCTGGTTTTCCTACTCTGGAATATGCAACATATAATTGCCCTTCTTTAGGGGTCCTTTTCAAATCTATGATACTATATCTGTGTCTGTGTGTGTGAATCATATTTATGACTGGATGGCTGGAGCCCCCGGTGGCGCAGTGGGTTAAACCCCTGTGCCGGCAGGACTGAAGACCAACAGGTCGCAGGTTCGAATCCGGGGAGAGGCGGATGAGCTCCCTCTATCAGCTCCAGCTCCTCATGTGGGGACATGAGAGAAGCCTCCCACAAGGATGATAAAAACATCAAAATCATCCAGGCATCCCCTGGGCAATGTCCTTGCAGGTGGCCAATTCTCTCACACCAGAAGCAACTTGCAATTTCTCAAGTCACTCCTGACAGGACAAAAAAAACAGGATGGCTCATTGTCAGGAGGGTTTTCATTACATTTTCCTGCCCTGGTGAAGAGAGTTGGACTGGGTGGCCTTATTTTCTGCTGGTCATGGGGGTTCTGTGTGGGAAGTTTGCCCCAATTCTGTTTTTGGTGGGGTTCAGAATGCTCTTTGATTGTAGGTGAACTATAAATCCCAGCAACTACAAATCTCAAATGTCAAAGTCTATTTTCCCCAAACTCCATCTGTGTTCATATTTGGGCAAATGCAATATTTGTGCCAAGTTTTGTCCAGATCCATCATTGTTTGAGTCCAGAGTGCTCTCTGGATGTAGGTGAACTACAGCTCCCAAACTCAAAGTCAATATCCATCATCTAGTGTTTTCTATTGGTCATAGGAGACCTGTGTGCCATATTTGGTTCAATTCCATTGTTGGTGGAGTTCAGAATGCTCTTTGATTGTAAGTGAACTATAAATCCCAGCAACTACAACTCCCAAATGACAAAATCAAAAAATTTTGAGTGAAGGACATACATTGGATTGTTAGATGTATTGTGTCCAAATTTGGTGTCAATTCGTACTGTGGTTTTTGAGTTATGTTAATTCCACAAATGAACATTAAATTTTTATTTATATAGATTATATAGAATTTGAAGAGGCATGAATGGAGGGCGAAAGAGAGGAAGATGCATCAAGCCAACCCGACCGGGACCGCCTTTCACCTGGAAACCAATGCCCTCACTGCGGGAGAAGATGCAGATCAAGAATAGGGCTCCAGAGTCACCTACGGACACACCGCCAGCACACTAATCCTGGAGGACTATCCTATTCGGACAAGGGATTGCCTAAGTAAGATAGATACTGTATTTGAAAGCATAATATCCTGTTTCCTTTGTTGCCAGGTAGAAGAAAGGAAGAGCCGTGCTCTCCAAGGAATGTTTTAACTCTGTGTGTGCCCCTCCCCTCAAAAACTATATTCTTCAAGGACTTTAATGAAGTGTTAAAGATGTTTATCTTCAACTGCCAGAGCATTGTGTGGCTTTAAGATGTATTAGGCGAGTTTAAATTGGGAGCATCCAACTGGTGGTTTAAATCCCCAGATTTCATTGCTAGTGTAAACCCAGCCACTTTGGCATTCTGCTTTCTTTTATCACATTAGCTTTGCCTTATGTTGTTTGTCAATTGTAGGCAGTGTAAACACAGAGGGAAAGAACTGCAAACAGTTGTGTTGCGATTCATCTTGGGTTAATCAGCTTGAAAATAATATCGATTTTCATCTCATCAAACGTGATGGTTTATGACTGCCCATATGGTGACTTTCGTTTGGAGTGAGTGATGTGGAATCGTTCAGGACTTTAAAGAGCGGGAAGGAAGAAGTCAACCCATATTTTCACCCATCACAGATGACGTTAGATCTCTATCTTTAGATAAAAGGTTTCCCATCCGTTTTGATGACTATGAAGCATAATAGCCCAGAAACCTAAGAGCTACATTTCATCTTTGCATAAGATATTAAGAAAACAACATAAAGTGGGGGGAAATCTGTCTAGAATTTTACCCAGGCTTTAAAAAGAGATGGCTGTGAACTGAAAAGAATTGGATTGTGATGCAGATCAGAGGTAAACATGTTGCATTGCACCTTGATGATGAAGGGGGCAGCCATATAGACTCTACTTATCAGTCTTCCAAGGTTTAAATTAGATATAAGAGCGAGAAACATGTATGTCTGAAGGGAAAAGGTCCGCAAGGCTAAAGCAAAAAACGAGCTCAGACTTGCCAGGGACATTAAAAACAATAAAAAGGGCTTCTATTCTTATGTCAGTAGAAAAAGGAAAAACAAGGAGGCGATAGGACCTCTTCGTGGAGAAGATGGGGCAATGCTGACAGGGGATAGGGAAAAGGCAGAACTACTTAATGCCTTCTTTGCCTCGGTCTTCTCACAAAAAGAGAGTCTTCAACCTCAGCAAGATGGAGTGGATGAGAGATTGGAGGACATCCAACCCCAAATTGGGAAAGAAGTCGTCCAGGAATACCTGGCCGCTCTTAATGAGTTCAAGTCCCCAGGGCCAGATCAACTACACCCCAGAGTATTGAAGGAACTAGCGGAAGTCATTTCGGAACCATTGGCAACCATCTTCGAGAGTTCTTGGAGAACGGGAGAAGTTCCAGCAGATTGGAGGAGGGCCAATGTGGTCCCAATCTTCAAGAAGGGAAAAAAGGATGACCCAAACAACTACCGTCCGGTCAGCCTCACGTCGATACCGGGCAAGATTCTGGAAAAGATTGTTAAGGAAGCGGTCTGCAAACAGTTAGAAACAAATGCAGTCATCGCTAATAGTCAACATGGATTTATCAAAAACAAGTCATGCCAGACTAATCTGATCTCTTTCTTCGATAGAGCTACAAGCTGGGTAGATGCGGGGAATGCCGTGGATGTAGCGTACCTGGTTTCAGTAAGGCCTTCGACAAGGTCCCCCACGACCTTCTGGCAAGGAAACTAGTCCAATGTGGGCTAGGCAAAACTACGGTGAGGTGGATCTGTAATTGGTTAAGTGGACGAACACAGAGAGTGCTCACTAATGCTTCCTCTTCATCTTGGAAAGAAGTGACAAGTGGAGTGCCGTAGGGTTCCGTCCTGGGCCCGGTCCTGTTCAACATCTTTATTAACGACTTAGATGAAGGGCTAGAAGGCATGATCATCAAGTTTGCAGACGACACCAAATTGGGAGGGATAGCCAATAGTCCAGAGGACAGGAGCAGAATTCAAAACGATCTTGACAGATTAGAGAGATGGGCCAAAACTAACAAAATGAAGTTCAACAGTGACAAATGCAAGATACTCCACTTTGGCAGAAAAAATGAAATGCAAAGATACAGAATTGGTGACGCCTGGCTCGAGAGCAGTACGTGTGAAAAAGATCTTGGAGTCCTCGTGGACAACAAGTTAAACATGAGCCAACAATGTGATGTGGTGGCAAAAAAAGCCAATGGGATTTTGGCCTGCATCAATAGGAGCATAGTGTCTAGATCTAGGGAAGTAATGCTACCCCTCTATTCTGCTTTGGTTAGACCACATCTGGAATATTGTGTCCAATTCTGGGCACCACAATTCAAGAGAGATATTAACAAGCTGGAATGTGTCCAGAGGAGGGCGACTAAAATGATCAAGGGTCTGGAGAACAAGCCCTATGAGGAGCGGCTTAAGGAGCTGGGCATGTTTAGCCTGAAGAAGAGAAGGCTGAGAGAAGATATGATAGCCATGTATAAATATGTGAGAGGAAGCCACAGGGAGGAGGGAGCAAGCTTGTTTTCTGCTTCCTTGGAGACTAGGACGCGGAACAATGGCTTCAAACTACAAGAGAGGAGATTCCATCTGAACATTAGGAAGAACTTCCTGACTGTGAGAGCCGTTCAGTAGTGGAACTCTCTGCCCGGGAGTGTGGTGGAGGATCCTTCTTTGGAAGTTTTTAAGCAGAGGCTGGATGGTCATCTGTCAGGGGTGATTTGAATGCAATATTCCTGCTTCTTGGCAGGGGGTTGGACTGGATGGCCCATGAGGTCTCTTCCAACTCTTTGATTCTATGATTCTATAAAGCTACAACTGTTCCAACAAGAGGGCATGAACCTATGATTTTAATAGCAAAGGATGCATATTAATCATTGGGTGCTGCTCAGTTCCATTTCAGTGATATGATGAGTCCATTTTTGGTCTTAGTATGAGGTTTAAAGGAAATGTCCATGGTGCTTAATCTCTTATGTGGATTGAGTTTCAGCATCAAGAACATTTACTTGCTTCCAGTCATTTAAATGGTAGATATTATTTGAAAAGACAAATTTATTATTAATTTATTTAAAACTTTTATACCCTGATCTTCCCAACCTCCATAGAGGGACTCAGACCGGCTAACAACCGAAAATCAATACACAAATACAACTAAAACATAATAACACCATACTTACTTACTTGGGCAATCCCTCGCTTTCCGAGGATGATTGTTTTCCAGTGTACTTGTGGGTCCGTATGTGGCTGTGGAGCCCTATTCTTGCTCTGCATCTTCTTCCGCAGTGAGGGCATTGGTTTCCAGGTGGAAGGCGGTCTCAGTCGGGGTTGGCTTGACACACCTTCCTCTTGGTACGCTTCTCCCTTTCACCCTCCATACGTGCCTCTTCAAATTCTGCAGCACTGCTGGCCACAGCTGACCTCCAGCTTGAGCGCTCACAGGCCAGGGCTTCCCAGTTCTCAGTGTCTATGCCAGAGTTTTTAAGATTTACTTTGAGCCCATCTTTAAATTTCTTTTCCTGCCCGCCAACATTCCATTTTCCATTCTTGAGTTCAGAGTAGAGCAACTGCTTTGGGAGATGGTGGTCAGGCATCCGGACAATGTGGCCGGTCCAGTGGAGTTGATAGCGGAGGACCATCACTTCAGTGCTGGTGGTCTTTGCTTCTTCCAGCATGCTGACATTTGTCCGCTTGTCTTCCGAAGAGATTTGCAGGATTTTCCAGAGGCAGCGCTGATAGAATCATTTCAGAAGTTGCATGTGACGTCTGTAGACAGTCCACGTCTCACAGGCATATAGTAGGGTTGGGAGGACAATAGCTTTATAAACAAGCAAGCACAATAAATAAATAAATTATATAAGTCTGCACTGACCATATAATGTAATTCAAACTGTATTAAATGCTTTGCTGCAAGGCCGCATCAGCAGAGGCGGCCCTATGTAATTTTCAACGGTAAGCAAATAGTATTTTGCCCCCCCCTCCCCCAACCAATCACTGATATATATTTTCTGTTAATCTTGGGAGTTCTGTGTGCCATATTTGGTTCAATTCCATCATTGGTGGAGTTCAGAATACTCTTTGATTGTAGGTGAACTATACATCCCAGTAACTACAACTCGAAGCCCCCGGTGGCTCACTGGTTAAACCCCTGTGCCAGCAGGACTGAAGACCGACAGGTCGCAGGTACGAATCCGTGGAGAGGCGGATGAGCTCCCTCTATCAGCTCCAGCTCCTCATGCGGAAACATGAGAGAAGCCTCCCACAAGGATGATAAAAGCATCAATTCATCCGGGTGTCCCCTGGGCAACGTCCTTGCAAACAGCCAATTCTCTCACACCAGAAGCGACTTGCAGTTTCTCAAGTCGCTCCTGACATGACAAAAAATCCCAAAAACTACAACTCGCATATGTCAAGGTCTATTTTCCCCCAAGAGCACCTAAAGAGCGCCCCTGGGCAAAATCAACTATTCTGCAAATGCTTACTTTGCGTAATGTGTTGAGCCGCCCCTGTGCATCAGACACTTTTTCTTCAGTCCTGAGATTTCCTTAATCACACTATAATCTTATTTATCTATCCACAAACACAATAGCAATAAATCCAACGAGCAATTCCGTATGTGCCATCCTACTAATTCTTTAGTGTGTCATTTATCCTCAAATGCACATCTACTCTTAATGTCTGTATTAATATTCTACTTGGGAATCAATATTCTCCCACACCATCCAGTGTGAGCCTATGAAATGTCAGAAGGTCACAGTTGGACTGATGCAAGGAATTTGTGAGAGCCAAATGAGACCTACGTTTCCTCCAAGGAGCATAGGTCAGCTCCATCACCAGTGGATTCCAAAACTTTGAGCGATAAGCCAAGCACTTTTCTTTTTCCAAAAAAAGAAAAAAAACCCTCCCCTACAGCCCTCTGCATTGCTGAGGCAGATGTATGAAATTTAAAAACTCTCCCCAAGCACTTTCTGTAATAGACACGGGCACATCACTGCTAGCCAATTGTCTACTTAAGGAAGGAACTTTGCTTCAAGAAAGTATATGTCAGCAAAAAATCTGAAAGGAGCTTAGAATCCTGCCTTCGGAGCCTTGGGGTCCTGACACCGCAGTACTTTCTCTCTCCAGATCTACATACTCAACTAGATTTGCAGTAAGTCCACCTAATTGTGTGCTCTTGGATAGGTTTCTGAGTGAATATTTTATCCGAGACATCAAAGTGCAACGAAGTTCCTTGTTATTCATACAGTTATGACAGAGAAAGAAAAGGGAAACAACATTTGAAAGGGAGAGGAAAAGGTAACAGCTGGTGAGTTTGGCCAACGCATTAAGAAAGACTATTAACTTGGAGTATATTTGAGATGACAGGATTCCAGCAGGGTACGGGGAAATGAAGCCACTTCCAAAGTAAATCATGTCCCACCTGGCTTAGGTTTGAATCTTCTATTTGCAAATCTATATCAATAAAAATGTAATGTTCGTTTGTGGGATTAACAGAACTCAAAAACCACTGGACGAATTGACACCAAATTTGGACACAAGATACCTAACAACCCAATGTATGTCCTTCACTCAAAAAATTGATTTTGTCATTTGGGAGTTGTAGTTGCTGGGATGTATAGTTCACCTACAATCAAAGAGCATTCTGAACCCCACCAAGATGGAATTGAATCAAACTTGGCAAACAGTTCTCCCATGACTAACAGAAAACACTAGAAGGGTTTGGAGGGTTTTGACCTTGAATTTTGGAATTGTAGTTCACCTCCATCCAGAGAACACCGTGGACTCAAACTATGATGGAACTGGACCAAACTTGGCACGAATACTCCGTTTGCCAAAATATGAACACAGATGGAGTTTGCGGGAAATAGACTTTGACATTTGAGATTTGTAGTTACTGGGATTTATAGTTCACCTTCAATCAAAGAGCATTCTGAACCCCACCAACGACAGAATTGGGGGAAACTTCCCACACCAAACCCCCATGACCAACAGAAAATACTTGAGGCCATCCAGTCCAACTCCCTTCATCGGGGCAAGAAAATGTAATCAAAGCCCTCCTGACAAAGAGCCATCCAGCCATAGATATAGATAGATAGATATGATTCACACACAGAAAGACATATATAGTATCACAGATTTGAAAAGGACCCCTAAACAAGGACAATTTTATCTTTCACGTTCCAGAGTAGACCAACCAGACAATCTCTACATCAACACAAGCATAATTACATATATTAGAAACCAACACTTTCTCATTACTTTATTTTCCAGATCACCAGACTGGGCCACAGCAATGCATGGCAGGGGACAACTAGTATTCTATAATAGATGACAGGAGACATTTTCTTTTGAATAGGCGCAGGCCAAATGGAGATAGGAGCTTCTGAGCATAAGCAGAATCCTCTCCTATTTGATATCACATCAGCAAGATAGTAGGCGTAATAATTCCTTTCCAGCATAAGCAAATGATTGACTTTGTATTTCTAGGTGCAAAGATTACTTCAGATGCAGGCTACAGCCAGGAAAACAGAAGACGTTTACTTCTTGGGAGGAGAGCAATGACCAATCTCGATAAAATAGTGAAGAGTAGAGACATCACACTGGCAACAAAGATAAACATAGTTAAAGCAATGGTATTCCCCATAGTAACCTATGAATGTGAGAGCTGGACCATAAAAAGAAGGCTGAGCAAAGGAAGATAGATGCTTTTGAACTGTGGTGTTAGAGGAAAATTCTGAGAGTGCCTTGGACCACAAGAAGATCCAATCTGTCCATACTCCAGGAAATAATGCCTGGCTGCTCATTGGAGGGAAGGATATTAGAGGCAAAGATGAAGTACTTTGGCCACATCATGAGGAGACAGCAAAGCTTGGAGAAGATAATGATGCTGGGGAAAATAGAAGGGGAAAGGAAGAGGGGCCAACCAAGGGCAAGAAGGATGGATGGTATCCTTGAAGTGACTGGCTTGACCTTGAAGGAGCTGGGGGTGGCAATGGCCAACAGGGAGCTCTGGCATGGGCTGATCCATGAGGTCATGAAGAGTTGGAAGCGACTGAAAGACTAAACAACAACAAAAATAAGCAAATGTGACAGTGAGAAGACAAAATCATCCTCTCTGACATTTCACAGATTTTTTTTTCATGTCAGGAGTGACTTGAGAAACTCAAGTTGCTTTGCGTGTGAGAGAATTGGCTGTCTGCAAGGATGTTGCCCAGGGGATGCCTAGATGTTTTGATGTTTTACCATCCTTGTGGGAGGCTTCTCTCATGTCCCTGCATGGGGAGCTGGAGCTGACAGAGGGAGCTCATCTATGCTCTCTCCGGATTCGAACCTCCAACCTGTTGGTCTTCAGTCCTGCCAGCACAAGGGTTTAACCCATTGCACCACCGGAAGCTCCATATCACAGATGAAAATCAGAACACGAATGGCCAAACACAATCAGACTGTGGTTAAAGTGGGAAAAGTTATTAATGAAAAACAACAGGCAATGTGCTGGTACGGTTGTATCAGGAGGTCTAGCTTCTTTTCCTTTCTATTGAGTGTTTGCATGGATTCCAAAGTTCCATGCATTTTGCAATAAGGTGGCTTCCCTTGGTTTGCAATCATAGGGCCAATGACACATCAATTATCATTATGTTCTTTAGTTCCGCCCCTTTTTCTGGGTTAAGGAGGGAAAAAGGGGACCTCTAGTTCAGTTCACACAGAGAAGCCTTTCGTACAGGATGTGAATCAGTTCCACCTGTAGAAAGCTTCGTCTTTTACAGCTTTGCTGGGGGGATCCAGTCCCACAGCTCTACAGAGATACACAGCATAGCCTTTGTTCGGGAATTTAGTTCCACAACTCTACAGCCAGCCTTCGCTGGGAATTGAAAGCTTTCTTTCCTCTTGGAAATCTACTAAAGGACTCTGTTTGGTAAGGACCACTCGTGGCAGCCATAAAGCAATCTGGACCGGGTGTAGGGGCCCACACCAGCCGAACTTGTCAGATTGCCCGGGGGGGGGGGGGTGTCAAGGATTTCCCTTGTAGAAGGAAGAAAGTTTATGAAGAAAGTGCCTGTCCCTTGTGGACAAGATTTAAACAAGCCACCAGTTGATTCAAAGCCTTGAAGTATTTGTTTGATTTATTGAAGATTTAAGCAACAATAAAATCTTTGTTGAACTTTCTAAGTCTTTAAAAGAACTTTGTGTGGGGAAATCCGAAAGGCCTCTCAGCCGAGGCACCCCCAGCGTCCTGTTGGGCATTCAGAAAACACGTCCTGTCTACAGACTCTTTCACAGGCCCAGTGCGTGACAGCACAGGCAAGCTTGGAGGGGCTATGTCAGTTTGCTTTTCCCTAAGCCTATGAGGAAGGAAAGTTTCCATCTTTCCTGGGTATAAAGTACTTGTGCATTTGAATTCAGTTTACAGCTGAAGACAAATGGTAGCCATGGGAGGAGGAAAAAAACTAGGAGATTTTAAAACAGTTGAAAAAGTGGAAAGGTGAAGTAATTTTAGAATTATAGAGTTGCAAGCAACCACATGGGCTATCCAGTCCAGCCTCATTCTGCCATACTGGAATACACAACCAAAACACTAATACAGATAGCCATATCCAGCCTATTTCAAAACCTGTAAAGCAGGGGACTTCACCACACTCCAAAACAGCCTATTCCACTACTGAATGACTCTTATCCTCAGGACATTCTTCCTAATGTTTAGATGGAATCACTTTTCCTGTAGTTTGAATCCATTGCTCCATGTCCTGGTCTTGAGAGCAGCAGAAAGCAAAGCTTGCTCCATCTAAAATGTAACATTCTTTTAAATATTTAAACATGACTGTCATGTCACCTCTTATCTTCTCCTTTCCCAGGCTAAACATAGCTCCCTAAGCTACTCATCCTAGGAATCCATTGTTTCCAGTTCCTTGACCATCCTCTGGACAGATTCCAGAGGATGCACCCCTGGGTTATATTCTCCCAGAAATATGGTGTTAGCAGCTTGGGACAAAGGCTTCTCCAAGCATCAGCCCAGATAGATGTGATGGTCAGGAGTGCTTACTAACAGTTTTGGCTGATACACAGCTGCACTTGAAGATGGTAGTGCATGCACTGGTAGCCTCAAGGTTGAACTTTCATTGGGTTACCTTAGTACCAAGTTTGGAAACTCCAGCTGGTTCAAAATATGGCAGCCTTTTGGGTTAGGTTGAGCAACAGTAGAATCATAGAATCATAGAATCAAAGAGTTGGAAGAGACCTCATGGGCCATCCAGTCCAACCCCCTGCCAAGAAGCAGGAATATTGCATTCAAATCACCCCTGACAAATGGCCATCCAGCCTCTGCTTAAATGCTTCCAAAGAAGGAGCCTCCACCATACTCCGGGGCAGAGAGTTCCACTGCTGAACAGCTCTCACAGTCAGGAAGTTCTTCCTCATGATCCAGTAGACATTATCTTGTCCACATTTTACTAACTTCATTGCAATAACAACATGGGAGACCTTTTTGAAGGCCTTACTGAAATCAAGATATGCAACATTAGCAATATTCTCTTAATTGACCAAGCATTTAACTACACACATACAAAGCTTTAGGTTGTCATTACTTATTTTTCAGAAACCTATGTTGACTTTTAGTAATCACAGCATTACTTTCTTACTCTGCCAAATCAGGACAACGGCAAGGTATATTTTTATTTCTACACATGAAACAGCTGCTATTGGGACAGCTGGAGGGTATGCAAAATTAATTATGATATTCTAACTGGAAAAAAAGGAGACAAGAGTATTGATGGAAATGTAATTCTTCATTAGTATGAATTAGTAGGGATGGGAACATTGGTGCCTTCTTCCAGACATTTTAAGTGACAACTCTCATAATGTCTTACCATTGTCCATGTTATCCAAAGATTATATGGGATTCCAAAACTGTATGCATATAGTTTATAGTGGAGAGAAAGAGGTCTGGGGTGGTGGGGAGGCTTTGAAGCTTTTTGCAAAAGAGAGGATGCTGTTGTACTTTTATTGGTCTGCATGGTGCTGTTTTTATGATTTTATGTTTTATTGTGATATAGTTTTATTTGGTTTTGTTTTGCATTGTTTTTCACTCTGTGGTCTCTGCGATTGTCCCTTTGTAAGCCACCCGAGTCCCTTCAGGGAGATGGAGGTGGGGTATAAAAATAAAGTTATTATTACTATTACTATTATTATTATTATTATTATTATTGCATTTCATTCTGGCTTGTTGCCCTTGGAAAACGATAAATCCCTAACTTTTTATATATTTTATTATGGCATAAACACAAATCAGCAAACCATATTCCAAGTGTTACAAGCATAAATCCCGAATAATTCAATAAATATCAATGGCATTATGGTAGTTTAAAGGTAAAGGTAGTCCCCTGACATTACGTCCAGTCATGTCTGACTCTGGGGTGTGGTGCTCATCTCCATTTCTAAGCCGAAGAGCCAGCATTGTCCGTAGACACCTCCAAGGTCATGTGGCCGGCATGACTGCATGGAGCGCCGTTACCTTCCCGCCGGAGCGGTACCTATTGATCTACTCACATTTGCATGTTTTCGAACTGCTAGGTTGGCAGAAGCTAGGGCTGACAGCGGAAGCTCACGCCGCTCCCCGGAATTGAACCTGCGACCTTTCGATCAACAAGCTCAGCAGCTCAGTGCTTTAACCCACTGCGCCACCGGGGGCTCCTATGGTAGTTTTTACTGCTGTAAATTATACTTATAATTATATAAGTATAATTATACTTTGCTGTAAATTATACTTATATGTTGCATGTTCTAGAATAGGCAAACCAGACAATTTTCACATCAACACTGACAAAAGAAACATTGAGAAATACTTTTAACAAAGAAGCATCAAAACATTACATATATTCGAAACCAACACTTTCTCATTACTTTATTTTCCAGCTCACGAGACTGGGCCACAGCAACGGGTGGCCGGGGATAGCTAGTTATTTCTAAAAAAGAGACCTACAAGCTGAACAGTTTATCTAAAGTATGCCTTGTAGGGTTTTTGTTTGTTTGTTTCTTTAGTCACTCTATACAGCAGTCAAATTTCCAGATAAACATTTTGGCCAATCTGTGAGCCAGCTGTAGGAAACTTATGTCAGCCCTCCATTCCTTCAAGCCCATAAATCTACTGATGCTATGGATCCCTGATGCTATGGAGCTAAGGTTCACAGCCTTCACACACAGCCTCAGTCATGAAGGAACTACTTTCTCATGATCTGATTCCAATAGCTAGAGGCTATCTGTGAGTGATGCCATCACTTGGGTAAAACAGATTGTGTGGGAAGTTGGGAAAGAAAATACATCTGCATTAATGGAGATCTTTTATGCATTTATTCAATTAGTATTTGCAAAACTAGGAACAGAAAAATGTACAGTCAGCCCTCTGTATCCATGGATTTGGCATTCAAAATCCCCCTAATTACAGTTTGAAAATATTTTCTTAAACTCAAAAAGCAAACCATTTTACAATGCTGTTGTCTATACTTCAATAGATCAAAATCCGATGCTCCTGGTTTCTTTTTAATGGGTAGAAGGGGAAAGATATATACAGAGGTCCCTTGATACTAGACTTGTGCACATAATTCTTCTGTTTCCTCCATTTCCTTTGGTACTTCGGGAGCCTGTAATGGTAAGGGCCCTCCCAATACAAAAACCCGCTGGCAGTGAAAGCAAGCAGGAGCTAATCTCGGCTTCTCTTCTGTATTTCAGCATCACAGCTTAATCTATTTTATGACTCATCCTGCAAACTAAAAGAAAACCCTAATTCCTTGAAAATGACGACCAGTTACTTCTTCTCTTCCAGGAGGTCATCACTCTGCCTTACCTGGAAGTGGGAAGCCTCCTTAAAATGCTTTGGAAAGAGTGTGTGGCTGGCTGCTGCATAGTTCAGGGCTGAAAGAGAAAGCGCTCATGTGCCTGCCTGCAGGGCCTCTCCTCTAGAGTAGATAGTATTAAGAACTGGAAGCCTCCTTAAGGTTTGTGTGCCTGCTTGCAGCCGAGCACCTCTCCTCTAGAGTAGAAAAAAAAAAGCTTTAAGAACAAGAAACCTCCTTAAAGTGTATACAACTGTCGGCAGCTGAGTGCCTCTCCTCTAGAGTAGAACAAGTAAGAAGCCTCCTTAAAGTGTGCACACCTGTCTACAATCAAAGAGACAGGTGTGCAGCAGCATGCCTCTCCTCTAGAGTAGAACAGGTAAGAAGCCTCCTTAAAGCACATATGTCTGCCTGCAACCAAGCACCTCTCCTCTAGAGTAAGAAACAGCTTTAAGAACTTGCCTCCTTTAAATGGCTTGGAAAGTGAACACACCTGTCTGCAGCTGCATTCCTCTCCTCTAGAGTAGAACAGGTAAGAAGCCTCCTTAAAATGTGCACACCTGTCTGTAGTTGCGTGCCTCTCCTCTAGAGTAGAACAGGTAAATACCCTCCTTAAAGTGTGCACACCTGTCTGCAGCTGAGTGCCTCTCCTCTAGAGTAGAACAGGTAAGAAGCCTCCTTAAAGTGTGCGCACCTGTCTGCAGCTGAGTGCCTCTTCTCTAGAGTAGAACAGGTAAGAAACCTCCTTAAAGTGTGCACACCTGTCTGTAGCTGCGTGCCTCTCCTCTAGAGTAGAGCAGGTAAAAATCCTCAAAGTGTGCACACCTGTCTGCAGCTGCGTGCCTCTCCTCTAGAGTAGAACAGGTAAGAAGCCTCCTTAAAGTGTGCATACCTGTCTGCAGCTGAGTGCCTCTCCTCTAGAGTAGAATGGGTAAGAAGCCTCCTTAAAGTGTGCACACCTGTCTGCAGTTGAGTGCCTCTAGAGTAGAACAGGTAAGAAGCCTCCTTAAAGCACATGTGTCTGCCTGCAACCAAGTGCCTCTCCTCTAGAGTAAGAAGCAGCTTTAAGAACTTGCCTCATTTAAATGACTTGGAAAGTGTGTGTGTGTGGTGTGCAGTTCTGGGAGAGAAAGCATATGTGCCTGTCTGCAACACCTCTCCTGTAGAGTAGAAAAAGCTTAAATGCCTATAATGATGGGAAGGGGAGCCTGGAAAGCCACACACACCCCTCCCCAATAATGGGCAGATAGAAAATGGATCTTTCAGCACCCCAGAGTGAAAACAGATACCTTCGCTTCTAAAATCAGGAGGCTCTCAAAAATGGATTGGGGCCCCCACCGAAAGCCAGGACACTAAACAGTAGATTGTACAAGCCTACTTGATACCTGCTAGGGCTTGTTTCCAGGATGCCCATTTTATATAAAGCATTTTATATGTTGTTGTTGTTCATTCGTTCAGTCGTCTCCGAGTCTTCGTGACCTCATGGACCAGCCCACGCCAGAGCTCCCTGTCGGCCGTCACCACCCCCAGCTCCTTCAAGGTCAGTCCAGTCACTTCAAGGATGCTATCCATCCACCTTGCCCTTGGTCGGCCCCTCTTCCTTTTACCTTCCACTTTCCCCAGCATAATTGTCTTCTCTAGGCTTTGCTGTCTTCTCATTATGTGGCCAAAGTACTTCATCTTTGCCTCTAATATCCTTCCCTCCAGTGAGCAGTCAGGCTTTATTTCCTGAAGTATGGACTGGTTGGATCTTCTCGCAGTCCAAGGCACTCTCAGAACTTTCCTCCAACACCACAGTTCAAAAGCATCGATCTTCCTTCGCTCAGCCTTCCCTGAGGTCCAGCTCTCACATCCGTAGGTGACTACAGGGAATACCATGGCTTTGACTAGGCAGATCTTTGTTGCCAGTCTGATGTCTCTACTCTTTACTATTTTATCGAGACTGGACATTGCTCTCCTCCCAAGAAGGAAGCGTCTCTGATTTCCTGGCCACAGTCTGCATCTGCAGTCATCTTTGCACCTAGAAATACAAAGTCTGTCACGGCCTCCACATTTTCTCCCTCTATTTTCCAGTTGTCAATCATACTTGTTGCCATAATCTTGGTTTTTTTGATGTTTAGCTGCAACCCAGCTTTTGCGCTTTCTTCTTTCACCTAAAGCTTCCAATTCTACTATGCTATTGTGTAGAACGGGTCTTGAGCATCCATGACTACTGTGTTTTACTGCTGTAGCCCTTTTTGTCTGCTGGCAGAGAGAAAAAGAGGGAGAGTGGTGAAGGGGACCACAGTGAAGCTATTGGGAACGCAGAGAACAGAAATAGATTGAGAGCAGGGAAACTAATGCCATACTGGAACGGGAAAGGTTATTGGTGCCCCTCAATTGTCCTTCTGCCCATCCAACTAGTCTGGAGAGGCTTGGCAACAGAGGCCCTGGGTTGAAAATTATTGTCATGGTAAACGGCAGATCAGCGAGTAGGAAAACAAGACTTGAGTTCAATGGGGCATGTAGCTGAGAAAGCAGATATGCAAACACTAGAGGAGAAAAAGGAAATATACAGTCAGATTGGGGGGAAAATAAAGGAGAAAACAGAAAGTCAATGTAAGGGCAGCATCGTTTTAAAAATAAGGAAAATGGATCTAAAGGAGAGAAGTTAGAAAACATTAAAATCCCAAGGGCATTGGGTCTGGTCTGATATTGGAAGCTAAGAAGGATCTGATCTGGTTAGGTCTTGGAAGGGAAGCTACCAGGACATCCAGGGGCGGCTCGTACATTACACAAAGTAAGCGGTCGCAGTACACTTTTTTTTGCCAGGGGCGCAGAGGCACCTCTGTAAAAGCCCCTCGACCGCCGCTTGAGGAGCGCCCCCTCGGCTCACAACAGCCCTAGCAGTCCGGGGGAAGTCTCGGCAACCCATTACGCAAAGTAAGCATTTGCAGTATAGTTGATTTTACCCGGGGGCACTCTTGAGGCGCTCTTGGGGAAAAAATAGACCTTGACATATGCGAGTTGTAGTTACTGGGATGTATAGTCCACCTACAATCAAAGAGCATTCTGAACTCCACCAATGATGGAATTGAACCAAACTTGGCACACAGAACTCCCACGATGAACAGAAAAAATATATCAATGATTGGTTGGAAGGGGGCAAAATACTGTTTGCTTACCATTGAAAATTACATAGGGCCACCTCTGAGGACACCCCAGATGTAAACTAGTCCCACTCAAAAGGATGGTCTCTTGACTGGTCTTGGCTCCTTAACCACTGGTTTCCAGTCCCATTAAGGTTTTCTGGAAAGGAGGGAAGAAGGAAAGAGTTCTGGTCAATGGACACAAGTATGAGACTGGTCTGGCACATTGGAAAAATAAATACATGGGCTATATGGCCATGTTCTAGAAGAAGTATCTCCTGATGTTTTGCCTGCATCTATGGCAGGCATCCTCAGAGGTTGTGAGGTCTGTTGGAAACTAGGAAATTTGGGTTTATATATCTCTGGAATGATGTCCAGGATGGAAGAAAGAACTCTTGTCTGTTGGAGCTAGGTGTGAATGTTTCAGTTGGTCACCTTGATTAGCATTTGTTGTACTGCTCTTTTTACCAAGACCTTTGTAAACATTTTATAAATCCAGTTTTAGAAAATTTACCAGGGAGATCTGTAAGGTTTTATGTTGATTATCTTTGGCTGACCAAGACCCCAAAATTACTGCTAACGCTGCTAGCTTCTGTGCAGCAGCAATAGCTTGTTGGCGCAAGATGCTGCCACAGTCTTAGGGAGTTTTGGTGTTTACTTCAGTTTTTGCCATTGTCACTTTGGTATCTAAATGTTTAGTGCCATTTTGGCTATCTTATTCAATACTGGGATTGGGCCTTGTTTCTGACACTGTTTCTTGATGCCCAAGTGTGTATTTGCCTGTCCTAACGTTGATGCATTTCTTGATGCTGGCCATTGTCATAAATATATATCTATATAAATAAAAATGTAATGTTCGTTTGTGATATCATCAGAACTCAAAAACCACTGGGGGAATTGACACCAAATTTGGACACTAGACACTATCTCAAGCAAGCTATGTTCTCCATTCACAAAAACCCCAAAAAACACTTCCCCTCCCTCCCCCTCCCCCCTCAGAAAGTAAGCCTCAAGAAGGGAGGGGGAGGGAAGGAGTGCATGTGCATGGCCAGCAGGCTCCCACGGAGGCTCTCTGTTCAGGAGCTGGAGGAAAAGCCCTCATCCCCGCAGGCCTGCCTTAAAATATCTCTCCAGACCCGGCTAATCTACCGCCAATGGGATGGATTTCGGAGAAAGGAAACTCTGCGGAAGCAAAAGCCATCAAGCTCAGAGCATATCCATTGATAACCCAGGCTCAGAATACAGAACCCCCCTATTCATGTCAGGCAGAAAGACCCCATTCAAGCCCTCCCAACAGATGGCCATCCAATTCCAACCCCATTCTGCCAGGCAGGAAGACACCATTCATTCTACAAATATAGCATCCCAAGCATATAGGATCAAATAGCATAATAATAATAATAATAATAATAATAATAATAATAATAATATTGATATTATCATCATCATCCAAAATAATAAATATATCAACTCTAATAGCCTTTAAGTCAATGATATGACACATAAAAATCTATCCCAAAGAAGTACCAAAAATTGAACTGGCCCAACGAATCCATACAGCTATGTAATAATTAGGCAATATATATCTATAAATTTATATAACCCTTTCAAAATATTTTTGATAACATGTTAATTATAAAATACTTATTTAATTTTAAAATATTTAATTATTTTCATTTAAAAATATTTAACTTTTGAATACTTCATTTAGATATTTTAAGTTTAAAATATTTGTTTAATTTAAACATATTTTGATATTTTCATTATAAAATATTGAATTTTTTAGTTCTAAAATATTTCATTCACATATTTTGATTTTAAAAATTATTATTTACATTTCATTATTTTATTTTAATATTTCAAATTTCAAATATAAAATTGTTTAATTTTCATATTATTCCTTTAATTTTAATATTATACTTTATACATATTTAATATTTACATTTCATAATAACTTTATTTTAATGTATTTTATTTGGTTTAATTATGAAATATTTAATTACTTCATAATTTGTTTTTTAAATAATTATTTAATTATTTATTAATTATTTAATTTTAAAATTTTTAACCTTTAAAATTGTTTACCTTTACAAAATTTAATTCTAAAAATACTTAAGTAACTTTAAAATATTTTACTGTTAGTATTTTAATTTAAAAAGTATTTAGTTGTTTACTTTTCAAATATTTTCCATATCACCAAGCTAGGCCACAGCAACGAGTGGCTAGGAGGGAGGCCGGGGGATTGCCGGGGAAGGGGCCCTTTGATGCCACGCACGGAAGGACGGGTGCGGGAAACCCTTTGAGGTATAGGAAGGGGCCCCAAAGGCCATACAATCCAACCTCATTTTACAGTTGGAAGGGAGTCCCAGAGGCCACCCAGTCCAACCCCCTTTGTCTGTCTGTATGTCCATCCATCCATCCTACAATCCATCAATCACTCCATCTACATGTCTATCTACCTTCTACCTACCAACCTATCTATGTTCTTTCCATCTACCTTCTGTTCCATCTATCAATGTCCCTTCCATCTGTCCCTTCTGTCTACTGCTTCAACTGGAATTCCTCTCTTATCTGAGGGCCACAGCAACGCGTGGCAGGGGACAGCTAGTATAGATATATAGCAGTAAATAAAGAACAACACTCAAACACAGGGGAACTCTACACAAGAAACAATCAGGGACAGCTAATCACCTGGAGCCCCCGGTGGGTTAAACCCTTGTGCTGGCAGGACTGAATACTGACGGTTGCAGGTTCGAATCCGGGGAGAGTGCGGATGAGCTCCCTCTACCAGCTCCAGCTCCAGCTCTCCATGCAGGGACATGAAAGAAACCTGCCACAAGGGGCGTAAAACATAAAAAAAACAAACAAACAAACATCCAGGCTGACCAAGACCCCAAAATTACTGCTAAAGCTGCTAATTTCTGTGCAGCAGCAATAGCTTGTTGGTGCAAGATGCCATCACAGTCTTAGAGGGTTTTGGTGTTTACTTCGGTTTTTGCCATTGTCACTTTGTGCCGTTTTGGCTATCTTATTCAATACTGGGTTTGGGCCTTGCTTCTGACATTGTTTCTTGATGCCCAAGTGTGTATTTGCCTGTCCTAACATTGGTGCATTTTTTGATGCTGGTCATTGTCTCTCTCTCTCTCTCTCTCACACACACACACACATACACGTGTGTGTGTGTGTGTGTGTGTGTGTGTGTACAGTAAATAAAGAACAAAACTCAAAAACAGGGGGACTCCAGACAAGAAACAATCAGGAACAGCTAATCACCTGGAGCCCCCAGTGGCACAATGGGTTAAACCCCTGTGCTGGGAGAGTGCGGAGGAGCTCCCTCTACCAGCTCCAGCTCCTTATGCGGGGACATTAGAAAACATAAAAAAAAACATCCAGGCGTCCCCTGGGCAACATCCTTGCTGACGGCCGTCTGCAAGGACGTTGCCCAGGGGACGCCCGGATGATTTTTCATGTTTTTATCATCCTTGTGGGAGGCTTCTCTCATGTCCCCGCATGAGGAGCTGGAGCTGATAGAGGGAGCTCATCCGCCTCTCCCCGGATTCAAACCTGTGACCTGTCGGTCTTCAATTCTGCCGGCACAGGGCTTTAACCCATTGTGCCACCGGGAGCTCCCTACACCAGAAGTGACTTGCAGTTTCTCAAGTCGCTCCTGACATGACAAAAAAAAAAGAAGAAGAGAAAAGCTAATCACCTCTCAACAAAGGATTCCCCCAGGCAGGAGCAAGGCACACCTGAAAACTGTCAGGCCATCAAATGCCAGTCAAGGTGGCCAACTGACACATTCACACCTGGCTCCAATGGACAAGAGTTCTTTCTCCCACCCTGGACCTTCCACAGATATATAAACCCCATTTTCCTAGCTTCCAACAGACCTCACTACCTCTGAGGATGCTTGCCATAGATGAAGGCGAAACGTCAGGAGAGAATGCCTCTAGAACATGGCCATATAGCTCGAAAAAACCTACAACAACCCAAGAATTCCTTTGCTTCCCACCAAAGAGGATGGAGAGTGGGGGAGAGAGACTGGCCTCGCCCCAGCCCCGCCCCTTAGGTCTAGGCCCCGCCCTCGCCGATGCTGATTGGCTGCCGGGGAGGCGGGGGTCTGCTCGGGATGCGGGCGCGCGGCTTCTCGCCTTTAGTCTGGCGCCGGGAGAGGCGCGGATGCTGCTGCGGGTGGTGCTGGTGGTGCTGGTGGAGAAGGCGCTGCTGGACTGGACTGGGCTCTATGCCGGCCTTTGGGATCTCTGGGCTGCCGGCTATGGGGCCATCCTCATGGGCGAGGCGCTGGGCAAGGAGGAAGACCTGGGCGGTGCTGCTGCTGCTGCTGGTGCTGCTGGGCGCCGCGGGAGCGCTGCGAGGTGAGCCGGGAAGCGTCCGGGGATCGGGTCGGAGGGTTCCACAGGTGAACAACTCCAGCCTCTGCAGCACGCTCCAGGATTATTCGAGGAGGAGGACGAGGAGGAGGAGGAGGAATCACCTTAGGCTTGCTTGGCTCGGGCGTTGCAGGGCTTCCAAAGCAGGCGATCTTCCTTGAATCCCATCTGCACTGACCATTTAACCCACTTCGATGCTAACTTCCAAATTGAGCAGTCTAGGTGAAGCAAACTCCAAGGAAAAAGGAAAAAGGAGGAGGAGGAATAATCTTAGGCTTGGAGCAGGCGTTGCAGGGCTTCCAAAGCGGGCAATCTTCCTTGAACCCCATCCCAGGCCCTGTCTGTACTGATAATTTAACTCACTTCGATGCTAACTTCCAAATTGAGCAATCCAGGCGAAGCAAACTCCAAGGAAAAAGGGAAAAAGGAGGATGAGGAATAATCTTAGGCTTGGGTCAGGCGTTGCAGGGCTTCCAAAGCAGGCAATCTTCCTTGAACCCCATCTGCACTGACCATTTAACCCACTTCGATGCTAACTTCCAAATTGAGCAGTCCAGGCAAAGCAAACTCCAAGGAAAAAGGAGGATGAGGAATAATTTTAGGCTTGGATCAGGCGTTGCAGGGCTTCCAAAGCAGGATGGAACCCCTTCTCAGGCCCTATCTGCACTGATCATTTAACCCACTTCTATTCTAACTTCCAAATTGAGCAGTCCAGGCAAAGCAAACTCCAAGGAAAAAGGGAAAAAGGAGGATGAGGAATAATCTTAGGCTTGGATCAGGCGTTGCAGGGCTTCCAAAGCAAATGATCTTCCTTGAACCCCATCTGCACTGACCATTTAACCCACTTCGATGCTAACTTCCAAATTGAGCAGTCCAGGCAAAGCAAACTCCAAGGAAAAAGGAGGATGAGGAATAATCTTAGGCTTGGATCAGGCGTTGCAGGGCTTCCAAAGCAGGATGGAATCCCATCCCAGGCCCTGTCTGTACTGACTATTTAACCCACTTCTATGCTAACTTCCAAATTGAGCAGTCCAGGCAAAGCAAAGTCCAACCAAGGAAAAAGGGGGAAAAAAGGAGGAAGAGGAGGAGGAATAATCTCGGGTTTGGATCTGGCTCTGCAAGGTTTCCAAAATAGCCATTCCTCTTTGAATCCTATCCCAGGCCCCATCTGCACTGACCATTTAACCCACTTCGATGCTAACTTCCAACTGGGGCAGGCAGTTGAAGCAAACTCCAAGGAAAAAGCAAAAAAAGTAACTCTTAAATGGGCAATGCTAATTACTGTGCTTTACTAATAATATAATATAATATAGTGTATATACATATAATATTTATAATATTATAATACAATACTATATAATGCTAATATTAATAACAATACAATATTATAATTATATATTTAATATTGCTAATAATATTAAAATATAATGGTGTCGTACAATATACCAATATATAATACTGATATTGTACTATGCTAATAATATATATTGCATATACAAATAATACTACTACTAATAATACAATATTATAATTATATATTTAATATTACTAATAATATTACAATATAATGGGGTCATACAATATAGTCATATATAATACGGATATTGTACTATGCTAATAATATAATATAGTGTGCATACAGATAATATTTATAATATTATAAAGTAATACTATAAAATATTACTACTACTAATAATACAGTATTATAATTATATATTTTATATTACTAATAATATTGCAATATAATGGTGTAGTACAATATATATATGATACTGATATTGTACTATGATAATAATATAATATAGTGTGTATACAGATAATATTTATAATATTGTAATGTAATACTATATAGTACTACTACTACTAATAATACAGTATTATAATTATATATTTTACATTATATGTAATATTACAATATAATGGTGTAGTACAATGTAGCAATATATAATACTGATATTGTACTCTGCTAATAATATAGTGTATATACAGATAATATTTATAATATTATAATGTAATACTATATAATACTATCTGGGAGCGGTGTGAGCTTCTGCTGTCAGCCCCAGCTTCTGCCAACCTAGCAGTTTGAAAACATGCAAATGTGAGTAGATCAATAGGTACCGTTCTGGCGGGAAGGTAACAGCACTCCATGCAGTCATGCCGGCCACATGACCTTGGAGGTGTCTATGGACAATGCCGGCTCTTCAGCTTAGAAATGGAGATGAGCACCACACCCCAGAGTCGAACACAACTGGACTTCATGTCAGGGGAAAACCTTTACCTTTATATAATACTACTAATAATATTACAATATTATAATTATATATTTTATATTTCATGTAATATTACTAATAATGTTACAATAATAATGGTGTCGTACAATATAGTGATATTTAATACTGATATTGTACTATGCTAATAATTTAATATATTGTATGTATATATATCTTGTAAGCCGCTCTGAGTCCCCTTTGGGGTGAGAAGGGGTGGCATATAAATGTCGTAAATAAGGAAATAAATAAATTGAGGGACTCCCCATTCGGGCTTCAAATTGCCCCCTATGGACTCAATCCCCTGCACAGTCAAACTGTGCAAAATGGTCAGTGTGGATAGGGATGAGAAGGGCTGCTTGGAAAGTCGCATTCCACTGCACGCCTGAACCAGGACCCGTGTTTTATTATTATGATTGTTCTGATTTGTCTGCTTATCATTGTCGTAAGGCCTTTGAGAGACACCACAAAGGTTTGGAGATGACACAGCCTTGCGACCTTTGGGACTCTCTCTGTGTCCCACTTCTCCAAGGCATTGCATGCGTGTGTGTTTATATGCTTCACATTGAGATTGGAGCTTACTGCTGTAAATCCTCTTCCAATATATATATTTGTAATATTTCTATCGATATCTATATATACTATAGAGATTTTGCGTCTGTTACTGTTGCATTCCAGCTTTTTGTTTTGTCGAAGGCTTTCATGGCTGGAATCATTGGATTGCTGTGAGTTTTCTCATCTGTATAGCCATGTTACAGAAGCATTCTCTCCTGACGCTTCGCTCACATCTATGGTAGGCATACTCA
>NW_026847882.1:13707009-13732009 GCF_025583915.1 Anolis sagrei ordinatus | reverse complement strand
GTCAAGTTTGGTTCAATTCCATCATTGGTGGAGTTCAGGATGCTCTTTCACTGCAGGCGAACTATAAATCCCAGAAAAAACAATTCCCAAAATCAATCCCCCTCTAACCCCACCAGTATTCACATTTGGGCGTATCGGGTATTTGTGCCAAATTTGGTCCAGTGAAAGAAAATGCATCTTGCATATCGGATGTTTACATTTTGATTCATAGCAGTAGGGAAATTGCAGTTATGAAGCAGCAATGAAAATAATTTTATGGTTGGGGTCACCCAGGGGCGGCTCAACCATTATGCAAAGTAAGCATTTGCAGTATAGTTGATTTTGCCCAGGGGTGCTTTTGAGGCGCTCTTGGGGGAAAATAGACCTTGACATATGCGAGTTGTAGTTACTGGGATGTATAGTTCACCTACAATCAAAGAGCATTCTGAACTCCACCAATGATAGAATTGAACCAAATATGTCACACAGAACTCCCATGACGAACAGAAAATATATATCAGTGATTGGTTGGGGGGGGGGGGTGGGGGATACTGTTTGCTTACTGTTTGCCTCTGGGGTCACCACAACATGAGGAACTGTATTAAGGGGTTGCGGCATTAGGAAGGTTGAGAAATACTGGGTTAGGTCATTTATTTATCCTTGTTCCTCACTGTCTGTTCATCCAAAGTCTTAAGTGGAGATTTTCCCATTACTAGCTGCTTGATATTCTCCCCAGGGTTCCAACCAGGGGTGTTTTGCTTCTGAGCAGAGGCCTTTCCCTTTTTCTAAATCGGGTGGTGTAAATATCCGAATGTTTTGAATACAGCCTGTTCCTCCCACATCCCTTCTTAGCGCTTGAGTGAGAAGTGGCGAAGGAGGAGTGTTGACAATGATGTTGGCTGAAAGGGGCACAAGCCAGGCAGGTTCCTGAACACTCCTCTCCATCTGAAAAGTAGGTTCTACCCTGCAAACAGGAATTAATGTCTTAGCTTGAAAGCTTAATTCTCAATGGTGCACACCATGCTCCCCAACATAGCATTGCAGGGCCTCAAAGTCTTACCGATGCAGAGCTGTGCATGCTTTGTATTATTCATAAGGAAGCTCAAAAAGCAATGCAGAGATAGTTTTATATATTTTTTAAATATTTTATTTATAAATTTGTCCAACAAAATGTATAAGCATACATTCTTCTCTCTTTTTACAGTATCTTAGACAAAAGAGTATGTCATATTATATACAGTCTAACAGTAAATAAACATAAAAAACATCTTTAATCATATTTCTTATCATTATTTTTAAATTTCCATTACAACTTATGCACATATAACTCTATCGCACACCTTTTATCCACTTATACATATTGTATTTATAATTATTATTATACCGTTTTTTCTTTTTTTCTTTATATCATTTCTATCCCGCCCATTTCAGGGCTGCTTACTTACTTACTTACCTACTTACTTTGGCAATCCCTCATAGTCCGAGGATGATGGTCCTCCAAGTGTAGTGTCCTGGCGGTGGGTTCGTAGGTGACGGTGGAGTCCTATTCTTGATCTGCATCTTCTCCCGCGGTGAGGGCATTGGTTACCAGGTGGAAGGTGGTCCCAGTTGGAGTTGGCTTGATGTACCTTCCTCTTGGCACATTTCTCTTTTTCGCCCTCCATTCATGCCTCTTCAAATTCTACAGCACTGCTGGTTTCCAGGTGAAAGGCAGTCCCGGTCGGGGTTGGCTTGATGCGCCCTCCTCTTGGCATGTTTCACCCTCCATTCGTGCCTCTTTAAATTCTGCAGCACTGCTGGTCACAGCTGACCTCCAACTGGAGCACTCAAGGGCTAGGGCTTTCCAGTTCTCTGTGTCTATTCCACAGTTTTTAAGATTGGCTTTGAGCCCCTCTTTAAATCTCTTTTCCTGTCCTCCAACATTCCGTTTTCCGTTCTTGCATTCAGAGTAGAGCAACTGTTTTGGGAGACGGTGATCAGGCATCTGGACAATGTGGCCAGTTGAGCAGAGTTGATGGCGGAGGATCATTGCTTCAATACTGGTGGTCTTTGCTACTTCCAGAACACTGACATTTGTCCACTTATCTTTTCAAGAGATTTGCAGGATTTTTCAGAGGCAGTGCTGATGGCAGGGCGGTGTACAGAACCAGCACAATTAAATGCTGTATATAAATACATACATATCCCAGTTAAAAGCAATTAAATTACATCATAATACATATAAAAACCATAGAAACAATAAAAAACTATATAAATCATATAAAGCCAATGCACAAAGTCTCTTTTAATGCACAAAGCGTATGGCCCTCGTCTTGTCACCAGACAGTCGCTCCCATCAGTTCTAGGCCAGCATAGCCAATATCGAGGAGTGATGGGAGTTGTAGTTCAAACACATCTAAGGGGCCTTATCGTTTATTGCCCAAGCCCCTGTGACTTGGGTCAAATATAATCAACTTCCCGTACCTTGGGAAGTCAGACTTGGCCACAGTGGTCCACGCTTCGTTACATCCAGGATAGACTACTGCAGCATACTCTATGTGGAGTGGCCTTTGAAGACTGTATACTCAATAGGAGTATAGTGTTTAGTGTCGATACTCAATAGGAGTTTAGTGTCTGTACTCAATAGGGATATAGTGTCTAGATCGAGGGAAGTCATGCTACCCCTCTATTCTGCCTTGGAATATTGTGTCCAATTCTGGGCACCACAATTGAAGAGAGATATTGACAAGTTGGAATATGTCCAGAGGAGGGTAACTAAAATGATCAAGGGTCTAGAGAACAAGCTCTATGAGGAGTGGCTTAAAGAGCTGGGCATATTTAGCCTGAAGAAGAGAAGGCTGAGAGGAGACATGATAGCCATGTTTAACTATGTGGGGGGAAGTCATAGGGAGGAGGGAGCAAGCTTGTTTTCTGCTTCCCTGGAGACTAGGACATGGAACAATGACTTAAAACTACAGGAAAGGAGATTCCATCTGAACATTAGGAAGAATTGTGAGAGCTGTTCAGCAGTGGAACTCTCTGCCCCAGTGTGGTAGAGGCTCCTTCTTTGGAAGCCTTTAAACAGAGGCTGGATGGCCATCTGTTGGGGGTGCTTTGAATGCAATTTTCCTGCTTCTTGGCAGAATGGGATTGGACTGGACGGCCCATGAGGCCTCTTCCAACTCTATGAGTCTATAGTTCTATGGGGGTTCGGAAGCTTACACAGTCCAATGAGAGGCAACCAGATTAATAACTGGGGTGGCATACAGTGAACACACAACTCCCATGTTACATAAGCTCCACTGGCTGCCTGTTTGCTACTGGGCACAATTCAAAGTGCTGGCATTGGCCTATAAAGCCCTAAATGGCCCAGCACCAGTTAACTTGGCTGAACACATCTCCTGCTATGAACAACTGGGGAGGCCCTGTTCTCAGTCCCATCACCATCATAGGCACGTTTGGTGGGGATGAGAGACAGGGCCTTCTCAGTGATTGCCCCTCAGCTATGGAACTCCCTTCCTGGCAAGATTAGACCATCCCCCTCCCTCCTGTCCTTCAGAAAGATGGTAAAAACATGGCTGTGGGACCAATCCTTTGGGACAGTGCAATAAGGCAATATTAGGAAACCCACTCAGCTGATTGGAGCCAGCATGGTGTTTTGAGATGGTTTTAAACAACTGATTTTAAAGTAGCTATAACTTATTTTAGTGTTTGTGTATATTTATTCTATGTCCCGGCCTGGAATGCTTGCTGTATATATGTTTTGCTCTGCCCTTTGGGGTGAGAAGGGAGGAATATAATTTTTTCATATAATAAATAAATAAATGTGCTCCTTCAGTGCCTGTTCTACAGGGACATTCGATCCAAACTCATCCTGCCTTTGCTATATAATTACCCAGGTCGTTCGGGACGATTTTGCACCACCCTGCTGCTCTCAGATACCAACCCAGTTATAACCTATAATGCTGCCAAGTTTTGTGCAACAGCACTTAAAATCTGCCGGGTGACGACTGGTTCCAAAAGTTAACAGTCTAACTATCAGCTAACTGAAATGTAAATCAGTTCTTCCCACCCTTATCCCCAAGACTTGTGCCCTGAATGCTCCTACTCCTCCATCAATCTCTCTCCCTCTCCATCCTCTTCTAGTCCCTTCCCTTCTCTAAGTAGCCTTTGTGCTTTAGCCTTCAACATACCTCGGTTTTCTAGCCTTTTAGATTTTAACTAGCCGTCCCCTGCCACGCATTGCTGTGGCCCAGTCTGGGGACCAGGAAAATAAAGTAATGAGGAAGTGTTGGTTTCTAATCTGTGTAATTCCTTTATGCTTGTGGGTAAATAGTATTTCTTGTTGTTTCTTTGTCAGTGTTGATGTGGAGATTGTATGGTTTGCCTCCTCTGGAACACTCAACATATCATTCTCCTTCTTTAGGGGTCCCTTTCAAATCTATGATACTATATCTGTCATATATATGTGTGTGTATGTGTGAATCCTATATCTATAGCTGGATTGGAGTTGGACTGGATGGCCTTAAGGCAGCATTTCTCAACCCGAGGGTCAGGACCCTTGGCGGGGGGTCATGAGGGGGTTCCAGAACTCTGTATTTTCTGTAGCTTGTGGGGGTTCTGTGTGGGAAATTTGGCCCAATTCAATCGTTGGTGGGGTTCAGAATGCTCTTTGATTGTATGTGAACTATAAATCCCAGTAACTGCAACTCCCAAATGTCAAGGTCTACTTTCCCCAAACTTCATCTGTGTTCATATTTGGGCATATGGAGTATCTGTGCCAAGTTTGGTTCAGATCCATCATTGTTTGAGTCAACAGTGCTCTTTGGATGTAGGTGAACTACAACTCCAGAACTCAAGGTCAATGCCCACCAAACCCTTCTAGTGTTTTCTGTTGGTCACAGGAGTCCTGTGTGCCCAGTTTGGTTCAATTCCATCGTTGGTGGAGTTCAGAATACTCTTTGATTGTAGGTTAACTATAAATCCCAGCAGCTACAACTTCCAAATGACAAAATCGATTTTTGAGTGATGATCCCTCCTTGGGTTAGTAGGTGTCTTGTGGCCATATTTGGTGTCTATTTGTCCAGCGGATTTTGAGTTATGAAGTCACTCAAAACACACAGAGATTTTTTTCATATATAGATGTACTCTGCTTTTATGAGACCTTACCCCACTCTCCTTATGCTTGTCTATGACCATAATAAAGGTTTTTTTGTTTGTTTTGTTTGTTCGTCCAAGTCTCTGGAAGGTTAGTAGTGAGAAAAGAATGCATTGGCAAGTAGGGGTGTGCAATTCGGCAAAACCCATGCCATTTTCAGTGCCTGGTTTTCGGCTGTGCTCCACTTTTAGGGAGCTTCGGAAGGAGGCAGCGTGGTTCTGTTTTCATGCTGGGAAGATTTGGTCCATTGCCACCAATGGGGAAACTTTAGAGGCTCATTTCGCTGTCATTTTTAAACCTATCAGCACGAAACTCCTCTCACTTGTAGACCTTACTTACTTAGGCAATCCCTCGATGTCTGAGTAGGATGGTCTTCCAAGGTCAGTGTTATGGTGAGTCCATAGGGGACTGTGGAGCCCTATTCTTGATCTGCATCTTCTCCCGCAGTGAGGGCATTGGTTTCCAGACAGAAGGTGGTCTCGGTGAGGGTTGGCTTGATGCACCTCCCACTTGGCACGTTTCTCTCTTTCGCCCTCCATTCGTGCCTCTTCAAATTCTACAGCACTACTGGTCACAGCTGACCTCCAGTTGGAGCGCTCAAGGGCTAGGGCTTCCCAGTTCCCAGTGTCTATGCCAGAGATTTTAAGGTTGGCTTTGAGACCACCTTTAAATCTCTTTTCCTGCCCACCAACATTCCGTTTTCTGTTCTTGAGTTCGGAGTAGAACAACTGCTTTGGGAGAAGGTGGTCTCGGTGAGGCATCCGTACAATGTGGCCTGCCCAGCGGAGTTGATGGCGGAGGACCATCACTTCAATGCTGGTGGTCTTTGCTTCTCCCAGCATGCTGACATTTGTCCACTTGTCTTCCCAAGAGATTTGCAGGATTTTCCGGAGGCAGCGCTGATGGAATTGTTCCAGGAGTTTCATGTGACGTCTGTACATAGTCCACATCTCGCAGGCATATAGCAATGTTGGGAGGACAATATCTTTATAGACAAGCACCTTGGTATCCCTACTTCATTCATTCTCTGCTTCATTCAGAAAAAAGCTGCACTCACAGAGCTCAGGCGGTGTTGTATTTCAGTGTCAATGTTGACTTTGGTGGAGAGGTGGCTGCCAAGGTAGCAGTAATGATCAACATTTTCTAATGTTACACCATTAAGCTGTATTTCTGGCCACCATTAAGCTGTATTTCTTTGCTTCAGCAATCTAGTATTTGTTTGGAAAATTTTAAAGTTTGTTTGGAACATTTTTAAAAAGAACCACAAGAGGGAGTTCTGGGAATTGAAGTCCCAAGCACACGCCACAAGAGGGGAGGAGAATGGAAACAGTCAACCAGGCTTCTGATTGGCTGAAGAAAGAAAGTGGGAAACACACACACAATTTTAACTCCAATCTTGGATTCGTCAAGCCCTGCATGTCACATGATGTGTTCTGTATACAAGTTGAATAGGTAGGGGAAGAATTTACAGCCTTTCCATACTCCTTTCCCAAACCAGTCTGTTGTTCTGTGGTCTGTTCTTATCATTGCTACTTGATTGTTATACGAGGGACCAGGAAGACACAGTTCCAGCATGTCTCCTGTGCCATCAGTTTTTCCCCCCTTTATAATAAAACCCCTGGGGAAGGCAATGGCAACCCATCCCAGTATTCTTGCCATGAAAACTAAATGGATCTGTACAATGAGAAATATGTCAATATACCATCGGAAGATGGAACTCCCAGGCATGGCAATAGCTGTCATATATCACATTTAATCTATATATGATTAATTAGTTGCCCCCTTTTTCCTGGGAAAATAGCTAATAGCTATAAGACTTTTTTCTGCCTTTGGATAATGCTCTTGTACCTATGCCACTGCCTGAATTCATCTTGTGGTGTCTCTTGATTTATGATGATTAAGAATACCCAACTAACATATTCAGTGAAGCATGTGAGGCTTTTTGAGGCCAGCCGGGTACTGGAGTACAATTGCCTTTCTATCTCTCTCTCTTCAGATTTTGATTAAACAATACCAAGGACAGGCACATCTGTTTAACTTTTAGAAAAGTGCTTTATGGCTCTTCTCTGACCTCTTCTTTCAGTAATCCTGGGAGGGAAGTTCCTTTGATTCCCACTTTGCAGAGAGAAAGAGTGTTCAAGGATGGCTGTCATGAAAGTAAACTGAAAAGTTGGACCTGAGTCCATATATTGAATACATGGACGGGGAGAGGCCAGGTTGCAATAGACAAAAGTGATCACATTTTATTTGCCTTATTATAGTGTTTCTCAAACTGGGGGTCGGGTCATAAGGGGGTGTCAGAGCGGTTACCAAAGACCATGAGAAAACGGATCCATCATTGTTTGAGTCCACAGTGCTCTCTGGATGTAGGTGAACTACAAAACTCAAGGTCAATTCTTACTAAACCCATCCAGCATTTTCTGTTCATCATGGGAGTTCTGTGTGCCAAGTTTTGTACCATTCCATCGTTTGTGGAGTTCAGGATGCACTTTGATTGCAGGTGAAGTATAATTCCCAGCAAACTACAATTCCCAAAAGTCAAGGTCTATTTTCCTCAAACTCCACCAGTAGTTCACATATGATCATATTAAATATTCATGCCAAGTTTGGTCCAGATGTATCATTGTTTGAGTCCACTGTGCTCTCTGGATGTAGGCGAACTACAACTCCAAAACTCATGGTAAATCCCCGCAAAACTCTTCTAGAATTTTCTGTTGGTCATAGGGTTTCTGTGTGGGAAGTTTAGCTCAATTCTATCATTGGTGTGGGGTTCAGAATGCTCTTTGATTGTTTGTTGTTGTTCATTCGTTCAGTTGTTTCCGACTCTTCCTTACCTCATGGACCAGCCCACGCCAGAGCTCCCTGTTGCCTGTCGCCACCCCCAGCTCCTTCGAGGTCAATTCAGTCACTTCAAGGATGCCATCCATCTATCTTGCCCTTGGTCGGCCCCTCTTCCTTTTTCCTTCCATTTTCGCCATCATAATTGTCTTCTCCAAGCTTTCCTTTCTTCTCATGATGTGGCCAATTAACTTCATCTTTGATTGTATGTGAACTATAAATCCCATCAACTGCAACTTTTCAAATGCCAAGGTCTATTTTCCTCAAACTCCACCACTATTCACATTTGATCATATTGGGTATTGATGCCAAGTTTGGTCCAGATCCCTCATTGTTTGAGTCCACAGTGCTCTCTGGATATAGGTGAACTACAAAACTCAAGGTCAATACCTACCAAACCTATCCAGCATTTTCTGTTGGTCATGGGAGTTCTGTGTGTCAAGTTTGGTTCAATTCCATCATTTGTGGAGTTCAGGATGCACTTTGATTGCAGGTGAACTATAAATCCCAGCAACTGCAACTCTCAAATGCCAAGGTCTATTTTCCTCAAGCTCCACCACTATTCACATTTGGTCATATTGAGTATTTATGCCCAGTTTGGTCCAGATCCATCATTGTTTGAGTCCACAGTGTTCTCTGGATGTAGGTGAACTACAAAACTCAAGGTCAATGCCTACTAAACTCATCCAGCATTTTCTGTTGGTCATGGGAGTTCTATGTGCCAAGTTTTGTACCCTTCCATCGTTTGTGGAGTTCAGGATGCACTTTGATTGCAGGTGAACTATAAATCCCAGCAAACTACAATTCCCAAATGTCAAGGTCTATTTTCCTCAAACTCCACCAGTGTTCACATTTGATCATATTAAATATTCATGCCAAGTTTGGTCCAGATTTATCATTGTTTGAGTTCACTGTGCTCTCTGGATGCAGGCGAACTACAACTCCAAAACTCATGGTAAATGCCCACCAAACTCTTCCAGTATTTTCTGTTGGTCGTGGGAGTTCTGTGTGCCAAGTTTGGTTCCATTTCATCATTTGTGGAGTTCAGGATGCGCTTTGATTGTACGTTAACTATAAATCCCAGCAACTACAAATCTCAAATGTCAAGGTCTTTTTCCTCAAACTCCACCAGTGTTCACATTTGGCCATATTGAGTATTCATGCCACGTTTGGTCCAGATACATCATTGTTTGGGTCTACAGTGCTCTCTGGATGTAGGTGAACTACAACTCCAAAACTCAAAGTCAATGCCCACAAAACTCTTCCAGTATCTTCTGTTGGTCATGGGAGCTCTGTGTGCCAAGTTTGGTTCAATTCCATCATTTGTGGAGTTCAAAATGATCTTTGATTATAGATTAACTATAAATCCCAACAACTACAACTTCCAAATGACAAAATCCCCACTAATCCCACCAGTATTCAAATTTGGGTGTATTGGGTATTTGGTCCAGTGAATGAAAATACATCATGCACATCAGATATTTACATCACGATTTATAACAATAGCAAAATTACATTTATGAAGTAGCAACAAAAAATAATGTTATGGTTGGGGGTCACCACAACATGAGGAACTGTATTAAGGTGTCGCGGCATTAGGGAGGTTGAAAAAACCTGGTATAGACTCATATAATCCAGTTCAAAGGCTATAAACTGAATTATAGGGCATTGTAGATCCAGCCCTAGAAGGTCTCCAAGGGGTCTAGAATGGAGAATATCCTAAACCTTCAAATAACTTGAATCAGAGCTGTTCCTGGGAGGTATTGGGTAAGTTTTAATTTTTTTTCTTGAAATTAGGTAAATTATAATCATGTTCTTTTGAGGCTCAATAAGATAAGAATGTTTGCACAAAGGAAATGTTCCAGAAATAAAGTCTGTCACATGAGTTTATCTTTGGACTTTGGTGTGAAATTCACACTTGTTCCATCACACTCCTTTCATTTGCTTGTATTGTTTCTTAGCCGAACTCAATATTCTCAGTGGTTACTTTGCTTATGCTTGAAACAGAGAATGCCAAACCAGCCAACTCTGTTGGACACAGAGTTCTTTGATTGAATTTTATGGATAGTCTTGGAAAAAAGTATCGGAATGGGATGGTCTACATGCTGCGAGGATAGAAATGGAGAAATGCACCACTCCTGCTGTTCTTGGAACAGAGAGCGACGAATGCTATAGAGTTGACCTTGAAAGCAATAGCCAGCATGGTAGAATGGTTGGAGTATTTGACTATGACTTGAGAATTTCAGTCATGAAATGCACTAGATCAATTTTTCTCCTCCCATGTCTGTCTGTCTCTCCCCATGGAGAGGAGAAAGACAATGTTCCCTATAAGGCAAGAAATGGGATATAAATGCCTTCCCATTGTGGGAAAAAGGTAGGATAGAAATGAAACAAAATCATTGGATTGCTGTGAGCTTTCCGGGCTGTATGGCCATGTTCCAGAAGCATTCTCTCCTGACAGGAAAAACGAAATGCAAAAATACAGAATGGGGGACAATGCCTGGCTCGAGAGCAGTACGTGTGAAAAAGATCTTGGAGTCCTCGTGGACAACAAGTTAAACATGAGCCAACAATGTGATGTGGCGGCAAAAAAAGCCAATGGGATTTTGGCCTGCATCAATAGGGCATAGTGTCTAGATCTAGGGAAGTCATGCTACCCCTCTATTCTGCTTTGGTTAGACCACACCTGGAATATTGTGTCCAATTCTGGGCACCACAATTCAAGAGAGATATTGACAAGCTGGAATGTGTCCAGAGGAGGGCGACTAAATAATCAAGGGTCTGGAGAACAAGCCCTATGAGGAGCGGCTTAAGGAGCTGGGCATGTTTAGCCTGAAGAAGAGAAGGCTGAGAGGAGATATGATAGCCATGTATAAATATGTGAGAGGAAGCCACAGGGAGGAGGGAGCAAACTTGTTTTCTGCTTCCCTCGAGACTTGCACACAGAACAATGGCTTCAAACTACAAGAAAGGAGATTCCATCTGAACATGAGGAAGAACTTCCTGACTGTGAGAGCCGTTCAGCAGTGGAACTCTCTGCCCCGGAGTGTGGTGGAGGCTCCTTCTTTGGAAGCTTTTAAACAGAGGCTGGATGGCCATCTGTCAGGGGGTGATTTGAATGCAATATTCCTGCTTCTTGGCAGGGGGTTGGACTGGATGGCCCATGAGGTCTCTTCCAACTCATGATTCTATGACATTTCACCTGCATCTATGGCTGGCATCCATAGTTGTGTGGTCTGTTGGAAACTGGGAAAATTGGTTTTTATATCTGTGGGATGTCCATGGTGGAAGAAAGAACTCTTGTCTATTTGAGGTAGGTATGAATGTTTCTATTGGCCACCTTGATTAGCATTTAGTAGCTCAGCAGTTTCAAGGTCTGGCTTCTTACTGCCTGGGGGAGTCCTTTGTTAGGAGGCGATTAGCTGGCCCTGATTTCTTGTCTGGAATTTCCCTGTTTTTGAGTGTTGTTCTTTATTTACTGTTATGATTTCAGTGTTTTTAAATAAAGGATTCCCCCAGGCAGTAAGAAGCCAGATCAAGGTGGCCAATTGAAACATTCATACCATATTATTTGTATGTTTGTTTGTTCTGTCAAAAATGTAATACAACTGTTCAGTTGCCTGACACGATAAATATAACCATATTATTTGAGAACACAGCATATTATTTGAGAAATGCTGGACCACATCAACAACCACCATGTCAGACTACACAGAGAAGCCATTGAAATCCACAAGCATGTGGACAATTTCAACAGAAAGGAGGAAAACATGAACATGAACAAAATCTGGCTACCAGTATTAAAAAACTCTAAAATTACAACAGCAAAACAACAGAGAGGAAACAATAAGGGACATCTAATCACCTCTCAACAAAAGATTGCCCCAGGCACTAACAAGCCACACCAAACAACTGCCAGGCCATCAAATGCTAATCAAGGCGGTCAGTTGAAACATTCACACCTAGCTCCAACAGACAAGAGTTCTTTGTCCCACCCTGGTCATTCCACAGATACACAAACCTATTTTCCTAGTTCTAACAGACCTCACTACCTCTGAGGATGCTTGCCATATATGCAGGTGAAACGTCAGGAGAAAATTATTTATTTATTTATTTATTTATTTATTTTATACACTTGTATACCGCTAATATCTCAGCCTAAGTCGGCGACTCATTGCGGTTTACAACAGTTAAAAACAGTATTCAATTTAAAAACAAAAAACATGTACACAATACAAATTATTGGGCCACCAATAATAATCCCATGCATCTCATAGTTAAAATCACAATCCAAAATTCGTCGTCCGTGGTTGCCAATCCTTTGGTCATCAAAATTCGTTGCAACGGATGCCTCTAGAACATGGCCATATAGCCCGAAAAAACCTACAACAACCCATTCACACCTACCTTGAACAGAGAATAGTTCTTTCTCCCACCCTGGACATTCCACAGATATATATAAACCCCATTTTCCTAGTTTTCAAAAGACTTCACAACCTCTGAGGATGCCTGCCAAAGATGCAAGTGAAACGTCAGGAGAGAATGCTTCTGGAGCATGGCCATACAGCTTAGAAAACTCACAACAGTCCAGTGATTCTGGCCAAGAAAGCCTTCGACAATACACACAACAACATTGTTTAGAGATTATAATGGGTTTGGGTTGTTGTAGGTTTTTTTTGGGCTATATGGCCATGGTCTAGAGGCATTCTCTCCTGACGTTTCGCCTGCATCTATGGCAAGTAGTGGGTTTCTTTATTTGTTTATCTTTTGAAAATAGCCCCTTACAATCTAGAAGATATGATAGAAAATGAACACAAAACCAAGAGGAAAATAGCAGATTCAGTGCATGAAACAGCCTGGGAGAAAAGAAACCAGAGATTACTTGGCCTTAGAAAAGGATGATAGAAGAGATTTTGGCATCTCACCTTTCCTTCTTTGAACAGCTGGGTGGAAAGGCTGCTAATGAGGAAATGAATGGAAACGAACAGTCAAAATAACAGTTGATTGTACTTGAGCCCCTGGGGAAGGCCTTAGCTTTTGCACAACTCGGTCATTGTCATTCCTTCTGTCGGTGTTCAAGTCCAGTTTAATGGTGTAGCTCAGGCTCTTGTTGGTGAACTCAGCCCCCATCGTTGTAGGACTCTGCATGATCCCTCCTTTCAAGATTAATTTCTGACCACAGGGTATATTTCGCTAAGACAGTAACTTTTGTAGCCTGCTGCAGTATTGCAATGAAAAAGAAAGAGAGAGCAGAGGATACAATGGTACGCTAGAATGGAAAATTATTTGTGGTACAAAGGTTCCCTTGAGGAAACATGATGCTACCTTTCTCCTCCGTCCATATTTTTAGTCCTGCTCACTGCGGAAATGTGGAGTTTGAAGAGAGGAATCTTAACATCAGAATGAGCCATTGTCCTAATGCTTTTCCTGAGATGGATAGTGGAAGGGGTGAATGGATTTATTTATAGCACACAAAAATGCTGCTTTAAAGAAAATAGTAAATATCATCCAATTTTATTTTCAAAGACATTTCAAAGTCCTTTTTCTTAGATGTGCCATTTTCAGGAAGCCATGCATACAGGTTTGTAACCATGTACAGGTAAGCATGGTTACTAGGCTTGGTAGATCCAAAAATATGGTTCAAAACCCGTTTCGGATGTAGGGGGCGCTGGTGGTTCAATTAGGAAAAGAACGCATCTCCTCCTATGAGCCAGCTAGGACATTAAGATCATTTGTGCTACTGGGCACAATTAGGCGTTAGCCTATAAAGCCCTAAATGGTTCTGGCCCTACTTACCTCTCCGAACGCATCTCCTCCTATGAACCGGCTAGGACACTAAGATCATCTGGGGAGGCCCTGCTCTCAGTCCCACCTGCAAAACAGGCACGCCTGGCAGGGACGAGAGATAGGGTCTTCTCAGTGGTGACCCCTCGGCTGTGGAATGCCCTTCCTACAGATATTAGATCGGCCACCTCCCTACTGGCATTTCGGAGGAAAGTGAAGACCTGGTTGTTCGAGCAGGCATTTGATTAGGCGGTGTAATTAATATAGGACTAGAGATATATTGACAAGAGAGATACTGACAAGCTGGAATGTGTCCAGAGGAGAGCGACTAAAATGATAAAAGGTCTGGAGAACAAGCCCTATGAGGAGCGGCTAAAGGAGCTGGGCATGTTTAGCCTGAAGAAGAGAAGGCTGAGAGGGGATATGATAGCCATGTATAAATATGTGAGAGGAAGCCGCAGAGAGGAGGGAGCAAGCTTGTTTTCTGCTTCCCTGGAGACTAGGACGCGGAACAATGGCTTCAAACTACAAGAAAGGAGATTCCATCTGAACATGAGGAAGAACTTCCTGACTGTGAGAGCCGTTCAGCAGTGGAACTCTCTGCCCTGGAGTGTGGTGGAGGCTCCTTCTTTGGAAGCTTTTAAACAGAGGCTGGATGGCCATCTGTCAGGGGTGATTTGAATGCAATATTCCTGCTTCTTGGCAGAATGGGGTTGGACTGGATGGCCCATGAGGTCTTTTCCAACGCTTTGATTCTATGATTCTATGATTCTATGACTACGGAATAACAGATGATGAGATTGGATCTTGATTCTACTGAAGAGACGCTAATAAGATCTTCTGGGGAGGCCCTGCTCTTGGCCCCGCCTCTATCACAAGTGAGGCTGGTGGGGATGAGGGATAGGGCCTCCTCAGTGGTGGCCCCTCACCTGTGGAACTCACTCCCCGGGGAAATTAGGTCATCAACATCCCTCCTCTCCTTCAGAAGGAAGCTAAGCTCTAAGCTTTCCTTTCTTCTCATGATGTGGCCAAAGTACTTCAGCTTGGCCTCTAATATCCTTCCCTCCAATGAGGAGTCAGGCTTTATTTCCTGGAGGATGGACTGGTTGGATCTTCTTGCTGTCTAAGGCACTCTCAGAATTTTCCTCCAGCACCACAGTTCAAAAGCATCTATCTTCCTTTGCTCAGCCTTCCCTAAGGTCCAGCTCTCACATCCCTAGGTGACTATGGAGAATACTATTGCTTTAACTATGCGGATCTTTGTTGCCAGTGTGATGTCTCCTACTCTTCACTCTTTTATCAAGATTGGTCATTGCTCTCCTCCCAAGAAGTAAGCGTCTCCTGATTTCCTGGCTGCCCAGTATTAAAAAGGACAGTAAATAAGGAACACTACTCAGAAACAGAGGAACTCCAGTTAGCAAATGATCAAGTGTTAGTTAACACCTCCCAAACAGAGGAATCTCCCCAGGCAGGGGCGGCTCAACCCATTACGCAAAGTAAGCATTTGCAGTATAGTTGATTTTGCCCAGGGGCGCTCTTGAGGCGCTCTTGGGGGGAAAATAGACCTTGACATATGCGAGTTGTAGTTACTGGGATGTATAGTTCATCTACAATCAAAGAGCATTCTGAACTCCACCAATGATGGAATTGAACCAAATATGGTACACAGAACTCCCACGACGAACAGAAAATATATGTCAGTGATTGGTTGGGGGGGGGGGGTGCCAAAATTCTGTATTACCTAGGGCCGCCTCTGTCCCCTGGCAAAACAGCCAAGCTACTTCTATGCAGATACTCTCACCATTTGACGTTGCAGCTTTGAGGCTACTCAATGCTATTCAAGTTTGCTATTTGCAACATTCACACTTGATTTTCTCCCACCCTGGATATTCCACATGTATATATTCCATTCCACTTGCCTGACGTCCAAAAAACGTCTGAAGATGCCAGCCAGAGATGCAGATGAAACATCAGGAGAGAATGCTACTGGAAAATGGTCATACAGCCAGAAAAACTCATAACAACCCAGTGATTCTGGCCATGAAAGCCTTTGACAACATATTGAGTGAGATATACTAGTGCATTGAAATTAGTTCCGTGCAAAACCTTGAAATATTTTATACCAGCACTGAGCAGCATTAAAAGCCTGATATTTTAATGTGCAGAAGCCTAATAGCAGGAAAATGGTTTGACATACTTCTGGATGGAAAGCAAAGGTAAGGCCATCTTGTCATCTCTGGGGATGGAGTCTCAGAGTCCCCGAAAAGGTCCACCCCTTTGTTCCAGCAAATGAGCCTGAGAAGGTGATGAGACAGAGAGCAATGCTGCCCCAAATGATCTTAGGGCACATACAAGAAGACATGGTCATTCAAATTGTCTGCACTTTTGACTTGAGCCCAGAAATCGATTGGCAGCCTTGTAGCAAGGGAGTCATTTGCTAGATTTGATACTGCAAGTCACACAGCATCAAGGCGGCCAGGAGTTGTAAGACTACAGCTTTATCAGATTGACGTATACATTATTTTATGTTGACACACACACAAGCTGACTTATCCTTATTAGTGTAGTTGTTTAAAACCTCCCTACATTTTAAGGCACGTTATAAATCATTCTCTTACTTCTTCTCACTGAGTTTCCTGGCCTGTGGTTTTTTTCACAAAGCAAAAGTGAGGGTTGAATGAAAAGTAATGCCTCTACCTTCGTTACTTGGGTTCGGATGGGAATCTATATAAATAAAAATGTAATGTTCGTTTGTGGGGTTAACAGAACTCAAAAACCACTGGACAAATTGCCATCAAATTTGGCCACAAGATACCTACTAACCCAATGTATGTCCTTCACTCAAAAAATTGATTTTGTCATTTGGGAGTTGTAGCTGCTGGGATTTATAGTTCACCTACAATCAAAGAGCATTCTGAACCCCACCAACGATGGAATTGAACCAATCTTGGAACACAGAACTCACATGACCAACAGAAAATACTGGAAGGGTTTGGTGGGAATTGACCTTGACTTTTGGAGTTGTAGTTCACCTACATCCAGAGAGCACTGTGGACTCAAACAATGATAGATCTGGACCAAACTCTACACAAATACTCAATATGCCCAAATGTGAACACTGGTGGAGTTTGGGGAAAATAGAATCCTGACATTTGGGAGTTGTAGTTGCTGCGATTTATAGTTCACCTACAATCACAGAGCATTCTGAACCCCACCAATGATAGAATTGAGCCAAACCTCCCACACATAACCCCCATGTGGGCCACAGCAACGTGTGGCAGGGGACAGCTAGTATTTTAATAAATCAAATGCAGAAATAATCCTTAGAATGTGCTCTTTAACGACCACTATTCACTTTCCCACATAATCACCAGATGATTGGATACATTTCAGCCAATGATGAACAAGTTTTCTGAAGCCATCACGGAAGAAGTCGACACTCTGTTTCCGCAACCCATCGTGCACAGATCTTCCGATAGCCAAACAAAGCAATAATGTGACCCACACGTTCTTGTGAAATGCCGATTATGCTTGAAATTTCTCTCTGAGTGATACGACAATCGTCCTGAATCAATCTGTCAACCTTTTGCTTATGAAACTCAGTGGTTGCTGTCACAGGACATCCAACTCTTTGTTTGTCACGCAAGTCAGATGTTCCCATCCGACATCTTTAAACTTCCTCGTCCAACGATGCACAGTACTCACATCAACACAATCACCATAAACAGTTTGCGTTCTCTGGTGAATCTCCTTTGGGGTGACACCTTCTGCTGTCAATTCAATGACTGCACATTGCTCAGGTCGCATTGACCGACTGTCTGTGCAGGGTTCCATACTTCACACTTTAACAGCACAACCATGCAATGCTAAGACTTCCCGCTAAAATGGAACTGTAGAGGAGAGTCTACTGAACAAGCCAGTACCTGCCACATACCAGTACTGCCATCTGTTGAGGAGTTACGAAGGTGGAGGCATTACTTTTCATTCAACCCTTGTGCATGGGAGAAGAGTGAAGGGGAACTTTCATTTTAAAAAATGGAAGGTTTAAGTGCCCTCTTTTGGAAATTGTTCCATCTTTAAGGAAGCTTTGGAGTGAAGAGGCAGCTGTCAGGATAGGATTACCTGCAGATAGATTAGTTTTGTGCTTACATAGCCGCACTGTGTTGTATTCATATATTTTAAATGACCTGCAGATCCAAAGGCTGCGGCATAAGTCTTATAAATCTGATTAAGATTGGTGCTTGATAGTGTGCTTCTGTCATGGTGAATCTGGCTCGAATTCAAGGTGTTAAATGGAGCCACAAAGTCTTCATTTTTCATATGCATAAAAAAAATCAAAGCTGGTTGCCTGTGAATGCTATTGAGAGAAGTGCCGATTTAATTTCATACTGGGAGCATGAAAATAGATTAGGTTCTCTCCTTAAAAGTGGGTAAGAAGAGACCACCTGGATCACACCAGAGGACTCAGCAGTTCAGGATCCTGCTGCAGCCAACCAGGTTCCCCTGGTAAGCCTATAACCAGGTCTAATGCTTTGGGTTGAGTCATAGAATCATAGAGTTGGAAGAAGCCTCATGGACCATCCAGTCCAATCCTCTGCCAATAAGCAGGAAAATTGCATTTAAAGCACCCCCAACAGATTTATTTATTTATTTGGAGTGCTTCTACTCCCGCCCTTCTCAACCCCCTAGGGGGGACTCAGGGCGGCTTACAAAAGGCCCAACAATCCACAAAATACAATATACAATTTACAATATAACGACGACAGTTATAACTAATTAAAACAGTCAAATTAAAACAACGAGCAATAAAATCATCTTGTGGTCAACGTTGGTCAATTCATAAATCCATAATCCATCCAGCATTGTCATTTTCCTTTCTTACTCTGGTCGTCATTGTCTTTTATCCATCTGCCAGCTTACCCAAAGGCCTGGTCCCATATCCAGGTCGTTAGCTTCCTTCTGAAAGAGAGGAGGGATGTTGATGACCTAATTTCCCCGGGGAATGCATTCCACAGGCGAGGGGCCACCACCGAGAAGGTGCTGTCCCTCGTCCCCACCAGTCTAATTTGTGATAAAAGCAGGGCCGAGAGCAGGACCATCCCTCCAAGATGGGACGTAGAAGGAAATACGTTTGGACGGGTATGCTGGGCCGGAGCCGTATAGGGTTTTGTAGGACAAAACCAGCACTTTGAATTGTGCTCGGAACTGGATCGGCAGCCAGTGGAGCTGACATAACAGAGGGGTGGTATGCTCCCTGTATGATGCTCCGGTGAGTAATCTAGCCACTGCCCGTTGGAGTAATTGAAGTTTCCGAACAGTCTTCAGAGGCAACCCCACGTAGAGTGCATTGCAGTAATCTATTCGGGATGTAACAAGAGCGTGGACCACCATGGCCAGATCAGGCTTCCCAAGGTACGGGCACAGCTGGGCTCTGTATAAAAGCTATCATTAAGCTGAAATGTATCCAAAGAAAAGACACCCAAGTATATTGGCAAGAGCAATATATTCATAGCAGGGCAACCAAGATGAAGTGGAAATGAAGCCTCGCAGTGACTAAATTAGGGAGCTGGCTATGGAGAAGTAACGATGGAGAGGTGACATGATGGACATGTTTTTTAAAACCCTGAAGAGATGCCGTTTAGAAGATGATGCTTGTTTTCTGATGCTTCACAGATGAAAATACAAACCAATAGATTCAAATAGCAATACTTTTTCTTTTTAAAATATAAAAATACAGTATTTATTGTATCAGAAGGGAACCGAGGGTACAGTTGTAATGTGTTTAAAAACACAAACAAAGTTTTAAAACTTGGCATTGTACTAAATGTCCTTTGACCAGTAGTTGGCACCTGGAGCGCCTCTGGTGTCGCTATAAGAAGGTCCCCCATTGTGCTTGTGGCAGGGCTAAGACTCCATTGTAATAGGTGGTTTGTGGTTCGATCTTCTCCACACTTGCATGTCGTGGACTCCACTTTGTGACCCCATTTCTTAAGGTTGGCTCTGCATCTCATGGTGCCAGTTTTTATAAGGAGAGAGGTAAAGTCTTTGAAAGACAGACACAGTTCTGGCTGAACTAAGGCTCTTGAATCTTTATTTTTTCTTATTGTCTCTTTCATGTATGGTGTTCAACTGTCTCTAATATGGTCTCAATATTTAATTGGGCTTGAATACAGCTGAAACTGGACATACTATTTTGTAGACCTTCCAGCCTTCCATCTCTTCACCTTCCAGTCACGAAAAGACTGACTCTTCCATGAACCAAAGCTTGCCCAAAGCTCTGCACCCAGTGGGGATTCTTAAAGGGGCAGGACGATGGAGGCTTCAAATGCAAAGTGGCTGTCTAGACCAGGCATAGGCAAGCTTCAGCTCTCCCAGTGTTTTGGACTTCAACTCTCACAATTTGGACAGCCAGCAGTCCAAAATACCTGAAGGGCCGAATTTTGCCCATGCCTGATCTAGACTGACTTCTCAGAAACTCTACATAAAATATTAATCCCTCTAACTAAAAAGGGGTTTAACTTGGAGTAAACAGTGAGGGTCTTCATGGGGTATGATAACAACAATGCCATATTTTCCTTATGACTTTCTATGAAAGTGACGACAGGAATGCTTTGAAGTCTAGTATGCATTTCCCCATATTTATCACAATAGAAAAGCCCTGTTGGAAAGTATAGATCCAGATTTTTTAAAAAAAACTTGTGGTGTAGGTATCCCCTTCATCCCATCTCTATTCAATCAATCAGTCAAAAATATTTTATTGTATGGGCCCCAGACCATGACAAAAAGCACCACATGCACACAATAGTACCCACGGAGTACAGGCACCAAAGATGCTAAACAGAAAGCATAATTTGCTCCCACAACAAAAACAATGGAAGTTAATAATAGTTAAAATACATTTTAGGAGAGGATCCAGCATCTCTATTCAAGCATAAAAGCTTGTAAGATCCCAAACTTGGTAAAATAGTTTTAAAAGGCAATTAATTACAGCTACATTAGAAAGTTTCCCTGAAGTAATTTATAATTGTGATAGCTGTTCTATATTTTAATTTAATAAAGAGTCTGTAAGCTGCTGCCATGTAGTGGACAGCACACTGAAACAGTGTAGTAGTAGTAGTAGTAGTAGTAGTAGTAGTAGTAGTAATACTTTATTTATAACCCACCCTCTCTCACCGCAGAGACTCAGGGTGACTTACAAAAATAACAAAAATGGCAAACATTCAATGCCAATAAACAAATAAACAACAATCAAAGCAAAACATGAAATCAAATAACTCAATATAACTTATAAACAAACCAAAGTTGAGGGTTAAACTAAATAAACATAATGAATACAGGGAATTAAACCAATGAAAACACTAAACATTAAAAGCACAATATAATATATCACATCAGCAGGCTAAGGAAGATGACTAGGGCAATTGACACGATCGCTCCGGAACGTCCCCTCTCAAGTAGCCGAGCTAAACCAGCTCCCTGGTTCACCGAGGAGCTGGCAGCGATGATGAAGCGAAGGAAGAGGGAACTAGAGAGTGTGTGGCGTTCGGATCCGAGTGAGCCAAATCGAAAACGGTTTGTGTCCTTTTTAAGGGCATATGCCGCGGCAATAAAAGCCGCAAAGAAGGCCTTCTTTGCGGCCACTATTGCGTCTGCAAAGAACCGTCCGGCTGAGCTGTTCCGAATTGTCAGAGGCCTTTTAAATCCCACCATTCAAGGTGGGAACCCTGATGATTCGACTTCTCGCTGTGAAGCTTTTGCTCAGTTCTTTGCAGACAAAGCCGCTTTGATCCGTTCTGGTCTGGATACCATGTTAATGGCAGTCTCTGAGGATGTAACACGAGCACCTGCTTGTCCAGTTTTGATGGATTCATTTCAATTGGTGAAACCCGAGGATGTGGACAAGATACTTGGAGGAATGAGGCCAACCACATGCATCCTGGACCCCTGCCCATCCTGGCTTCTAAAGGAGGCCAGAGGGGGATTGGCTTGAATGCAATATTCCTGCTTCTTGGCAGAATGGGGTTGGACTGGATGATGGCCCAGGAGGTCTCTTCCCACTATAGGATTCTATGATTTCTATTTATTATTGTATATTTTAGGTTGTTTTATTTTTTAAAAATGCATATTAAAATGTATTTCCATAAAATACATCTTAAAATAACACAGGACTGAGATTAAAATTCATGCTTAAAACTGGTTGGGTAGGCCAATTAAATAGATTTATTATTATTATTATTATTATTATTATTATTATTATTATTATTATTATCATAAGATGCACAATAGAAGCAAACAGGTGGATGAGATCAGCTGCAGGTTGCAGCCCCGCCCATTCTTTTTCTCTCAGCCAATCGCTGGGCTCGCTTAGAATGACGCCCCGCCCACTTTGGTTAGCCACGCCTCTGAAGTTTAATCAGATCTAACTCGGTGGCCCCGCCCTCAATATTGAATTCCAGCCAATCACCGTGCCGCTAAGGCCTCATTTTGCATAGCCACGCCCCTTTGGCGATCTCCCTCGACTCTTGCCTCAGTGAAGCCGCCATAAGTGGTCTGGTAAAACTCGTCCTCCTCTTCGGCTTCCAGGAGTCCCGAGAGCTTGTTTCCTGCCGTCCGCCGCGGCGCTCGGCCTCCCGCCAGGCCTGTCGGAGCGGAGGAGGAAGCCGACGCCATGTTGGCCGCCGCTGAGTAGCAAGCGGGGTTCGATGCGCTCGGAGCGCGGCTAAGCGCCCTGGGCCGAGGCTTGAGAAAGCGAGGGCAGGCCGGAGCAATCGATCGCCGAGTCCTAAGGGAAATCAAGACCTGTGCTCTAGGGATGGATGTAAACATATGTTTGCTGGTTGGTTTGTATCAGAAAGGCTCCTCCGTGGCTTGATGGATCTGGACAGAACTTGGCACACACACCCTTCATTATACATCTTAAAATACTGGGCATTTAACTAAATAATATATAGAAATAATAACATTGAAATTTGAATATTATATATATCTATATAAATACTCTTCTGTTTGCCCAAGAGGGAGTTTCTCATCCGGTCTCAGCCACTGACTGAGATGCTGGGTTTGAGCCTGCCACTTTTGGACTCTCGCTTGCTGAGGTGTGAGTATCTCTGTAGATCTTAGGAAGCTGTTTCTTGATTTAAGGTATTGGCATTCTGGCTGATATCCGAACACGGGATGGGCCACAGACGTCCATGCCTTATTCCTTTCATTGCTGGCTGCTACTTCCTATTTATTTATTTATGACATTTATGATCCCAGCTCTCGATCCCGCCTGCTTCTCAAGCTCGGCTGGCGGGGACGAGAGATAGGGCCTTCTCGGTGGTGGCTCCTCGGCTGTGGAACGCCCTTCCTACGGACATTAGACTAGCACCATCTCTAATGGTATTCCGCAAAAAGGTGAAGACCTGGATGTTTGTGCAGGCGTTTGAGTAATTTAGTGCAATCTGGTAATGGAACATAGGAATGGAACAATGGACGACGAACCTGGACTACGCTTGGATGATGAGAAGATTGGGTACGGTTGTTTTTTGTAATAATTGTGCATTGTAATGGCTTATTGGTAATTTATGGATAATGTGTTAAGTCAATTGTTATATGTTGTATGGAACCACTGCTGTTTCTACTGTTTTTACTGTTTGTGAACCGCCGTGAGTCGCCTTCGGGCTTGAGATACAGCGGTATATAAGCAAAGTAAATAATAAATAAATAAATAAATAAATTTATATGCTGCCTTTCTCACCCTGAAAAGGACTCAGAGTGGCTTACAAGATGTATGTATGTATATATATATATATATATATATACACACACACACACCATGCAGTCATGCCGACCACATGACCTTGGAGGTGTCTACGGACAACGCTGGCTCTTTGGCTTAGAAATGGAGATGAGCACCACACCCCAGAGTCAGACATGACTGGACTTAATGTCAGGGGACTACCTTTACCTTTTATACACACACACATACACACACACAATATTATTAGCATAGTACAATATCCGTACTATATATTACTATATTGTACTATACAATTATATTGTAATATTATTAGTAATATTACATCTATATAAATAAAAATGTAATGTTCGGTTGTGGGATTAACAGAACTCAAAAACCACTGGACAAATTGACACCAAATTTGGACACAAGACACCTCACAACCCAATGTATGTCCTTCACTCAAAAATTGATTTTGTCATTTGGGAGTTGTAATTGCTGGGATTTATAGTTCACCTACAATCAAAGAGGATTCTGAACCCCACCAATGATGGAATTAAACCTAACTTGGCACACAGAACTCCCAAGACCAAGAGGAAATACTAGAAGGGTCTGATGGACATTGACCTTGGATTTTTGATGTTGTAGTTCACCTACATCAAGAGAGCACTGTGGACTCAAACAATGATGGATCTGGACTAAACTTGGCATAAATACTCAATATCCGCAAATGTGAATACTGGTGGAGTTTGGGGAAAATAGACCTCAGGATTTGGGAGTTGTAGTTGCTGGGATTTATAGTTCACCCACAATGAAATAGCATTCTGAACCTCACCAATGATAGAATTGGACCAAAATTCTCCCACAGAACCCCCATGACCAACAGAAAATACTATGTTTTCAGATGGTCTTTGGCGACCCCTCTGACACCCTCTCGCGACCCCCACAGGGGTCCCGACCACCAGGTTGAGGAACACTGATTTAAGGCATTGGCATGCTGGCTGATATCCGAACACAGACGCCCATGCCTTGTTCCTTTCATTGCTGGCTGCTACTTCCTATTTATTTATTTATGACATTTATATGCCGCCTTTCTCACCCCGAAAAGGACTCAGAGTGGCATACAAGATGTATGTATATATATATACACACACACACACACAATATATTATTAGCATAGTACAATATCAGTATTATATATTACTATATTGTACTATACAATTATATTGTAATATTATTAGTAATATTACATCTATTTAAATAAAAATGTAATGTTCGTTTGTGGGATTAACAGAACTCAAAAACCACTGGAAGAATTGACACCAAATTTGGACACCGAACAACCCAGTCTATGTCCTTCACTCAAAAAAAATTGTAGTTGTAGTTGCTGGGATTTATAGTTCACCTACAATCAAAGAGCATTCTGAACCTCACCAATGATGGAATTGAGCCAAACTTGGCACACAGAACTCCCATGACCAACAGAAAATACTGGAAAGGTTGGCTGGGCATTGATGTTGAGTTTGGGAGTTGTAGTTCGC